>CM062586.1:12347500-12877711 GCA_031468815.1 Morus bassanus
CAGCACCCAAAGGCGTCCATTGAGCCCCCGCCAGCACCCTGCCCCAGCCAGGGTGGGATGGAGGAATAGAGTGGTTTTGGGTTCGGGTGTGCACGTGCCTGGGTCACTGTTACTGACAGCCCCCCGTTGTCTGTGAGCTCTGTGTTTGAGCATGGCTGGGGAGTTGGGGGGGCTCCACGTGGGGCTGGCTGCCCATTTGGGCTGCCTGCCTGTGGACTCCCCATGCTGGAGGCCCCCATGGCGGGGGAAGAGGGCAGCCCAGCCTCTAATACCTGCCAGGGCACGGCAGGAGCCGGGAAGTACAGACCAGGAGTCGTCCTCCCAGGGCACAATGCGGGGTGTCCCCAGCCCGCGGGCTCATGTCTGCCTGTGCCAGTGAACGGGGTCAAAACAGCAAGACCACGGCAATGCACGACGCTCCCCAGTGCTCCCCAGGGACCCGACAGCATTGCTGGTACCCAGTGGCGGTGTGACCCCCTGCATGCCATGCTGAGCCCCCCGCATCCCCCAGGGACCAGCAAGGCCCTGTGCCCTGCCCCCCCCCCCCCCCCCCCCACTAGAGCTCAGCAGGGATTGGGATGCTCAGCTGGGTTTTGACCTCAGCGTGGGGGAGCCCCTGTGCCCCGCTCCCGCAGGGGTGGCTGTGGGTGGGGGTCAGGCCTGGCGGTGGGGCAGGGGTCCCTTGGGACACAGTGGGGTGCATGGCTCTGATTCAGCATGAGAGAAAGTGTGTGTGTGGGGGGCACTGCTGGTGTCATGGCCTTTCCCCAGCCCCAAAAGCTGCGGGGGCTGCTGGCAGGGGCCCCTCTCCCTGGTGCCACACGCTCCCTGATGCTGGCCCCAAAATCGCTGCCCCCGGAGCAGCATCGCCCGCTCCCCGGCTCGCGGCGCGGAGCCATTTCCAGCGGCGGATGCTGAGTCACTGCAGGCCCCTCCGAAACACCTCGCCGGGACCCGGCCGGGGGTCCGGGGGGGGGCGGGGGAGCAGCGGGGCGGCGGCGGCGGGACCGGGAGGAGCGGGGCCGCAGCGGGGCGGCGGCGGCGGGGCCGGGCCCGGCGGGGCGGGGGGGTGGGGGTGTGCGTGCGGGGGGGTGGGGGGTGCGGGGGGGGTGGGGTGGGGGTGTGCGTGCGGGGCGGCGGGCGCTGCGGCCGGCGGGCCCCGGCGCTGCTGAGCGAGAGAAATGTGAGCCGGCTGCACCACTGCGGCGGCACTGCGGGCGGCAGCCGAGCGGGAGCGCGCAGGCAGCGCCCGCGCCCGCCGAGCCCCGCGGGACAGCGCGGAGCGAGCCCGCTGCCTGCCGCCCGCCTGCCGCCTGCACCTGCCGGAGGGGGAGCGGGGGGAGCCCGAGCTGCAGCCCCCCCGCCCCAGGCAGGCTGCCTGCGCGGCCGGCCCGGCAGTGTTGCATCAGCCCCGTGCGGAGCGGGGGCTCCGCGGCCGGCGGAGGAGCCGGGGGAGCCGGGGAGAGCGGAGCCGCGGGGCGGGAGGTGCCTCCCCGGCGGCGCTACCTGCCGCCTCCCCCCGGCAGCTGGTCCCCGCCGAGCATCCGGAGGCAGAGGAGGCGGCGGGAGCGCGGCGCCGCCAGCCCTGCCGTTGTGCCCGGTACTCCCCGCCGCCGCCGCCGGGGAAGCTGCTGGGGGAGGCGGCGGGGCCGTGGGAAGCGGGGCCGGGAGCCGCGGCCCGGCCGGGAGCGGCCGTGGAGACCCGCCAGCATCCTCGGGGAGCCGGCGCTTGGCGCGGGCAGCGCCCGCATCCCTCTGCCTTTCAGATAACCTTTACCCGCTTGGGCCTCCCAGCCTTTACCGGGGAGAGAGCGGGGGTCTGGAGGCTAAACTGGGGACACGGCCGCACCGGGACCCCCCCGTCCGAGGCACGGCGGGGCCAATGCAGGTAACGACCGGCAGCGACCATCCTTTTGGCCGGGCTGCCCGGGGGGCATCACCCTGCGGGCGCGCAGGCGCAGGCGTGAGGACGCGTGTGTGTGCGGGTGTGCACATGTGTGTGCACCGCTGGACTGCGAGCGTGCCAGCGCGGCGTGGGGCTGGGGACTGCGCAGGGAGGTCATGGCGGGGGGCCATGCTGTGTGGCGGGGGGGGGTGCTGGGGAGGGCTGTGTCGCCCCAGGGGTGATGGGGATGCGGGGTTCGGCGGGGTGCTGTGCCAGGGCGGTGCGTGAAGGGGTGTGACAGCGTGAGCGTGGAAACGCGGTGGCTGTGTGCGGCGGCTGCCCGGCCACCCGGATCGCCGTGCCCGTTGGCGTGCTGCGGGTGAGTGTCTGCGCAAGACCTGCGGGCAGAGAGTCCCTGCTCTGCTGCTGTGCGCGGGGGAGGGGGGGATATACGCTGCTTGTGGGGTGCGGGGTGCAGGATGTGGGCCCGCGATGGGGGATGCGGGACGCGAGGCCTCCCTCCCCAGGGCAGGCATCGCAGGATGCTTGCAGGACCCCAGTGCCGCCAGGGCATGGCTCCCAGGGACACCCCCGCTGGGGTCGGGCAGGCATCCAGACCCCCACGGCTCTCAGGCATCCAGGGCTGAACCCACCCCCCCACCCCCCACCGCCCCCACCCCCCGCCTCTCGCCATCCCCAAGGGCTGCTGCTGCATCCAGATGGCCCCCTCGGGCCCCCTCCGTCAGGCCTGGCAGGGCTCGGCAGGAGCAGGCATCCCTCTAACAGGATTTGCAGCGTGATGGAGGAGAGCGCCTTCGCCCTTCTCGGAGGAGAGACAGGCTGTCGCCGGGGCTGCTGAGGGAGAAAATGGCCACGGGTTGGCTGCCTGCCCCCCATCTCCTGCCCCTAAACGTGGCCTGTCCTCTCCAGCAGCCCCGGGACAAGGGCAGGGAGCTGGGAAGGGGGAGAGGAAGCTGGAGGGAGGGATAATAGCAGGGACAGATCAGGAGCGAGCGATGGAGGTAAAAATAGATCCACCAAGCAGAGGAGGGGCTAAACGTGAGAGAAAACCCTGAGCAGAGGCAGGTCGGTGGGGGAGCCTCCCCGGGAGGGGCCTTGCATCCCAGGGGGGTGCAGGGGGACCTGCCCTCTCAGCCCGTAGGGCAGAGGGGGGACCTGGGACCCCACACTCAGGGCCGCTGAGGAGATGCCTGGGGGGAAATACCTGCCTGCTCCCACTTCCGCCCGCCTTGGCGGGCGGATGGACAGGACCTGCAGGGCTCAATTGCCAAATTGCCGGGATGCAGGCGGGCACGCATCCCGAGGGAGCGCTGGCAGCCGGTAGATCCCTGAAGAGCCTTGGATCCAACCCCCTCTTGCTTTTCATTTCCAGTGAGCACGAAGCTGAGCTGGGGGCAGAGGTGCCTGGGACGGAGGGGACAAGGCACGTGGCAGCCCCAGCACCAGCCAAGGTGAGCTGCCCTCTGGCACGGGATGCTCTCTGGGCCCCTGCCCCGCGGGAGCTGCTGGTGACCGCAAGTGGGAGAGCCGGGAAGTCACAGCAAAGGAATTTGCAAATGCATTCTTCAGCACCCGAGGATCCCACGGCACATAAACAGGAATAAAGGCCGGGCAGAGGGGGGGGCTGGGGCGAGGCGGGGGCTGCCCCTGGTTCCTGTGAGACCCCCTCCGGACTCACCTGCCCCTGGCAGCGCCTGGTGCCACAGTCCCTAATTTACTGTTCCTGACTGCAGCTGATCCGGCACGGGAAGTGCCAGCAAAGGTGAAGGGGGGAGCTGCCAAGTGACGGCCAATGTCACGTTAACATCCCGGCGAAGCACTGCGGGGAGCCGACTCTTTGATCACCCGCCCAAGAGCATCCTCAAAGGCAGGCAGGATGCTGCTGTGAGCCCTGCCTTCCCCTGCCCACCCCGGCTTCGCACCTGGCACCCTCGGGGCTGGCCGGAGAAGAGAGGCGCGGGGCCCGCGGGTGCTGCCCTGTCTCCCCAGGATGCTCTCCCGCACCAGCGGCTGCTCCCCGTGCTCCTGTTCTGCGGCCAGACCGAGATTGAAAGCTCAGCAGGCTGCCGGCATGTTTTAGCCTCATGCAGACGTCCCTCGGAGACCCCAGAGCAGTGGACAGTAATGTGAAAACGATACTCATGTCGTGTCTGAAAGGGCAACAGGTCATCATTAAAATGGAGGCGATGAAAATCATCCACCCGGAGAAGTTTTCGGAGCTGCAGGCCTCTCAGCCACGCTACGCGCCAGCCCCACGCCGCGAGCCGCCCCTCGTGGCCAAGCGCGCGTGGCCTTCTGAGTCTGAGATCATCGTCAACCAGGCGTGCGGGGACATCCCCGCCTTGGATGCCACCCCCAGCCCCCTGCCGCTGCCCCGGACTCCCCCCCTGCCGCGGCGAGAGCGTGGGTACCAGAGCCAGCGAAAGGGCAGCTCGGAGGTCTGCTACCACCGGCAGCCGCCGTCGGACGAGGTGATCGTCAACCAGTACGTGCTGCACCCCTCGACGCCCTGTGAGCCCCTCGAGTGCCCCACCTGCGGCCACATGTACAACTTCACCAACAAGCGGCCCCGCATCCTCTCCTGCCTGCACTCGGTGTGCGAGGAGTGCCTGCAGATCCTCTACGAGTCCTGCCCCAAGTACAAGTTCATCTCCTGCCCCACCTGCAAGCGGGAGACCGTCCTCTTCACTGACTACGGGCTGGCGGCGCTGGCCGTCAACACCAGTATCCTCAACAGACTGCCAGCCGAGGCCCTGGCCGCCAACCCTGTCCAGTGGAGCAGCGACACCGACCGCAGCTGCTACCAGACCTTTCGCCAGTACTGCGGGGCTGCCTGCACCTGCCACATCCGAAACCCGCTGTCTTCCTGCACCATCATGTGAGCCCTGCGCCCCTGCCCGCACCTCCTGGCAGCAGGGCGGCCAGCAGGTGGGAGAGGACAGCGCTGTTCCATGGATGATCCCCAGGCCCTTCTTTGCTGGTGGCACAGCCTGGGGATGCTCACCGTGGCCAAGGACGTGGGACTGGTGTCCTTGCCGGTGCTGGTGGGGGGCGATGGGGACGCTGGGACCTGGCAGCAGCCCCCTACACCCCGGTGGTGCCTGGGAAGAGGGACACTGGGATGGGGAGCATGCCCACCAGCGCATCCAGGGGCTCCGGCTCCCCCCGGTCCTGCGGCAGGTGCCCCCACTGTGCATCGAGCATCTCACCATGTTCCTTCCCCGGGCACCTTCTCCCTCCTCTCTCCCTGTGGCTCCCGAGAGTGGACGCTGGGTCCCAACCAGAGTGACACCCTCCCCATCACCCCGCGGCCGCCGGCGGCAGCACAAGGAGCCCTGGAGGTGCATGGTGCCATGCTGCGTTCCCCGCCTGGCACAGGAGGCGAGGACAGGTCCCCGGCTGCCCCCCCCCCCCTTCTCTGTAAGTTATTTGCCAAAGCTTTCATCTCAGCGGCCAAGCCGCCATGCGCCCGAGTCGTAGCCACACCAAGCCGCTGCACCGGCCCCTCGGTGACACACGGCCGCAGACACACGGCCCGTTTCTTCCACAGGCCCTTGAGGAAAGCTCCACTTTATCCTCGTTTTGGAGGATTCTTGTTTTTTCCCCATCCATTCCTGGCCTCCCTGTCCCAGGCCGCTATGCGTTCACAAAGGCATTGAGCTGTGCCCGTTCTCTGCCACTCCACCTGGGGCCCTGCACCGATGTCCTGTGGGATGGCTCAGGGTGGGCAGCGCGGGGTCCGGTACCCCAAATTGCCGGTTCCAGCGAGGGGATTTGGCTGGGCAGGGGGCAGAGGTCTGGCTCCTGACCACGGTCCCTTCCCCAGAGCAGCATCTCTGCTCTGAGCCCTGTGCGAGGGGCTGGCAGAGCAGCAGCCCCCTGTGCACAGTCTTGCTTTCTCCAGGGCACCTGGAGGGGTAAGTTTGCTGCCAAAAAAGCAAAAAAGAAAAAAAAAAAAACCTAAAAAAATAAAGAAAAAGCCATACTTTGTGGGTGCTCCCGCGGGGCTGAGCACCACAACCCCGCACGGCTGCAGCACCAAGGGCACCGGCCGCCCGGTCCCAGGGCACTGGGGCTGGGAGAGCCGGAGGGGCCCCACAGAGCCCTGCACCCTGGAGGAAAGAGCAGCCCCAGGTGCTGGCCAAAGCCCAGCATCCATCCAGGGAGAGGGGCCAAACCGTCCCCCCACCGGCCCCCAGGGAGCAGGTGATGCCACCGGCGCAGCCCTGGGTACCACCCCGCTGCCAGCAGAGAACAGGGGCCGATACTGTTTCTGTGTTGCTCTGCCAATGCCTCCCGCTGCTGGTTGTGACAATGATCATGTTTTATACCCGGCCTTGTTCTTACCCCCATCAGTCTCCCCAATAAAGATTATATTGGAACGAACGGTGAGCTGGCGTCTCAGGGGGTGTGTCGCTGTGGGCAGCAGTCGGGCTGCACACTGGCTGGGATGATGCGCCCTGGCCCCGCTCGGTCCGTGGGGCAAGCTGGGAGGGAAATACCATGGGGAAGGTCTTCCCACTGGACTGACACCTCCCCTGACCTGGCTCTCAGCTCTGACACGGTTGTGTCCCCTCCCTGCCCAGTCCTTGGTCCCACCACATGTGGCTGGGCACCGTGGGGTACCCTGCCCACCTTGGCAAGCTGTCCTCAGCCACACCGAGGGCTCTAAAATACCCGTTGGATGTCCCATTCCTCCCCGAGTGACGTGGCATACCGGAGGGAGGATTTGCCAGCCTGGCCCAGGTAGCAGCCACTGGCAAAGGGAGCCAGGCAGAGACACGGGCAGCACTGGACTCCCTCTGCCCTGCTCCAGTGAGGCAGATGCACCCACGGGCTCTGCTGCGCTCGTGGCCTCTCTGCACCATGCAGGGACTGCCCTGGGCCCAGCATGCACCTGGCAGCACCAGGAAATGGCATTGGTGGGGAGGACCCACTGCCTGCACCGAATGGACCCCAGGGTCACTGTGACGGCAGCTCGCCAGCTGGGAGAGGCAGAAATTTGCAGCAGAAGCAGCTGGGAGGATGCTCCAGGTACACACACATGCACAGTGGAGGGTGCCTATGTGTGTGCACACTGAGGCTTTCTGTGCGCACACAGCCCAACTGGCCCAGTGCCGGCCCCCCAGTTTCCTTTCTCTGGGAGCAGCTGCTGTCTGCCCTCTGCTATGGGCCACTGTGGAGCGGCTGCTGCCAAAGCACCGGCACATCCCCAGCTCACGACTGAGCCCCGGGAGCAGCCCCCACCCTCGGGGGTGCGGGGTGGCTGCAGACCCTTGTGCTTGTCTGCCAGTTCCCCCCTTGGAGGGGTTGCTATGACCGGAAAATGAAACCACATCCCAGTCTATGGGTGCTGAATTTCAGCATCAATAATGCAGCCAGTGCCATCCCTGGCCATGCAGCCTGCAGCCATGACCTGGCTCCCCGGCCCTGCACCCACGTCCCCGTCATCCTTCGTGGGTGTGGGGGGCACACGCAGCCCTGGCAGCAGTGCCAGGGACTCCCGGTGGTCATGGCATCCCCCCAGCGAGCCCGACGATGTGGCTGCTTGGGTAAGCTGGGGCGGCCCCAAATCCAGGATGAGCATCTCCATCACCCCAAAGGCTCATCCTGAATCCAGGATCCATTGGCGGGCCCAGAAAGGCACCAAAGCAATGGGTCAGCCAGGGCAGAGGTGGCAGCATTTTTGCCCTCAAAGCAGGAATTTGCCCTTTTTATTACATAAGGACGAAGGGTACAGCGTGTCCTCCCCTCCTTGTGGTACCTCTGGGACACAGAGTAAATTTAAAACCACTAATTTGATTTTGAGTTGCAATTAAGGAAGAAATGGGGCCTTTCAGGAGTAAGTGCTGTAAGTGTAAGTAAGTAAGACAGCCCATTTCTCCAGCCCTATTAACCTCGAACGAGCGCTTGCTGGAATAGGGGCCCATGTGTGCTGCAGGGGATAGAGATGGTGGGGCTGTGCCAGCCCTCGTGTCAAGGTTGCAGGTGAATTAAAAGTCTTTCAAAGTCACTCCTGCATCCCAAGCCCTGAAACACTCCCATGGCCACTGTGGCCACACCAAGCTTTGTGCCTCCAAGCTGGGTTTTCAAAGAGCTCTAGTCCCACCAGCTGCTTAAATGTGGCCAGGACATTGCTGTGGGAGCAGGTTTGGATGTGTGTGAGCAAAGATGCTCACAGAAGTTCCCAGATGAGCTGGTATTAAAATCTCCTGGTTGATGTAATGCCTGTCCCAGCCTGGGACGCAGCCCTGGGCTCTCACAGTGTCTGGGCTGGCCTGTGGCGGGAGAGGGCACTTGGGGGGTTAAATGGCTCCTGGGGATGACCCTTCCCCAAACGGCCTCATTTTAGACGTGGGAAGGTCTGGGAACAGGCACCTTTCTGCCAGTTTGGGGCTGGGCTTTGGCACAGGTTCAGGGGATGATGTTTCCCAGCCGTTCTCCCCAAAACCGGCTCCCGCAGAGCAGCGGGTCAGTGCCAGGGGCCACACCAGGCTGGGGCAGCTCTGAGCGCCTGCTGGTGATGGGCGGCAGCCCCGGGCAGTGCTGAGGCTGGTCCCCATGCTTGTGGCCCCACCAGTCCCCACCCTGCCCCACCACCCTGCCAGGAGGTTGCACAATGGGACCAGTTCCCAGTCGGTGCAGAGTGGGGGAGGATCTGGCCCCAGCACGGCTGAAGGGGCGAAGGCTGAGCTGGGTTACGTGGCAGCACGATGCCAGGCTGGGAAGGAGGTGACCAACCATCAGGGCTGTGCCCTCCTTGGAGACACACAGCCTCAAAACCTTGACCCGGGGCAGTCACGCACCCGAAACGGCCATTTCAGCGGAGAGGAAGCTGCTTGCAACGGCTTCTGCCAGTGCCCAGCTTTCACAACAAGGTGCAACCCTGTGCTGAGAAGATAACGGGTTGTGGCATGGAGACCAAGAGGCTGTGACAGGTCCCCAGGGCAGCACTGGGACAGCACTGGCCCCACAGATGGGGAGGGACTGCTGAGCTTGGGAGCTTTCTTGGGGTTAAATCTAGGCGAGAGCTGCCCGCAGGCACAGGCATCTGCTCTCACTCCCCGGCTCCACGTTCAAGGCCGGATTCTGGTGTAGGAGTTGCTCCCAGCACCTCACCACTTCCATGCCTTCCCCCCAGCCACTGTCCCTCCAGCCTTGCTCTCATGGGTGCAGGAAGGAGACAGCGCTGGCATGTCCCCAGCGTGGGGGCTGAGCAGGGAAGGGGAGCTGCTGCTGCTGGTTGTGGTGGTGAAAGGGGTGGGGATACCTCCAGCCAGAGCAGGATGGTGCCCCTGACACCCCAACCCCTGCCTGCCCAGGCAGGTGAGACCAGGCACACTCAGTGCATGCCTGAGGCTGGCTGTGCTGCCGGTGTCCTCACTGCCACCTGGGCATGGCTGGGGACCCAGGTTGGGGACACGCCAGGCTTCAGTGGGAGAAGCCAGGAGAGAGATACGGCCCTGCAGAGCCCCGAGCGAGCAGGTCCCTGTGGGGATGGGGACAGCCACATCACCAGTCTGGGGACACCACATCACCCTCCCGGTGCCAGCAGCTGGGAGATGTGATGAAACATTTGGGGTGCAATGGGGTGTCAGGGGCTTGTCGGAGGGGACAGGGAGCCTGTGAGGAGGACAGAGGGAGATGGGATGGGTTTGGGGGGCTCTGCTGCCGTTCATAGTGGGGGGGAGAGGGGTTGGGGGCTGCAGTGGGGCAATGGGGGGCAGCAAAGGACAGCTTGGGGGGCTGTTGGGAAGGTGGATGAAGGGTGCATAGGGGTGTGCACAGAGAGACTGGGATGAATGGAGGGGCTGCGGGGGCTGTAGGAGGGTGCTGGGGGGGTGTGCACAGGGAGACAGGGTGCATATGGCTGGGGGGAGGACGTGGTGCCTAGTGGGGGTGCAAGGGGACTGCAAGGGATCAGAGGGTGTATGCGTGGGGCTGCGTGTGGGGCTTTGCGGGGGCTGTGCTGAGGGATAGTACCCCACAGCCGGACCAGTACTGCAGCCTCCCGTGGCTCTCGGCATGCCGCCCCCGGCCCCAGCTCGCCATGCTGTGGCGCACCCGCCGTGCCGCTTGCCGCTATCTCAGAACGCTAAATATAACCGAGTCCTTGCAAGCAGACATTGCAGCCAGGCTCCCATGGGCGAGCCCTGACTGCATGCTGGGGCACCACAGGCAGCACTGCCGGGCTCTGCATCACCTGCAGGGTCGGTTCTGCACTGCAGTCCCGCCAGGGACCCCATCCCTGGGGGGATTTAGGTGCCATTCTCTGGCTTTCAGCACCCAGAGGTGCCAGCAGCCCATCGAGGGGAGCGCGGACACGCTGGGGGGTGCATCGTGCTCCATTGTGTCCCATGGGGACAGTTCTGGCCTGGTTTGCCCAAAAGCCCATTATACCCCCCATGTAATGTAGAGCAGTGACACGTGCCAGGCCTCCCATGTGGTGGCAGGGCCCCCCCGGGTGTCTGAGCCCCCCCCCCCACAGGCCCCATCTAGCCAAAATGCCCCTGGCCAGGGCTGAGCTGGTGCTTCTCCTGATAGAGCTGCTCCACTTGGTATAAATAAATATTCCTTGGTGTGACAGGGGCCAGGGGGGACCTGCCTGCTTCTGCCTCCCAGCCTGACCCGTTTCGGGGTGCCTCGGCGGGTTCCTGCCACTGCGTCCTGTTCCTTGGCACTTTGCCGGAGCAACCCATGGCAGCGCCGATGCCGAGAGTAGCCCCAGTACCCCGGCAAAGCCCACGGCCCAAATCTCTGCCCCTGTGGGCACAAGGGCATGGTTTTCCTGCAGGGCTGGGTAGGCAGGGGAGCATTCGTTCAATCCCCACTGACTTGGCTCCCTTTGCAGGAGGAAGGGGAAGGGGTGGGTGGGTAGTGGTACCCCACAGTCCCCCGCAGCCCTGGGGAGGTGCCTGCGGCACATTTCCGGGGGAGAAAGGCAAAGCCAGAACACACAGCCGGTTGCACAACACCAGCGTGGCCAGGCAAGACAGGGCACGGTGGTGTCAGCCAGCCCCTCAGCGGGGGCGGGCAGAGTGAGGATGGAGAGCGGTGACAGCACAGTGGGGCAATTTGGCATGGGGTCTGCACAGAGCTTTGGCAGGGCACCGAAAGGAGGCTGGGAGGGATAAAAAAGGAGCAGCGCATCCCAGGCTGCTAAAATGGATGCCAATGCCACAGGAGACTGACCCCCTCAATGGGATCTTGGTCATGGGGGTCTGACACCTCCCTGTCACCCAACACCAACCCAAAGGTGGCTGAAAGCCTGGAACCATCCCCATCCCCTTCCCCTCAGGGAAAGGGTGTCCCTGATAAGTGGCTGCCAGCCCCGTGTCCTGCAGTGTGGTGGGCAGCAAGGGTGCAGAGGGGCCATGCCATGGCCCGGCCATCACCCTGGGGGGTCCCAAGGAGTGGGGCATCATGTGTGGCTGCGACACAGCCGCCACGCAGGACCGGCTGCCAAGTAAGGAGCAGAGCCCACATCCTGCTCAGCGCTGAGATTCCTGCCCACTGCAGTCACGGGCACAGCCCCGGCGCCATGCTCGCCATGGGCTCCTCTGCCTGTGGTGCCCAGCTGAGGCCAAACCTGCCTGCCCTCAGGCACTCGGGCCCTGCCAGCTGGTCCTGCTCGGTGCTGCCAGTGCCAGGCCACAGGGACAGAACCATGTTTGCTCTCTTATCTCCGCGCAGGACAAGGCACAAGCACAGGCTGGCACAGCTTGGCTGGGGCTGAGAGGTGCCACAGTGGGGGCAGAAACCCTTTCCCAGGGTGGCTGGGGGTCATTGGCCATCCCCATCCCCTCCTCGTGTCATTGCTGGGCCCTGAGGGGACATGCTCAGCTTGGACCAAGCACTGAACTCAGCTGGACACGGCCATGGTACAAATGTAAGTTGTATTTCCAGTCCATGCTGGGGAACCCCAGTCTGTCTGTCCCAGGCACGGGCAGCGCAGCCCACAGCACAGCCCTGCTCTGCCCGCAGAGCCCCTCCAGTCCCCAGCCCCGTGCCAGGGACGTGCTGCCGGTGCTGGAAGGGCTCCTGCTCCATCTGCCCCTTAGCTGCCGCAGTGGTGTGTCAGCCAGTGCCCAGTGGGATGCAGGCAATGCCCAGCTCCGGGGTCACCTCTTTCAGCTGCCCGCTCCAGCTCTTCCACTGCCTCACCCGCTCTGGGCTCACCAGCAGCACCAGGGCATCCTGGGCACCTGGGTTCACAGGCTTGCTCCCGGGCTGGCATCACCACCCAGCACCAGCCCCAGGGGCAAAGTGGAAGCAGGGCTCCTCTCCCCATGCATGGCCCAGGCCGGAGGCACAAACCCAGCACTATTTATCAAGGATGAGGAAGAGCAGCACCATCAGGACGATGGGGAGGAAGATGAGGAGCAGGCTGAGCATCTCAGCCGCCAGCAGCAGCGCCAGCACCAGGAGGTAGCAGCAGCGGCAGCGGCGCTCCAGCCGCCCCAGCCCGCGTATGAGGCAGGGCGGGTAGCGGACGCAGGGCAGGCACCCGAACATGCGGCTGGTGTGGAAGCGCACCTGGAAGCGATGCTCGAGAGCGCCGGCGAGGCCTGGGCGCCGGGGCGGCAGGGTGGGCGGGCGGGGAGTGGCCAGGGCACTGGGGGAGCTGGGCTGGGTGTGCAGCAGGAGCAGCTCCTCTTGCAGCTTGCAGATCTCCCACTCCAGCATGGGCGTTTTCTGGCGGCAGATGGGGCAGCGCACACGGCCGAACTCGGCGCCGGCAGCTGTGTCCATGATGGCACGCAGGCAGGCGCGGCACAGCCCATGGTTGCAGTTGAGCAGGGCCGGTTTGTGCCGCTGGTCGTCATAGGGCTCTGTGCAGATGGGGCACTCGTCCTCGCTGCCCGCCGGCACGTGGCACAGCTCTGCCGCTGCCTCGCTGCTCGATGTGTCCTCTTCCTCGCCAGAGAGGCTCAGGATGGAGCTGGAGGCGCTTTCGAGGCTGGGTGCCCCCCGCTGCGGCACTGGGCTCTCCCTGTGGGGCAGGATGGGGCTGGTGGCAGTGGCAGCAGGAGGGTCCTGCCCCGCAGGCAGGGAGGTACCATGGGCAGGTGGCTCGTCACGCCTGGGCAGGAGCGGCTTGGTTGCATCCTCTGCCAGTGGCGGGTTCTGGCGTCCCCAGGCAGCGGCGGGCACGTCTCCGCAGAGCTGGGGCGGCTCCCCAGGGCCCCCTGACCCAGCAGTCTCGCTCTCACCCCGCTGCCTGGCACAGCCCTCCCCGCCGGCTGCCTGCACCGGCTGGGGGCCAGGCTCTGCCTCCTCACCTGCTGCCGGCTCCATGGGGGTAGCTGCTCCGCGACTGCCCCCCTCAGCCACTGCCCCCTGAGTCCCCTTGGGGCTGGGTGCGAGACGTGGGTGCTGCTCCAGGGCAGGAGGTGGCCTTCAGCACGGCTGCTGGAAGGATTTAAAGGCAGCGGCATCCACACAGAGTCCTGTCATCCCTCCGGCACGGTTTGGGGCCCCCTCCCAGGCTGGCGGGTCAGGAGCCCCCAGAGCAGGGTGCATCCCCATCACCCTCACCAATATGCCACCCCAAGAGGGGCATCGCTGTGAGCATCCAGCAGCCACTTCCTCCTCCTCCTCCTCTTCCTCCTCCCCGGTGCCGACACAGTACTGACCTGCCACGGTCCAGAGGAGAGGGGTGCGAGCTGGGCGCTGGCAAGGGGTGCAGGCGTGGCAGGCACCCGTGCAGGCAGCTGCTGCCTGCCGTGGGTCAGGCAGGGCTGGGGCCGAGCCTGGCTCTAACCAGTCTGGTTTGTCAGCTTCTGGAAGCGGCTCAAATGCAGGCAGCCCGGGGCAGGCAGCCATGCCCGCGCCAATCAGCTCCCGCGGGAGCTGGGGAGGAGCTGGGCCCACGGCCGCCTCTTCCCCTGGCCCAGCAAAAGTGGAGCCACCGCTGTGGCCAGCGATCCCCACACCGCTGCCCGTGGGACACACCGGCACGGGCCCTGCTTTGCTCCCAGTCCAGCCCCCCAGCTCAGACCCCAGTACAGCACACTAGCACAGCTCCTGCGCTGCCCCAGTACAGCCCCCCAGCTCATCCCCGTCGTCCGGGTCAGTCCCTGAGCTGGGCCACCTCGCCTTGCAGCTTGCAGGGCTTGGAAGGAAGAGTGCAGCCTGGATAGTGCCCCATGCAAGGGGGCAGCGTCACCAGTGTGATGACTGCCATGCAGCGGCTTGGTGCTGGCCCCTGGCTGTCCCCGGGGCACGGGGACACCCAGCCCAGCCTGTGTCTGCAAGTCCAACTGTTCCTCGCAGCAAGGCAACATCAACAAAGCAGCAGAGTGG
Organism: Morus bassanus; assembly: GCA_031468815.1. Lineage (NCBI taxonomy): Eukaryota > Metazoa > Chordata > Aves > Suliformes > Sulidae > Morus > Morus bassanus. The sequence goes on from CM062586.1 coordinate 12,361,713, forward strand.
AGAGACCCAAAAATCACCCCGTTTCCACTCGCTGTGGTGCTGTAGCTCGAGCAATGCCCTGGGGCACTGCTCGCCCATGCAGGACCCCATGATTTGGTGCGTGGGAGGGTGGCTGGGTCACAGGTGTGGTGTGGCACCACTGTCCCTTCCTGTCCCAGCCTGCTCCCAGGGACTGTCCCTGGCTGATTCATGCCCCGGACTCTAATTGCTATTTACACAGTGGCACCGAGTTCGCTGAACTGGGGGAGGAAGGTGGTGGCACTGGCCCCACTGGGGCACCAGCAGGGCCAGGAGGGCACACAGCCCTGAGGCTGCAGGGAAAGGGCTGGAGGCTGCCAGCTCGCCCAGCCCCAGCTGGAAGCGGCTCCCCAGGATGTGGTGGAGGATGGGTCCAGCAGAGCAGGCGCTAAAGGAATGGGATAACTCGCTGGGAACTGGCACTCGGGGAGCTCAGACCTCGGCATCAAGCAGGCTCAAGAAGATGAACCGGCAGCAGAGACAGAGGGATCAAAGCTTTCTCCTGCACCCGTCCCTGCTGGCCTCAGCCACTTGGAGACAGGGGGAACAGGTCTGTCAAGGCAGCCTCCTGCAGCAAGCGCTGCTACCGCTGACTAATGCCAGGGTGGAGAGACTCCCATGCAACAGCTCACTTCCTCCAGGTCCTACCACAAACAACAGCTGCTGCCAACGCTGTAACTCTAGCAATGCCCACGGGTGCTGCTCGCCCAGCACGAGGACCCCAGGAGCTGGGCCACGCGGGACGGCAGCTTGGTCCCACGCAGGAGCCAGTCAGCAGCGCCCCACCACAGATTTCTCACCTCTGCTCCGGCAAGGTGAGGGCATGGGGAGCCAGGCTTTACCCACGCCAAACCCACACCCGCAGGAGATGGGCTCCCCCTGCCCACCGTGGCCCTGCTGCCATTGGGGAAGGGCTGGTTGGGTAAATCCACCCCCTCTGCCAGGTCCCTGCCCTGGCCAGGACAATCTCAGCCCAAGGATGATGCCAGAGGCGGATTATTTTGCTGGCTCCTTTATTCAGGCAGAGTTTGTGGGGAAGGGGGAGGCAGGGAGCCAGGCTTATGACCAGGTTTCAGACTGGAAGCGCTGGGACCGTTCTAGGGCTGCTAAATGCTCCTCTGCTTCAGAGGGTGACAAGCCACCTTCCAGCTGCAACACCGACTGCAGGGCTTCAGCCACCGCTGCTGGCATCTGCTTGGCATTCCTGGAAGAGAGAGTAGGCGGTGCAATGGAGGGCGAGCAGGAAAACCAGGGGCGTATCTGCATCCCCAGTGCTCTGGCAAGCCTGTCAGCAGGGCAGTGGTCCCTACGACCAAAGCCACCATCCCCAGCATATGGCACAGGCTGCCCCTGCACCAGGGCACTGGGAACCTGCCTCTCCCTGCAACATGGGCTGCCTGGCACTGAATAAATGACAGGCTTCAAAAGGCAGCTCGTACCACTCCCTAGAGAGCAGCATCATTATCCATGCAGGCTTTTCAGTGCTGGCATTTGCAGGCAAAGATGAGGCCTTGGTACCCAGTCTGCGGAGAAGGAGCACTACAGCTCAGAGCCCTGGCCTCCGTATTGCTCCATTTCCCATCACCCTCATCAGAGGGACAAGGGGAATATGCACAAGTCATAATTTATCGGCAGGAGGGCAGGAAACTGTCCTTTCATGCCAAGGGAAACATTTGATGGAAAACATGTCTGATCCTGAGCTGGGTACGATGACTGCTGTGAAGGAGCAGCCACTTCAGTCCATCCACTGCCTGACTGTTCTGATGGCGATACTTGTATCCAAAGCCAGTTCAAACCTCAAAGTAAGAGAAATGGTGAAGAAAACATGAGTTCCTGTGTAGAAAATACCCAAATAGGATTCAACACTTCCAAGCGCAATTATTTCTCTTGGGAAAAAAGAAATTCAGACTTTTTCCTGGAGAGAGTTTCATTTGATGAATGGACTGTGCGACAAACATCTAATAAAAAATTTCCCAGGCTCCTCCAATTGGCACCAGTATCTGGCAATGTCCTTGCTGTTTCCCAAGAACAAGGCAGAATTCTGACTTGCGTTTGAAGCTGATTAACATCCCAAAATACACAGAAAGGAGGTCTTCTTTTTTTGGAAGAGTCATATTGTTTCTGAATCAGGCACTGATATGCAAGTGCAAGATAATGTAGCTGGGCTTGTGATGGGAAACACATCAAATATCTATCTCCTGCAGAAAAAGAGAGACATTTTCAACCTTCTTGCCCCTGGGTGAGATAAGCTGGGCACAATCAGACAGAAGATACAGCCCCAGCTCCCCAGACCCTGCCCCAGCTGGCAAGGGCCTGGGAAGGCAGACACACCATGCCACATGGCCCAGGGCTGCTGCTCAGGGCAACACAGCCCAGGATTCACTTTCCCCATCCTTCTCCTAGTGTGGCTGAAGCTGTGAAAACTATTTTTAGGGGAAAAAAAGGGCATTTTCAGGCTAGCCCACCTGCACCTTCCTGTTTGGCTCCCCACTGGCAGTTCACAGCAGATGTCTGGGGGCCAAGGAGCAGTGTCATGATTCTGGGAGTCTTTACACACGGTGCAGGCTGCTCAGGAGGGGTGGGAAAGTGCCCATTGCAAACAGGACAGACACCACTCGTGCCAGGAGGCTGAGACTGTCGGACCCCACCTGCCTGATCAGGGCTGAGGGCCACTCCACGCCAGGGACAAAGACCCCAGCACGATGGGTCTCAGAGCAACCCCAACGTCCAAAACAGCATCCTCATGGCAACTGCAAAATCCTGCAACGGGAGGAGCCGTGCAAACCTTGCTCTTTCCAAGACACTGAGGAAGAGGAATCTCTTCTGGCAGCCCCCAGGGTGTCTCCCATTAGCACCAGAAAGTAGTAAAGAGGATGGAGGAGAGAGACAGAGCCATCGGGACACTGCAGATGGGCACCCAACAGTCTGGGCATTTGGGCTGTGGATGAAGGCACAACCCCAAGTCCTAAGTGCAACTTAATGGAAGAAAGCAAACCCGAACCCCAGATCGGTGGGTAGGAACAACCACTTTGGGGTAAGGGCCCCAGGAAGCTCCATGATGCAGCAAGGCACGCCAGACCAGGCAGCAGCACTGGGGCAGCAGTGAACGACAGGGCGGTGGGCGGCCTGGCCTCCTCTTCCTGGGCAGTAAACAAAAATCTCCTTCTCCTAGGAATGCAGCGAGGCCAGTCTCACGCTGTGAGACACAGGGGAAGTTCCTGCTCTTATGCAGGACAGGCAGGAAAGAGACTCCTGCAATTTCTGCTCGTGTCGACAGCAAGGCACAGGTTTGCACAGTGCTTTCCAGGTCACGAGGTGCACGACAAACACCATTGCCAGCCTCTCAGCAGCTCAAGGAGCACAAAGCGTTTCACAACCCTTGCCCCAGGCAGTGGGTAAGTGGCCTCCTCCCTGCCATACAGGCAGCGACAAGGGCTGGCAGGTTAAGGGCTTTGCCCAGGAAAATAGCTACAGAGTCAGGAACGGAGCTGCAGATGCTCTGCCTCCAAAGGCCAGACCCCACTTTCTGGCCAACTGTTTGAGATTTCCAGTCAGCCCAATGTAACCACCCGGTGAACTACTGGGCTGTCAAAGGAGGCAGGCTGCGGTGCTACGTGGCTCATCCCTGCCCTGGGAAGGCAGTTTCAGGTGCAAAGAGCCAGCCAGGATGTGCCCCAGCACCGGTGGAGCTCTAGTATATCGTGCTTTAAAAGCCTCCTGCCCACCCGAGCACCACAGGAACCACACAAGCCTTTTTCTCTGGTTTCACTGAGCCCTGCTGGAGGAGAGTGGTCTGAAGAGAGGCCAGGGCTCTCCCGTGTATGGATTTGCCCTGGGTCACAGGCCAGGCAGCCCACTGGCAGGCAATGCTGGTCACGGGCACCGGCAGTTGGCAGGACAGGCACACAGGGTCAGCTGGAGCAGCTTTACCATGGTGCCGGCTCTGCCACTCCTAACTGGAGCACAGGGTAGGTGAGAAATGGCCCTCTCAGCCCAGGGCTTGTGGAGCAGAACAGATGGAGAGGGGGAGCAAGCTGGTCTGTCCACAGCAGTCACTGCAGCCCCGAGAGACCTGCTGGGGTACAGGGTGTGCTGGCTCTGGAGGCTGAGCCAAAGGAATGCCTCCAGGGAGGTGGAGAAGCAGTGATGTGCAGCCCCACTCCCCCAGTCCCTGAGTGGAGACCTCTCACTCACCCAGCCAGGTAGACGTGAGCGTTCCTGCTACTCAGCAGCTCCCACACCACCCTTCGGTTCTCCTGGATGCGGTGCTGAACATAAACCTTCTCCTCCTGCAGGGAAACACGGCGCTGAGCCCGCCAGCCCTAGCAGCAGCCCCAGCTCCAGGACGCCTGCCCAGCCCCTGGGGACTGTTCTCAGGGGCTGTTTGCAAGAGCTCAGGGCAGCGCAGCCCCCCAGAGCAGGGAGCACTGGGAGAAGCAGTTACATCAACTCTCACACAGGGAAGAAAATCCCCGCACCTCATGTCACTGGAATGGGTTGATGGGAGATGGGTGCAGCAGAAGGAGCTTTTGTGGGGAACATGCCCCACATAGTGCCCCCAAATCCTCTGGCTGCCCCCAGCCTCCTCCAGCTCTGGTGAACAGCCAGGGCCATGAGCTGGGGAGTCCCCACAAGGGCTCCCCTCCTGCCCTCTCCTCTCCCGGCATGGGCAGAGGAGGCTCGGTGGCCCCCCTGTCCCAGGGCTGCTGCAGGGCAGAGACCCTTCCCCACTGGAAGGCCTGAAACAGCTGGGAAGGGCAGGAAGCTTGGAGAGACAGTCTTGGTCCCACTCCCTGCCCCTCCACTGTGCTTAGATGGATATGACTGGCTTTTGTCCGGTACAGCCCAACCAAGGAGAGTTGATAAAGGGTTAATCCACAAGACTTCACACATCCAAGCAACTGCCTACGGCCCTGGCTTCTGCCCAAAAGGAACACCATTGCCAACGTGCTTGAATTCACTGCTGGCCCAGACAGCTCCTCCATGACAAAGGTGACACTGTGATGGAGGCCAGGCCCTCTGCCGCGTGTCCCACCATGCCGGGCTGTGCGCAACGGTGAGCTGAGCCGCGGGCGCAGCCTCCTCCCCCTCCCTCCCGTCCAGACCCTAAGCCAACAAGGCTCTTGCTGCATTTCAGGCTCCCTGTGTGCTGCAGTCTGGAGATGTGCGTGGGAACGACCCCAAGTAGCAACCAGCCCCAGCTGTCACAAGAGCTGGTCACAGCGCGGTCAGCAGGTCCCACGCAGCCCCACTGGCTGCATTGCACTGGAGAGTCAGGTCAGCCCTGGGCACAGCCCTGCTGCTCCAACCCAGCTGCCGGCGATGCAGGAGGTAAGCAAGTCCACCACAAGCACCAACACAGCCAGCCAGCAGCTCAGCTTCAGCATCATTAACGTTAATCAGCTAAGTGCTGACAGAGGCTCTGCCGATGAGGCTGGGGCTCTGAGTGGGTCATTTAAGGACCTGCAGCTACCTAGAAACCAGAGCACCCCAGTGACAAACTCGGGTCACGATGTCTCAGCTAAACCCCAGGACATCCTGCTGAGAATTAGCGACAGCCATGTTAGGCTGGGACCAATCAGTCTGCACCGCGGGGCAGACATGATGTTACAGAAGGTCACTACAAAGGGGACCTCACAGAGAGAAGAGGGAAATCCTGCTCGGCTATGGAGCATGCCAGCTCCTGCCAGCTCTTTGAAAACAAACTTTTTGACAAGTTAACAACTGTGGTATCTCCTAGAGCCACAGGTAACAATGGCCCAATGCAGCACATCCTACCTGGCTACGCTCCCACTCGCCTCCCTGCGCGGCACTGCAAGGACTTGGTGGCAGAAGACCCCCACAACAAACTGCTTTGCCCCATGGAGCAGGCAGAGAAGGGAGGCTGGGAGGCACGCTCCAATGCGAGTCCTGTCCCTCCAGAGTCTGCGAGGGCAGGAGGCGGCTCTGGGACCACTCTCCAGATTTGGGGAGCAGCAGATCCCCCCTTCACTGTGTAAGCCATCAGAAAAAAGGCAGACTGGTCACCCAGTAAACCTCTTCAGCGCTGCTCCTGTTCATCAAAGACTTGGAAAGCCTTCACAGAGGCATTCAACTCATGCCTTACAAGTGACTGGATAAAAGACGCTGGCTTCATGTCAATACATGTGCACAGCCAGGAGAAAAGGACTGGTGCAGCTGAGCTACCTAGAAATACCCATTCTCACTGACCCTTTTTATCAGATCTCTCTATTTCAAAGGCAGCCCAAGCTTTCAGTGCCATCAAGGGACAGGGCAAAGCAGTGAAACAGAGTCCCAGCTCATGGAGCCTCTCTGGCAACGTAAAAAGTCCTGTAGCCCGGAGAGGGGCTGAGAGTTGCCCACCAAAGACGCTGCCTGGGAAATAAGGGAGCAAAGTGAGAGGCTGAGTTGTGTGGGTGCTCATACCTCTGGGGAGCTTTCTCCTGCACAGCTGAGGCTCGGGGAGAGCTGGCACAGAGGCACCATGAGCTGGGGCAGGAGGCCAAGCTCTTCAGCTTCAACCAGCAATCAGAGGGACGTGGTGGGGAGGGTTGCATTCAACCAAGAAAGGTTATTGCCTGCTGACCCCCGCCAAGAAGCTTGGGAGCCTTTTATCACTCACGTGGTCCAGCCAAACAAAGCTGACTAACGCCTTATCTGCTCTGGCACTCACCAGCCCTGTCCCAGCAACCTTTCTAGCTCAGCTCAGCTAGATGTGTCCCGGCTAGGCAGCAGCACTGGGCTGCTGGTGGGGATCCTGGCCAGCACCCAGGTGGTGCAGGGGAGCAAGGTGAGCACTGTGCCACCCCACCAGGCCCTTCACAGGCCATGCCAACAAGTACAGGGGCCAGAAACACTGGCAGACTTCCATCAGTGCTGCCTGAGATGCTTCTGTATCCACCCTCCTCCTCCGGGAACTAACCTGGTCCCTGGAGAAGGCAGTGAAGAGTGTCAGGAAGCCCTTTGTCACCAGCTCTTCCCACTCTGCCTGGCAGTAGAAGTCCTTGGATTTCTGGCGGCAGCCAAAGAACAAGCAGTTCCCTGCAGAGAGACGACCAGAAGGGCTGTGCTGAGCGGACCAAATGCTCAGTGAATGCTGGGGACCACTGGTGCCCATGGGACCTGCAGCAGAGCCCCAGGGCTCTCACCTCTTTGCCAGGCCTGGCTGACAGCCTGGGCCTGGAAGAGCCAGGAGAACTCAGTAACTGTGTGACCATTAAGCCAGGTGGCTTGTGGCAACCAGAGGCCCCCATGTGCTGGGAAAGCAGGAGGCAGGGGGCAGGTAGGGCAAGAGCAGCCCTCCAGGGCTGCCTGTTCCTCTCCACCAGCCTCAGCCTCCTGCTGAGACCCACAGCTGAGCCAGGATAATGAGAATGGGACAAAGGCAGAGGCACGACTCCTTGTGCAGCAGAAGATGGGTTGTTGAACTCATCTCCACTCACAGAGAGCCAAGAAAGAGCCTCTGCAGAGCCCTGCCTTGACCCAAGGAGCAGCCTTGCAGCACAGCCTGTGAATAACTACACAGGTGGCACACACCAGGCTCTGGTCCTCACCTGCCTCGGAGCCCAGCTCGCTCCCACTCAAACACAGCAAAGCCTGGACCTGTCCAAAGCCCCAGGAGCCCCCAAGTCCCTTCTTCCCATAGGCTGAACACAAACCTGCCTGCAGCAAGGGTCATCCCGAGTCCCTCCCAGGACCATCCCTCACCTCTACATCCTTGTGCCACACGCTCCTGTATTGCTGCTCGGAAAGGTGCCACCCCTGTGCCGGGGCCAATCATGATCACGGGGGTGTCAGGGTCAGCTGGGAACTTCATTCCTCCTTTCTTCACCCAAAGAGGCACCTGGACATCACCTGCAAAATGGACCGACTAGCGTCACCCCACCATCGCTGCACCTGTGACACCCTGCAGAGGGTGAGCCAGGCATCCAGCTCTTCCAAGATGCTCCAAATATATGGACAGCACCTGGCTGACCACCACTCTGGCACCAAGGCACCCCTGGTGCCACCAGAACACTATGTGTGTGTGAAAAGCACTTCAGCTGCCTCAGCACTGTCTCTACAAGCACCTGAGTGAACCCCAGAGCAAGACAAGAGCCCCACAGCACACAGGCTGTGGGACAGCCTTCTCCTCACACAGCTGGTGCCAGGGACATCAGAGGTGGAGGAGCAGAGGTCTCAACCTGGCTGTTGAGTAAGGCAGGGCCAAACTTGCCTCCTCTGGGAGCCAGAGGAGGGGTGAAGATCCCCATCTAGGTACTCAGTACTGGTAGTCATATAGATGGTACTGGAGTCATACAGAGCAATTATCTACCATCCTGCAGCAGGGAGACCCTGTGAGCTTGACACATTTACTTGGGGAACCAGCTGGAGGGTTTTTGTTGTTAGAGCAGATGAGCAGCATACACAGGCTTCACAGGACAGGATAGATGTGCTCAGAGGAAGGACTGTTCCTCCCAGAGCTGGTGCTATGGGGCTCGAGGTGTCCAGCAGTCAGAGCACTACCAGCTCCAGGATGCCAGGAGCAGCCCACTGTGAGACAGCGGGGCGCACTGGTGCTGGGAGCAGGAGGGTTGAGCAGCTAGGAGAAAACCAGGAGCTCAGGGTGCTCAAGGCAAGCTGGAGGAGCATGCCATGCTCTGAAGAGGATGCAAGCAGTGAGGAAGGATGGCTCCCGTGAGTTCAGCCTGTCCAGCCAAGCCAGTGTGCTCCAGCTGCCCATGGTGATGGTGCTCCAGGGCAGTTCCAGCACGTGGTCAGCATGCACACAGCTCCACCACAGTCCCGTGGGATCAGCGCTGTGTGCTGTGGCAAGCACACAGGGTCCTCACAAAATCCAAGCAATGTTACCTTGCTCTGGGTTGAGAGAAGCCAACCAGGTAGAGCAGAGACCACGGCGAGGTTTGCTGAGACGCGTCTTGTACCGTACTACTGCCATGAGGATCTGGATCCGGTCAGGGTGAGCCTATGTCCAGACAGGAGCCATGAGAAATGAGAAGACACCCAGCACAGCTCTGCAGGAAGAGCCCAGTGCCTCCTCCAGGGACAGAGCCTGTGCACAGCTCCTGCCAGGGCATCTGCAACACTTGTCCTAGCCCGAAATAGCTGCTCAGACACAGAACGGAGCACACTCTTGCCCAAAACCTTTCCACTGGGGAAGGGGGCTTTCCCAGAGAAGCACTGCTGCAGCAATGCTCTGCACATCTGGCAATGGCCACAGACACTGTCCAACCCAAAAGGCCCCCACGAAGGGCAAATGCCACCCGTGCTTGGGCTGACACCTGCCAAGCCACCTGGGCCAGGTCCCACTGCCACCTCCTGGCAGCAGCAGGAAGCAGCACTCCCCTTTCCCGTGGCCACGCCACCCAAGGAAACGCCCAGCCTCTGTGGAACCACCTCCCACTGCTCCCCGTGACAAGGACACCAGTCCTCCGCAGTGCACTGGGCCAGGCCCAGCACTTGCAGGGCTGCAGGAGGGTGAGCACCCTAAACTGGAGGCCAGCACAGCCCTGGGGGTTACATCCAGCATGTCGGGCTGACGCAGGTTCACAGTGGAGCGGGGGTTTGGGTGGGATGTGGGTGCTCAGAGGGTCCGGGAATACAGCCTGAACATCCGCAGCGTGCATGGCACCAACGGTCAGCCCTGGCCCTGCCAGACCCTCAGCTCAGAGCCTGACATGAGGCCAAAAAGGGCTGACCTCTTACCAGCAGGGAGGAGGCGATGGAGAAGGCACGGGGTCTGATGCGAGGGATGAGGTCCAGCAGGTATTCGGGTGGAATGGCACACGTGGTGTGAGGGAAATCCCAGAGGGCCTGCAAAGCCAAGGTGGGGTGAGACCTGGTACACCCCAGAAGGCAGCCTGCCTGCTTCTCAGGGTGTTAGAGGCTGTCCCACACTGCTGTGCCACGCTGTCCTCGACCAAAGGCGCCATGCCGGGTACCTCTGAGCATTGACTGCCCTGTCCCACTGCCCTCCCCTCACCCCCAGGCTGCAGCACAAGGCCCACCACAGAGCCCAGAAGGATCTGGAGCAGATCTTAACCACCAGTGGAAATCCAAGGACGCTTCAGAAAGCGGGTGCAGTAGATTAAATTCCCCAACCAAGAAATTATGGCTGATCATCCGTCTGGGTGCTTTATGCCATGGCACAGCCCTCACAGAGTGGGTCTGCCATGTTCCCCCAACCCTACCTCGAGAGTGGTCCTGCGGGGCCGGTTGCAGTAGCTGTACAGCTCTTCCTGGCCCTGTGCAGAGCTGAACTCCTGCAGCTTTTCCCGCTCCAGTTCATTCGTAGAGAAGTAGGACAAGAGCTCGAAGAAGGAGCGCCGCGGCACGCAGGAGATGTCCAGGTAGTGGGTGACCAGGTGCCGGATGGTGCAGGGCTGCGGCAACAGGGCAGGGAGGGATGTGCCTGCAAGGCAAGGCAGCGGGGAGAGCTCAGTGCCAGCAGTGGTGCAGGGCACCTGAGCACTGCCTGCCTGCTGTCTCCGCAGCTCTGGTGCTCCCCAGGATGGGGCAGCAGCATGAGCAACCCAACCAGGGTCTTGGGCTGGGGAGGCTGCAGGATCCTCCACACTCTAGGCTCGGGACTGCAAAGACACAAGGCATGGGTGCAGCCTGGACGTTGCTGGGTCCCTCCCACGAGTCACACTGGCCTTAACATGGGATCCGCACACTCAGAGCGCTGGGAAGGAGAGCCCCCATGCTGTGAGACAGGCAGAGGTCCTGTATCCATCAGCTACTCCCAACGCCCTATTTACTGTGCCTAAAGCAAAGGAAAAGCAGACCTCCAGGATGGGCCAGAGCTCAGGGTGCTGCCCCATCCCAGCAGGGAGGGAAAGCAGGAGTGGGCAGGACCTACCGGGCTCTGTGGGCTTCAGCACAAAGCGTCTGTCTGGATCAAGGCGCAGGAGCTGGCAGAACTGCTGCACATCTTCAGGGCAGTTCTGGGGCTGGATCATCACTACGTCTCCCGCGCTGAACCTGCGGATGCAGCGGGACCTGCCGAGGGCAGCCATGGCGCAGGCCTGCAGGCACAGCACCGCCAGCCCGACCAGCACCCGCACCAAGGGAGAGGCCACAACCAAACTTCCAGTGTCACTAACGTTATGTGCCCTAACCTGACAAGGCAAAGAGAGCTGGTCCATGGGCAGGACCCACACTGCCATACACTCCTGACTTTGTCACGGAGCGGGACAGTACAGCAGGAACCATGTCCACGAGGCTGCAGCCTCAGATATTACTGAAGGGGAGTGGAAGAGGAAGGCAGGTTACAGGACACTCGATCCTGCACAGCAGAGCTTGGTGGAGTCGGGAAAATGCTCACGTGATCCCTGAGCCCGTGACATCGAACTCGATGAGCCGGACATCCTGGAAATGGGATTCTGCCGTGACCCGCTGATTGGACACCACCCGGGCAGCGAAGGGATGCAGCTCGGAGGGAACAGCCCTGGGTGCTGTCGGCTGGAGCAGGCCACCATCGGGGTGTGGGGAGTCCTCAGCCAGGTAGTGCAGGGTGTATTTTGGGGGCAGGCTGTGGGGAGGAGAGCAATGCAGTGCGGTTACCTCCATGCCACAGCTCCTCTGCTGCCATGGTGCTAGAGGCTGGAGGCAGGGAGAGGCCTGAAGTCTCCCATTGTATCCACCACCCGTCATCCCTGTCCCCTGGAGCTGGCCTGTGGTAAGGGAATGCAATGCAGACTGCCAGGAGGAGATCCCAAAGGCCCCAGAGCAGGCAGAGGAAGGCTGGCTGGGCACACACACTCAGCAGGTCTGCCAAGGGCAGAGGCACATGAGGGCAGCAAGGGGGGCAGAACCCAAGAGGGGCAGCTGATACACAGACCCAGGGGACAAGGGGACACCCCATCCAGAGGAAGATGGGCCACCCATGGCCAAAGTCCAAGTGATAATTGGGACACCAGAAGCTGTGTGGGGAGGCTTCCTGGTCAGAGCAGGGCATACCTCCACCCTGTAGAACAGCCAAGGAAGCATGGCATTTCACACCAGCCAGCTCCAGCAGTCCCTGCCTTCCCTTTGCACTCACCATACATCTGGACTGATGATCTCAAGGCCAGGAGTGAGAGGATACAAGGCGAGGATCTTGTCCCATAAGGCCAGGAGCCACGGATCAACCACTGCATCTGGCCTGCAAGCAGGAAATTCAGGCTGCAGTAGAGTAGCATCACCTCTCCACGCTCAGGTACTGCTACCCCGGCACCCGGACAACACTGGGCCACCCCTGGGAAACCACCTCTGCTCCCCTTTTGCTGCACAGACAGTCGCTCCATGCTGTTCCCTTCCAGCTTCAGGTCTGGAAACATGTCTCAGCTACTCTAAGCACTCATTTGCTCTCTGGGGCCCAACCACTGATGTCTGAACAGAACCACCAAGCCCCTGAGCACAACCGGTGGCAGTCACCGACCCCCAGAGCTACACACAGCCTCTGCCCCATGCGAGGCAAACAGCAGCACGGCTCAGGCTGCTGTAACAGCCATCCCCTGGTCTGAACAGGGCTGGAGCAGAGCCAGGACACCTTAGCACATGCTAGGGGTCATGGGACACCGTGGAGAAACAAGTGATCCAGGTCCTGGCACAGGACAGCTACAAGCAGAGACCAGCGCATTCACAGATTGCAGCAGGAGGCTGCTGGCCAAATCTGTGGCACAGGAGCAGACCCCAGGTGGGAACAGCACACTGCTGTCCTTGAAGCTAGGGTAAAGCATACTCAGCCCTGCCATCAGCCTGAGGACAAAATTGTAGTGCACCCCAGGGCCACCCCCCACCACCCCTCCACTGGGCTCTTACCCCAAGTCATGCTGGTCGTCTCCCAACGCCACTGGCAGCAGAGGGTTGCCCCCAAGCTGTAGCACCCGTTTGTGCAGCTTCTTTGCAACAAAATTAAACCTGAGCAGAGAATAACCGCAGCTGCAGAGGGCAGGGCTCCTCCAGCAGGACAGCAGGCGCTGGCTGCAAGAGCCAGCACATGCTGCCAGGGCTATGCTGGAGCAGCACAGAGGCAGGTCCAGCCAGAGCCAACACACACGATCTGGGCCCGTGCCCTGCCCAGCCCATGCCTCCATCCTGGGGCAGCTCGGAGAAGCGGCTGGCTGCCACTTCCTGGGCCACACAGGCTGTGCCCAGCTTCCCAGAAGGGACCTGGGGAGGTCCAGCTTCCTTTCAGGGCAGCTTGTGCCCCAGGTAGAGAAATACTTCCTTCCCTCTAGCCCCTCACCGCCCTATGGAGCTCAGGCACACTCCCATCCCTCCCACTGCAGCTCTTTTGGGCACAAGGGAACTATCTTTTGGGAGAGAATTGGGACCAACGGCGCTGGCTGCCACCTAAAACTCTATATTTCATGTCTCCTGTTGGCTTGGTCCACTGAAATTGTGGTGGCACAGGCTTTCCTAGAGAACTGCATGGCTGGAATAACTGACTGAAAAATGATGTCTGACATACTGCAGCAAAGCATCTCCTTGAGGAGGCCAGGAAGAAAGAAACGGGCAGAAGCCCAGTTCCTGAGGGTTAGGAGGGACATGGGCTGGTAGGGCAAGGATTTTTAAGGCTGGTGGGAATTATGCTTCATCTGAGTTGCTGCTCTAGAGTCAGGCTCTGTCTCCCCTTACCCCCTTTGTTCTCCAGCCACTCCGGTCTTGCCTGCAGCCAGAGCTGTGAGGAGCAGCTGCCACAGGCAGGCAAGTAGCTGCAGAGCTGCTTACTTGGGATAGGAGGAGTCGCCAAGGCCCAGCACGGCGTAGTCCAGCTGGCAGAGGGAACCAGGCGGCAGGTTCTTCCGGAACAGAAACCGCCAGAACATCTACAAAGGAGATGGCTTGGAAGTCACACTGCTGCCAAGGAAGCCTTTCCTGCCTGCCTGTCCCTAGCTCCCTGCTCACCCACCCACCGGGTCCCTCCTGCCCTCTGCTGAGTCCCAACAGAGTGGGGAGCACAGCCTTCTGCAGAGGTGACCCCTGAAAGCAGCCACCGCTGCTACCTGCAAGGAGCACGATACTCTGTGAGCCCTCTGCAAACCTGCGGCTCTTGCGGTGGCGGGGCCCTCTCGGCTGTTAAGCTGCTGGAACCTCACCAGCTCCCTGCCCATGTCCCATCAGCAACACGAGATGTGACTGGTGTTGCTCCAAAGCTCCCCATTCCAAAAACAACCATCACTCAAGCTGCCTCAAGAGAGAAATCCAGTCACTGGACCAGAAATATAAAAGCAACATGGAGAGGAACACATCCTACCTTCATGTTGTCAGGTGGGTCACCCTGGCCGGTGGTTGCACACACAAATACCACCAGCAGCTCATTGATGAGGTTGGCCTGCGGGCACAAACATGGAAAGGCACATTCAGGTCAGCAACCTAGAAGCAGGTGCCCCGGCTGTCCTGACACGGCTGCTAAGACCACATCGAGTCCAGGGACAGACCTCACTCAGAATAAAACCCGCAGCCCCACATGGCATGACCTCCTCAACAAGGCACTGCAGCAGCACCTGCTGCCCACATGCTGCCTGCAGCACGGGCTCCTTGGTGCTCCTCACCCTGCAGGGTAACGGCTGAGCGTCTGCCATCTAACACAGACTCTATCCCAAGAGACATTTGCTCAGTTTTCACATGTTTTCAGCACAAGCTACCCTAAAGAAGGGCAGAGAGCCTCGGTCTGGTGAAATACAGCAGGGCACAGCAAGGATAGAGGATGCCTGAGTGCCAGAAATAGGGTTGGTGGAGATCAAGGAAGACCAGAAGTGCCTGGAGCACCCCTCTGTGTCACCACTCACCACGTCATAGCTGTCCAGCGCCTCCACTCTGCACTGGAAGTGCCGTCGCTTGGCTTCTCTGCCAATTCTCTCAGCTGTGTCTTGAGCCGTCCCAGTTTGGCTACCGAAAAGAACAAGGAGTTTCCGTTCTGCCATCTGCAAGAGACAAAACCAGAGAAACCATCAGGAGGGGAGGGGAGGCAGAGCTGGACCTGCTCTGGGCTGGGCATCACACCAACACCCACCCAGGCTTCACAGGAGTGCTGGTGGCTGTGGGTTCGGATGACATCTGTGGGGTTGACGCTGCAAACAGCAGGCACAGGGATGGTTGAATAGTTTGGAGACAGCAGCGTGATTCAAGGCTCCTGCACTCTCTGTCCACACTTGGGCAGCGCGGAGGGAGCGACACCCTCCTCGCTGCAGCGTCCCGGCCCACAGGAGCAGCAGTGACACCAGCGTGCTCCTCGTCCCCGCTGCTAGGGCGAAGGGAGGGGGCTTGGGGGTCTAAAATCAACATTCAGGCTCATTTTAACTGTCCTCATCACCACAGGCTCCGCACACAGCTGGGAGCGGCTGTCACCCATTTCTAGTTTTAACATATCTATCTGCCCTGTGAATCCCCACGCGAGGGCCCTGGGGAAGCGCCTGGAAGCTCGGTGACAAGAGAACAGCGTGACCAGCCACAGGCTGCCCTCAAGTGCGCTCCCTCAGCAGCGAGGGTCCTGTGTACCACTGGCAATCGCAGCCCTCGGGGGATCCAACCCAGACGGATGCCTGAGCTGCAAACCACTGGTGTCCCCATGGGCAGCGTGCACTGCTTCCAGAATAACTTAAAAAATCAAGAATAACTAAAAAAAAAAAAAAAAAAAATCCAGAATAAGTAAAAAAAGTGAGAATAAATAAAAAAAAACAAACCAGAATAACTTCAAAAAATCCAGAATAATGTTTAAAAAAACCAGAAAAACTTTAAAAACCCCAGAATATTGTAATAAAATTGCAGAATAACTCAAAAATATCTATAGTAACTAAAACAAAGCCAGAATAACAAAAAAAAAAAAAATCCAGGGGTGTGTGTGTCCAGAATAACTTTAAAAAAAATATACCCAGAATAACAGGGGGGTGGGGGTGGGGGGGTGTCCAGAATAACTTTTAAAATCCAGACTATCCTTTTAAAAAAAAAAAAAGGCAGAATAACTTTTTAGAAATCCAGAATAACGGGGCGGGGGAGGTGGGGGTGGGGGTAGGGGGGTGGGGTCCAGAATAGCTTTAAAAATCCAGAATATCCTTTTTTAAAAAAAAAAAAATCCAGATTTTAAAAAAGATCCAGAATAACTTAAAGACCTCCCGAGGGAACGTTACCGGCCGCACTGCGGACCAGCTCCTGCGGAGCGGGGCTGCAGCATCAGGGGAGCTGCCCGCTGCCCTGAGGAAAGGGGGCTCGTTTCCCGGCGGGAGCGCTCTGGGACGCGCCCCGGCGCTGCCGGGCTCCCGCCGCCCCCGCCGGGCTCCCGCCGCCCCCGGGGCAGGGGCAGGACCCGCCGCCGCCCCCCCCAGCCCTCGCCGGGCGCGTTCGCGCTCCGCAAGCGGCGGCCGCGCCGCGCCGCGGGACCCACCGTGCCCTCGCCGCGCACCTTCCCCACCGCCGCTTCCGCCTGCGTCACCACCCAGCGACACCCTCCGCGCGCCGTCATCATCCCGCGCCGCCGAGGGGCCCCGCCGAGGGCTGGCGGGGCCGGGGGGGGTCCGGCCGCCCCCCGCCCCAGGGCACCCCGCCCGCGCCCCCCGCCGCCGGGACGATGCTGTTCTCCCTGCGGGAGCTGGTGCAGTGGCTGGGCTTCGCCACCTTCGAGATCTTCCTCCACGGCCTGGCCCTCCTGGCCTTCTCGGTGCTGCTGGTGCTGAAGGTGGACGGCGAGGCCGCGGCGCTCTCCTGGTGGCTCGTCTTCGTCCCCTTCTTCGCCGCCGACGGCCTCAGCACCTACTTCACCACCATCGTCTCGGTGCGGCTCTTCCAGGACGGTGAGAAGCGGCTGGCCGTGCTGCGGCTCTTCTGGATCCTCACCATCCTCAGCCTTAAGTTCGTCTTCGAGATGCTGCTGTGCCAGAAGCTGGTGGAGCACACCCGGGAGCTCTGGTACGGGCTCATCATGTCGCCCGTCTTCATCCTCCTCCAGCTGCTCATGATCCGAGCCTGCCGGGTGAACTGACGGCGAGGGAGTGGGCTCTGATCGCTGCCCTTGCCCCGGCCGGGGACGCGCCGGGCTCACCAGGGAGCCCTGGACTCGTAGCGACGGTCATCGGGCTTTCTCCCAATCTTTATTTCTGTACAGAGTGGCAGGTTACGCAGGGATGGCGCTACGTGAGCAAGGGTCTGTAATTAAGCGTGCTGCTGTGTTGTATAGCGCCATGTTTCTTCAAAAGATCCTTATTGCAA
Source organism: Morus bassanus (assembly GCA_031468815.1). Taxonomy (NCBI): domain Eukaryota; kingdom Metazoa; phylum Chordata; class Aves; order Suliformes; family Sulidae; genus Morus; species Morus bassanus. The sequence continues at coordinate 12,378,921 of CM062586.1, forward strand.
TTCACTCAGCTCTTGGTGTTAGTCTTAAAGTACCCAGCCGCGCAAGCACTGTTTGATATGCCAGTTATTTTATTTTAAAATAAAAATGCATGGAAGGATTAGTTTTATTTATAAAATTCTTTTTCCCTAGAAAGCATTTGTACTTAAAACTGCTGCCTGGAGAACACAAATTACGTGGAGGTTGGTTGGTTGGTTGCTGTAGATATCCTTGTACACCCCAGCCTGCTGCGAGCCAGGAGCACCGCAGCTGCTGCCTTGCCTGCCCTGCCCCGTCTGAGGCCACGCTTGCAACGCTGCGCTGGCTTCAGCAGCAAAGAGAATTTATTTCCGGCTGTCCTCTCGCTTCCCTGAGCACTTCATGCCATTGGTGCATGGGCAGGGTTTTATGGGGCCGTGCTCTGAGCCAGGGAGAACAGATGTGTGTATTTTTGAACAGAAATGTGGGGGTTTTTCTTTGTATTTCAGATCAGTTCCCTAAATATCGAGATAGGGGTGTTGGGAGGGCAAGGCACGGGACAGGAGTATGCACGGTGGATGCTGGTTGTGAAGGGGGAGGGGTTCTCACTGAACCCCAGCTTTGGTGTGAAACACTGTCCTCGGACACCCAGAAGTCATGTGTAGCTCAGTATTCCTCGGGGAAGTGGACATCAGCCTGTTAAATGCCAGCATCACGGGGAACTCCCAGCACCAAAGACACCTCAGTGTCACTTGTGTCCAGCTCCCACCACAAGGGTGTTTCGAACAGGGGATCTGCCCACCACTTCTCTGCGAGACATCAAGTGTTGTTTTGGAGCCCAGCCCAGATGACTGGTCTCCTTCTGACACTGAGTTTTACAGACCTTTGTACTCTATTGATGACGTTGACTCTGAGAAACATCTGCCCTGTCTCCTCTGCTGCTCTCAGGATCTGTTTCATGCAGATAGGACCTTGAGACAGAGAAGTGCTGTATAACTAGCGCCCCCGTTCAAGGTCCTTTAGCAGAGGCCTGAGGAGCACCAGGAACGTGTTTATGGGTCTGATCTCCCCTGTGAGATCCTCTGATGACAATGAAACACGTGGCTGCTCCTTTTCTCTCTAGAAAATGGAAGTTTCCCGTAGGTGACAATGGTTGTCCCTTCGCGCTGCTGCCGGCTCATCCTGACTGTCACAGAACAGTGGGAGAACCAGCAGCCTGGTCCAGCAGGATCCATAAGCTGACACAGATTTAGCCCAGACTGGGCCATACTGGGGTGTAACCCCTGATGTGCGGTGTGACCTGCTCCCCACCAGCCTCTGTTCAGGTGGCACCTGGCTCCAGCCCTGGCTCCATGTCCCCAGTGACTCCAGGTGGCCCGTCCTGGGCTTGTGCCACCCATTTTGCTCAGTCCTTGCACACCCTTAGATGGCACTGGGCCCTGAGCACTGGGACCTGCCTTACAGGAGCTCCTCTGCTCCTGCTTCACCTTGTGATGTGGTTTTCCAGGGCTCAGAGTCACCAAGGTGCAGCCGTATGTCCCCAGATGTTCCTCTGGTCTGTCCGCTTGGAGCCAACTGTTTGCTCACACAGGCCAAGCTTCGGCAAACCAAGGGCACGCCATCTGGGAGGAGGGCGGCCGGCTGCCGCTTGTCCGCTTGCACCTCACACCAGCATGAGTTCATCCCTGCTCTCAGTGTCCCTGTGCCACGGTTGTGTCCACAACACACTCGGTTGCTCTGAGCACATGGGCCACGGCTGTTGCGTCACCTGCAGCCACAGATATTGAGTCACCAGCAGCCGCAGAGACACTGGTGTGGGTCTGGGGAGGGTGAGGGCTGGGGTAAGGGGCCATGGGGTGAGAGCAGGTAAGCAAGGCTGGAGCGGTGCAGGGGGACAGCCGGTGTCTGCTGACGGGCATGAAGAACTGGAGCTACAGAGGGTGGGTGATGCAGTCGGTGAAGGCAAAGAGGAACAGGAAGAGCAGCAAAGTCGCTGAGTCAGGAGGGGACACTCACTGAGTTGCCCTGTGGACCGATCAGTACCTTTGGACTCTCCTGCAGCTCCCCAGCCACCCGGCTAATTAAACCAAAGACGGGGCAAACAAAAAAACCCCAAACAAACAAACCCGAAAAACCCCAAAGATCAAACAAATGAACACGTCCTTCAGCCTCACCGTGACACTTTGCGGAGGAATGGGGCCGTTTCCTGCTGCTGAGCCCTGGTGGGGCTTGCCCGTGACCGTCAGCCCCAACCTAGCAAACAGCACGTCACTGGGGTGTGGTGCTTGACCAGGGGGACGATGCGACATCGACCTGTGTGCCGCTGAGCTCGCCTGCAAGCTGCTTTTCCAGCATTTTGCAGCTTCTTTGGAGAAGGGTCAGCAACCAGTGTTTCCCAGCTGTGCTTCTCCAAGGTAAGGCGAACACCCAGGTGTGTTTGGGGACACAGGGGTGGCATGTTGCCAAACTGTGGCACTCAGGGTGCTGCCCTGATGGGGCTGTGGGAGCTGCCTGCATGGCCAGAGGTCGTGGGGATTGCCTGGCAGCCAGGACCAGCCATATCCCTTCCTGAGGATATATATATCCCTTCCCCTCCTCGTGCAAACGAGTCACCTGCTGTGCCCAGGGCCACAGAGCCCTGCAACAAAACTTCCTGGGGCATTTGCCCTCGCACCACAGCAGTGTGCAGTTCTGGCACACCAGCCTGTGGCCAGGGTGATGTGGCCACACAAAACTCCTTCTGGGAGTGTCCCTCTCAGTGAAATCCTGCTGCACCCTCTGCCAGCCCACACAGCTTGATGGGACAGACACTGACACCTGTCCCCTGCCCAGTGCAAGCCATGGGGTCCCCAGCGCTCCCTGTTATGGGGAGGGAGGGTCCTCAAGTCTTGGGCCAACAGACTCTTTTACATGCTGGAATATGCTTGGGCAAAGATAAAAAAACTCACCTCTGGGGTTATTTTTGTTGCTACGGCAGGTGAGGCTGATATCACTGCCAGCTGGGTCTTTCCCAAACCCAGCTGCAGCTCCTTGGCTAAAAGCATGTGTTAGGGGAGTGCCCTGGCTCACTCCCCGCCCTGTGGCCGTGCTGGGGGAGTGGCACAGCTTCCCTGTGCTGGTCCTGCGGACCCCGGGGGGTGCCCCAGCCCTGGGGCCAGTGGGGGAGGACCCTCCGCACAGCCCCACCTGGGCACCAAACCAGCATCACCCTGACAGAGGCACAGTACCGGCCCTGGCTGTCACCCCACTCCATGTGTCCCAGCTCCTGCTGGGACAGGAGCAGCCCTTGGAGAGACATCTGAAATTGGAGATGGCTATGCTAGAGGGAGATGAAGCTGGTGCCATCAAGCCTGTATGGCATCTCCAGAGCAGAGCCCAGCCTGGGACAACTCAGCTGGGCTTCATGCACAAGAAGGGCAAGGGTCCGGCATGACCTGAGCTACCACAGAGGCACGAGGGCTCCTAAAGGAGACAGCTGGGAATGGATGGTCCCAGGGACCTCCATCTCCACCTGCAACTTGACATCGGCAGCACCTGGGGACCGTGTGACCTCTTTAGTGTGGTGGTGGCTTTGGCATCCCAATGCAGTGGATGACTCCCAGTCAAGAGCTGGGAGCTGCTTTGCTGGATGGTTGTGGTTTGAGTAATGTCCTGCCTTGCCCAGGGCTTGTGGGAACAGAAGCCACTGTATGAGGGCAAACCTGTGAGAAGAGCAGCCACTCGTCTGCGGGGCTGGCTGAGAGGAGGATGGTGTGGGAGAACAAGAAAAGGACGAGGCTGGGGGGTGCTGTTTGTCCAGCACAGACAAGCTGGTGCTGGGAGATGTGGAGCTACTGGACTGGGTGGCACAGTTGGTGCCACAGCTTGGCAGCTGAGCCCTGGGACCTGGAGGTGGGCTGTGTCTCCAGAGCAATCCTGTCATGTGGTGATAGCTAGAACTGCCCCAAAAGTAAAGCCAAGCCTTGCAAGTCCTAACTGGGAGAAGCTGTTGACCACCACAAGTCCACTTGGAAAGGTCAGGGGAGCAAGGAATGTCGATGGGCAGTTGGTCAGCCTGTTCCTGCCTCAAATTCTCGTACTGGGACTAAAAACATGCTAAACTGGATAAGATGCCCCCAAATACCTCTTGAGGCAGATGCCAGCCACAGCCCCATTTCAGCTGTGGGGGCTGACTTTTGCTGTTATCATGATTGGCAGCTGTCACTCATTTCAGATGAGGTTTTGCGAGGTGTGGGTTGAAGTCCAGGTCCCTTCTTGCCATGTGCTCAGATTGTGTGCCAGGGACTTGAGCCACCCAACACCTCCCCAGCCACTGGGGAGAAACACTAATTTTAGGTGGGCTTTAAGGCTGAGCATGACCATCTTAAATATCTGCACATCATCTGCTCTAAGCCCGTCCTTGTGAGGGGTGCTGGATGCAGAGAAAGGCAGATTTGTCCTCGGTTGCCCCAAAACTCTGTGCAGAGCCTGGGTTTGTATTTTGGGAACCCTCTGTCTTACAAAGGTGGTCACCACATGGTACCCACCCAGCGGTGTTGGGGGCACAGGGCATGACGTGCTGCCATCTCCCAGGACTCCTGGCTGGAGAGAAGAAGATGATAGTGCTGAAGGGGGACTGAAAACGCTGGGTATTTCTCCCGGCCGGGCTCCAGCAATGGTGCCAAGCCCATGCCGAAGGTCTGCGGTGTGTGGAGGGCACCTGGGACTCCTGGCAGCTCATGCCCGGGTCTTTCTCAGCTCTTTGACCCCCAAAGGTTCAGGTTTGTGCATGGGACAAAGCCTTTGCTAAAGCATCTCCATCACTTGCTCTCAGTGGTTCAAACTCTTCAGCCTTTTGCAATGCTCTTTGCAGAGGGTTCGTAATCCTGGCAGCAAGCCTGGCTGAGGTATTTTTTAACCTTTCATTTTCATACATGCCAGCAAAAGACAACTTAAGCAAAACCAACTGTTGCTCAAAAAGAAACTCTTAACTGGAGAGCTTCCCCTTTGCCAGCTGCTTCTGGCCAAGCTTACCATCCCTTCTCCCACACTGCCCATCCCAGATGTTGTCTGTAGATCAGACACATCCAGTCTGTGGATGCTTTACCACCAAGCAGAGCAGAAGGTAGCTTCACCCTTTGTTGCTCAGGGGTTGGTTAGACACCTCCCTTCCCATCTCCAAAGCACCTACCTCCCCTTCACCAGTCCTCGCCTTCAGCTGCATCTTTGCTGCTCAAGGACACAGGAACCATGGCCAAGACATACATGGAAGGAAACCAGAGGTGGCAGAGCATCTTTTAGAGGGTTGTAGAGTCAAGAGCAAGGCACCGAGATCGGAAAGGTTTATTACTTGTAGAAGGCATATAGACAACACATAGGTGTCAGGATTGGGAATTACATGACATCCTGGATAGTGGCTGACTTTAGTGACCCCAGAATTTGTCTTGCATTAGCTGTGTTGGCTTTTACAGCCTTTCTTGGGGTCTAGCTGAGACGCAGTGACCATGGGGAAGCTGCAGGCAGGTCTCCAGCCACACCAGGGGCCAAGGCTACCCACACCTTGGTTTTTCTTGTGTCTTTGATAACTTTCACAGGCTGAAAGCATTCACAGCCAAAACCTAACTCCACAGCCAGCTCTCACCCAGGCATGTCTTTTAGGAAATGTCCTGATTCATGCAACTGAAAGTTAGATTTTTATCACTAAATGGGCTGAAACATGTTTCAAATCACCACTGCCCGAGAGCCTCCTCTGTGCTGGCTGTAACACTTGGATCACTCCAAAGACTTACAAAGTACTTTGTGGTGCAAGACACCTAGGACCCTCTGCAGCCAGGGTCCCTGCTCCTGTGGCTGCCCCCCCTGGTGCATCAGCCATGCTGGGGGCTACTGGGAGCTGCTGGGGCCAAAGCTGGCTTCAGTCTGGATGGTGGGTGAGACTGAACGCAGGGCTGAACTGGAAGCTGGCCATTGCAGGCTCCTCTAGTGCAGCTCAGCAGCATCCTGGCACCCCAGAATGGGGCTTTACAAGCAGCATATTTGTGCCTTGAAGGGATAAGTCTCCATAGTTCCTCCTCTGCCCGCAGAGCCCTCCAGACCACTGCCCTGACTGCCTCAACCGCATCCATTGCTGGCGTGGTCCTCATGCCACCCGTTGCTCTCAGTGCCTTGCTGCTTTTCTTGCATTTTTATTTAGGGGTCCCAAACAGCACTGGGAACACTGATCCCACCCAGCTTACCAAAGCTGGTGCATCCCTGCGTCCTGGGGGAGCGTGGCTGGTGGTTTGGGGTGGCAAAAGCAACATTTGCAGCACAGCAGATCCTCTGGTGACTTCCTCCACCAGCAGTACACGGGCTTCATGTGGTGAGTGCTGACAATGAACCATGGATGTGGTAACAGTGTGGTCTGGTTATCTCACACACAAACTAATTCCCTTGACCAAAATAAAAGGCTTGGCTGCCTGTGCCAGGTCATTCCTGCTGGGAAAATAAAAGAAGCCTGGCAGCCCTGCCAAGAACAGCTGCCCAGCCCTGCCTGCAGGGCGAGGAGCTGTGGGTCACCCCTGCCTGGGGCTGCCTCCACATGTGCTCCACTCAGAGCTGTGGACCTGCCTGCAGTCCAGCATACCCAGCTATTCCTGAATCCTCATAACTTAGCTTTGGATTTGTGGGTTTTTCCCAGTAAGCTCCCATGTCAAAGACATGTCTTACTTGCGTGTAGGCAATGGCAAACTGCAGCCCTCTTAGCTCTTCTAACTGCTGGGAACATTGGGACAAGCAGTAAAAAATTACTGGAGAGCACCTAGAAAATGAAGCAACAAGTAGTGTTTCATCTAGATTTGTCAAGAAACCACGCTACCCCAATCCGACACCCTTCTCTTATGGGTGACAGCCACTCTGGAGACAAGAGGGGGCAAGCACAATATATCATGCTTAGGAAGGGTCACAGCATGGCCTGGCCAGCTGTGGGATACAGAGGTGGCTTCAGGGTGTCCCTGGCTAATGGCCAATGTGTGCAAAAGCAAATGTCACCTTAGAAGCACACAAGTCTCTGTCCTGACATGGGTGCCCTGAGCTGCTGCAGCCTGCAGTTTCAGGGTTGGTGTTCCCAGGACTTCATCTATAACTTTTACAGAATAATTTAGAGAGTTGGCAAGGCTGCGGCCAAAAGCACAAGTCCATTTTGAGTCACTGCTCTTGGAAAGATGTGATGAGAAGTGTGAAGCAAGTGCTGAAAGCCCAGAGGGGAGCAGCCAGGATGGTGGGGGCACAAGGAAGAGGAAAGGCTGGAGGAAGAGAGGCTGCAGCAGTAGTGACCTCCCTGGAGCAGCTTCTCAGAAGCTTTGCTGAGATTTTGGGGAGAGAGAGGTGTAGCAGAGTGCCACAGCTCAGTGATATGAGATGACCTAGCAGGGGGTAAGGGGATATGGGGTGTCTGGCTGCCCACGGCTCACCCACCACCACAGCAGGTGGAGCTGGCTCCACCATGGTGCTGGCTGCCCTTGTCCAAACCAGTTTGGCAGCTCAATGGAGAACCTCCCATAGCCAAAGGTTTTTTTAGTTTTCTGCAAATATCCTCCAGCATTTGCTGAGGGTCACCTCCATCATGTCACCCTTCCACCTTCTGCCTTGTTTCCTTATGGCCCTGTTGATTGCATTGGAGGCAATCAAGCACCTTCAGAGCTGCTTGCCTCAGTCTCCCTCCCATGCTGTCCCCAAGCGCTCGCTGTGACACTAGTGAAAGAGAAAATCCTGCCCTAAGGGTGCTTCATCCTCATTTCCCTGTGCTCCCTGATCTCAGGAAGAAAAAACCTTCAGGAGGCCCAGGGCCAGGGGAGAGCTCATGCCTGGGGCTCTTGTGAGCCAGATCTGAGACACCACGATCTCGTCTTCCACCTTGGTGCTCTCACCCCCAGGCAACACAGCTGGTGAGCAAGCAACTAACAGTCTCAACTTCCTGGAGCATCCCTCCACCACACCCCTCCATCCCAGCACACACAGAGCCCATCACCACAGCGTTGGGCAGCACATCCCCCTCCCCACGGGGAGCTGGTGCCCATTCACCAGGCACCCTGCCCTGCAGGGCTCAGCCAGCTCCACTGCCAATATCAAAATACTGATATTTTTATGGATATCATTAATCTTGTGGATCTCGCGAGGATGCAGGTGCTGTGCTAAGCCCCATCCGAGTGCCATGGGAGATGGAGCTGCTGCAGGGCCAACACCTGCTATGTTGTAGCTGTGCACAGGGGAGGGGAATGGACTGGGGTGTCCATGGCTAGCACAGGGGCTGGCTCCAGGCTCATGTCCCTGACCCAGAGCACCCACAGCTGAGAGGCAGCACCAAGACAGTCACAGTCAGGGCAACTGGGGCAAGTTTAATAATGATACACACTGGGAAAGACAGTAGGGAAGAAGAAAGGTCTATTTGCCAGCTGGGAACAGCAGGCGTGGGGACTCCAAAGGCAGATTTACATCGCCCCAATTCCACCAGTCTTGCTGGAATCAGACTGGAAGGGAGGGCTGGAGCTGGTCCCTATTGGGACAAATCACAGCAAGACCTGGGGTGCGTCTGGAAGGGGAACAGGAGGCAGGATTGTGCGGTACATCTCACCCAGAGACATGGGACCCACACAGAGCCACTGCCTGCACCTCCCATGGCCAGAGCTGGGGTGACCTCGTGGTGCAGAAATTAAATGGCAGGGAAATGAGAGACTCTCTTTTGGCACTGAGTCAAGGTGTTTTCCTTTCAGAAGGCACAGGGAAGATGTTAGCAATGGAGGTGATCTCCTTTCACAAACACCAGTCATCTCAGTGCCTGGCACTAGTGGCTGGGCTTGAACCCCACAGGGTCTCTGCACCAGCCTGGTGACTTCCTTCTGGGTCTCAGAGTCATTTCAAGGGCCACAGACAAAGAAATATATGTCAAAATCAGATCAAATAGGCGTGTGTGTGTACTCTAGCCATACTTCTCAGCTAGCAGATTTGTCCACCTGCAGTCAGAAGAATGAGACATTTAGGCCAATTTTTCAGTTATGAGCAAATAGTATATTTAGGTCTCACCAGAGCACATCCCTGAAGGCAAACAGGGCTGGGGCTCATCAGCACTGAGGACCTGAGGGGAGCCACCTGAGAGCAGGTGCTCCTGTTGGCCAGGCACCCCATGGCCCTCCCAGGTCCTGCGATGCTCCATGCTCGGGCACCATGTCTCCCTGAGACCCAGCCTGTGTTTTAACAGACAGACACCCCCTTGGGTGGGATTATCTGAAGAAAATTGAGGGTTGGACTGTATGGGCACGGAGCCAGGGTGTTGTCACCTTGGCAGAGCCCAGCCAGGGCAGCATTGCCTGGGAGAGGTGCAGGGCACTGCACATGGGGCGGGTGCAGGCAAGAGAGGAAACCTTCTCCCTCCTGGAGTGCCAAGGTGGAAGGAGAAGGGGCCGGTGCTCAGCCTGTTCAGAAGGAGGAAGTAAAAGCTAAGGTACTTATCTAATTAGCTAATTGCAAGGCCTCTTTGGGAGCCCACAAAGGGAGCAGGCACTGGTGCAATAGGGACTGCGTGCGATGATGTGTGCTGGATGTGACGCAGGTTTGGGAAGACGTTCTCCAGCGAGCCTTTTGCCTGGTCCCATTGGGGCTCACAGCCTCTGCCTCCCCCCAGCTTGTCGAGCCTCCTCCCAGCATTATCTTTCTGTTGCCCTAAAATTTTTGCAGGGAGCATTTTGTCAACAAAATTATTAAGCCATTACCTGTGACTTGGCTCAGGAATATCTAGCGTAAACTGAAGAAGTACTAACTTTTATCTGATTTTTCAGCTGAACTGTTTATAGCTAATATTACCTCTCACAGCAAAGCCTCTCTCCTGGCTCCCACCCCTGTATTCACCTTTGTCCACCAGCCCAGCCCATGTGGGTCTGCAGATGGGCCCCAGGAAAGAGGGTGCTGAAAGAATGAGGGCTCCTGGTCCCCCTTGCTGGGGCAGCTCAGAGCCGGGCAGCTCCTGCTGGGTTTCAGGGAAGAGGAGAGCTACAACACATGGAGGAGCTCCCCTGAAACCAGAGTTTCCCTGAGCCATCCATGTGCCACACGCCCTATGCCTGGGCGCAGCCCCATGCTGCAGCTCTGTCCCGAGCCCTTCCAGGCCTTCGGCACCCAGACGAGCTGTTTGCTCAAGGAAAGCGCTGGTGAAACTGGTTCTCCTGCTTTTGCACACTACATGTTCTCCCAAGAGAGGTGGACGCTTGGGACCCCAGGAGGTGGATGAAGGGCTCGGCACGGGGAGGGGATGTCTCCTGGCCACACTCATGGCTGTGAGGTGTATGGCTGCTGTGCAGGGAACGGACACATCTGCCCATGTTAAAAGGAAGCAGTGCACCACAAACACTGTTTTCACGGTGAGCAAAGCACTGCTGGGTGCAGTTGCCCATGCTCTGCTCAGTGGTGTCCACAAGGCGCTCTCACCAGCTTGGCCCTGATCTCCAGCCCTCTGGGGCTGTGTCCATCTCAGGCGCAGGGCTGAGTCTGGTCCTGCCATTCTTGCTAGGACAAGGTCCATGGAAGATGGGTGGCTGAGGGCTCCTGCAGCTCCAGAGCACCAGGGCTGCTCCAAGACCCCTTGGAGTGAACACAGCTCCTCAAGGGACTGGATCCCTGAGGTGGGGCTACAGACCATGGCTGGGGCCACAGGGCCATGTGTCCTCGTGACGGTACACATCCCCAGCTGCCTGAGTGCGTTGTCCCACTCACCATGTTCGTGAGGGTCCATTGCTCCCAGAAGCTGTGGTGGTGAACCTGGAAGCATTGCAAAGCTTGCATTTTGTGTGTGGCCCCAGCTGCACCCCAGTTCCCTACTGGGACAAGCTCCAGGCTGGATGCAGACCTGGGGCACTCCCATCCATCCCTTCTTTTGGCAGCCCAGGAGACCCTGCACCCATGCACCATGGCCAGTTGCTGCTGTGTCAGCTTAGTCCCAGCAAGGTCTGTCCTTCACTGCCCTTGTGCTCACATGGACCAGGGCTGTTCCCAGCTGGGCTTGTCCCAGACTGGTGTCAGCAGGTTTGCCAAAGGGCTGAGCCTGGCAAAGAGACCCAAATTCTTGGCAACAGAGACAGAAGCAGCAGCTCAGACAGTCCCGCTGCCTGGGATGAGTGGATGGAGTTACCACAAGCCGAGGGAAATCTCTCCCAGCTGGGAAATCATTACCCGTCCTTCTGGCATGAGAGGCAATTAAAATATTATCACATAACCTCTGGAACTATTTCTTTACTACAGAAGGATCAGGAAAAGTAAACTGAAGAGTTGCTCAGCCCGGGTTTGGAGGCAGGAGCTGGAGGGTTTGGTTGGTTGTGGGTGCATACAGCCATCACACAGTGCTGCATGTCCTGCAGGGACCAGGGCTGGTTGGTGCCTCTCTGTTCTGCATGGGGACGAGTGCCCCTTGCTCAGAACAGCCCTGGCCCAGCTGCTGTGCAGTTAGCAGGGGACTTCCAGACCTGGGAATGTAGCGGACACTTATTCACCCCCTTCCAGTGAAGCCATGTGAGTCCAAAGGTTATGTGTTGTGTGGAGGTGGGAATGCAGGAGTGGTGGCACCCTCTGGGCTCCAGGCACCCACCTCACCGCGCCATGAGCCACTGCAAAGGAGATTGCCATGGGAAGAGGGACTGGCCTGGAGGTCTGAGCCCTGGCTGGCCAGCAGCAGGGCATGGCACAGGCACCCATCTGGGTCGAAGCTGCAGATAGATGTCTCCCGAGACAGCACCGGGGGACTGCTGCACCCCCGATTTCACAGGGTGGTACTTTCAATGCACACAGCGGGACCCCTTAAACCACCATCCCTCTGGCTGCAGGGAAAGGTGCTCTGGGAAGGTCGCATGCAATGAGGGCTCCCCAGCAAGCATTTCCCTTCTGGCATCTCAGTGGGTGTTTGGCTCAGCTGAGATAAGGCAGCTGGGAACTGAATCATTCCATCCAGATCACCCTTTTGATAGCCTTGGCAGCCTCTTATCAGGAGCTGAATCAACAGGAAGCAGCTTCACTGTATTGCCCAGAGAGAGCAGGTCCCGGTGTCCACCAGCCATCCCCATCCCAAGGCAGGGGTGCCGGGACTCTGTGGCTGGGGTGGGATATCCTGCCTGCGCTGCTGAGCCTCGAACGCATTCCCGGAGTGATGGGAGGCTGCTGGTGGTGCTGTGGGCTGTGAGGACCTGAGCCATCCCCACTCCCCTGGCTCTCCTTGGGGTCCCCGTGTCTGCAGGGACCCCCAGCCCAGGAGCAGCTCGAAGGTGAGTAATACACAGGGAAGGGGTGACCGCAGTCCCATCTGGGCCATGATGACGTCTTGGCACTCTTGGCCTCTCCTGTCTCCCCTGGCAAAACTCAGTGGGTGTTGCTGAGACCCCCCTGGCAGGGCCATCCTCCTTCTCTGATGTGATTTTCCATGTCATTGTAATAAAACTTATTATCAAGGCACCTACCACTCTGTGTGTGATTTCAGGGCATTGGCTACTGGAAATATCTCTCTCACCTCTTATAGACCTTCTAGAGACTCATAATGGAAACACTAAGACTAGTGAGAACAAAGAGAGAACAGAAATGTGTGAGTCTGTGTAAAAGCACAAAGAAGCAGGGGGACAAGGGTTAAAAGGAGAGATGTGTGCTAATTGCTGCAGGGCTTCTATGTGTGATTTCATTCAAATGAGGAGGAGGAACTAATTGGCTGAAGATAAGGTGATAAGGAAGATGCCAGTAAGAAAAAATGATGCCATAAATGCACCTGTAAGACAAAAAAGGGAACAGATATTCAAGAGTTTTGCCTAAGGCTGATGAGGTCTGAGATAAAAATAATGGTGAAAAGATTTTCAAGCAGTGTCCACTTCCAAAGGATATAAAAGGCAAGTCCAAGCTGGGTATGCTGCCAGCAGCAGAGGAGCCCAGAGCCACAGCAAGGACTTGCAGGTCAGCTTTCAGAGATCCCACCTGGGCACACACATCTGGGTGCTGTTGGGTGCATCGGTCCGCGATTGCCAGCAGGTGATCTGACCTTGCTTACATCTTGTAAAATAAAATCACCTTCCCCTTCTACAATATCTCACATTAAGGTTTTTTGCAGTTTCCCATGCTCTCCTCCGTTTGGTGCAGTTTCGTTTGCTCCTTCTGGCCCTGATCCTTCCCAGTAGTGGTGAGCCGAGCAGGAGTGGGTGCAGGACCTGGAGGACTGTTGTGATCCCATCATGGCTGTGCCAGGCTGCAGGGCAACCAACTCCTCTTTCCTCCAGCCCCCACTATTTTAACCTAATATTGCTTTTCCCAGGGAAAGATCTGATAATCCACCAGGATTTCCAAGTTGCACAGCTTGAGCTAGTGTCAGCCTGGGGACAGCTTTTGGGGCTGATCTCCTTGCAGCTCTCACTAGCTAGCGTTGTTCCCAGCTGGCTGTGTCTAACCACCCTTCTCCTGTGTTTGGGTTTGCAGGAGCCTTCAACACGATGTTCGCTAACAAGAAGCACTTCACTGCCATCGTTGTGGTGCTGATTGCACTCTCCATCATTACCCTTTTTCTCAGCCTGGTGAAGATTGAAGATGTCACCCTGCCACCCACGGTCAAGGTGAGCCCAAAAGAGGTTCCCCAAGCACCACTGCAGAGATTAGTCTCCTTGGGCAGGTGGTCAGAGACAACAGCTTATCTTAAGGGTCAGGAGGTGAAGGGTGGTCAGTAGGACCTGCCTTGCAGTAGCTGGGTGGGGGTTTTCTTTCCATGTCAAGATGCAGGCAGAAGAATTACAGCCTGGCCACCTCGAAGTCAGGGAGGGAAGCCTCCTCTGAAACTAGCCACCATGCTCTGTGCTTCACACCTTTTGAGGAGATTACCTTGGGGCAGAGGGATAGGGAGAAGCCCTGCCCCACTCCCTTTGCCCTCCCAGGGCACTGCACTGCAGGGTGATACACCTCCACATGGTCTTTGTTCCTGCCCGCTCCCACCAGCCTTGTCCTAACCCGCTCACACAACAGCACAAGCATCATGGCTCCTCCCCGTTCCTCCTCTGCAGCTTGGCATCCCACCCTTCCTGCTGGAAGAGGGTTGGCATCGTTTTAGGGTGAGGTGGAGGGCTTTGCAGGGGAGAGGCACACAGCTGGGTGCTCCTGGACTGGGGCTGGTGTGGCCTTGCCAGTCCCTGCCCAGGCTGGGTGGTAGGAGGTAGCAGAGAGCACTGGAGATGGGGGAGTTTCTGGCCCCAAGGTGGGGCCAGTGGAGACACAAAAGGTATGTAGCCAAGAAAGAAAATAAAAAAGCATGAGGAAACAACCAAGAAAATGTTTGTGTGAGCTGGCATTGCTACACAGACCTCAGGAGAGGGAATGAAAAAGTTCCTCAGTTGCTGTGAGAAATGCCCGTGCTGAGGCCATGCACTGTCACCACTCTGCTCTGCCGCAGTGCAGATAGCTGTGCCCTAGGGATATGTTTTTTGGGGCATCCTCTGGCCCCACAACCTTGGAAGGGCCATGGTGGGGCCAAGGGCAGGCTGCTGCTCCTCCTGCCAGTGTGATTTCTTGGTTTTTCCTTCCAGTATGGCATGGTGTTTGACGCAGGCTCATCCCACACCTCTCTATTTGTCTACGAGTGGGATTCAGACAAGGAAAACAACACCGGTGTTGTCAGCCAGACCTTCTCCTGTGATGTCCAGGGTCAGTATACCCCTTCTCGGGGCTGCCCTGAGCATTCGTGTGGTCGGGATGGCCTGGCCCTCCCTCTCTTTGGCCTGCCCACGCTGGGCAGCTCTGTCCTTCGGGCTGTGGCTGCTGGCATGGTGGGGAGCCCTGGCTGCAGGCAGGGTGGTCCCTGCTGCCCCACTGGCTTCCATGGTTGGAGGGCCCTCAGCACCATGTAGTGCCCACATGCTTGGTGCGACTGAAGCACGTTGGTGTTGCTCTTGATTTTCATTCCTCCACCTTGGACTGCCCCAGCTGCCCAGGCTGCTCTCCTGGCTGGGGAAGGTCTCACCTGCAGAGCTGGGAACATTGCTGAAGGCATGGGAGATGTGAGGAAGCCATGAGAGAGGAACATAAGTGTGGGTCAGTCAGGTCTCAGGAGACACAGGCAAAGCACCCTTTGTTGCTAAGAGGCGACGTACTTCACTGCCCCATGTCCTCTTCCTCCCATATCCCTGTCCCCAGCCATTCCTGTCAGCTTGTCCCAGCCTGACTCTCTTCCAGGGCAAGGCATATCGAGCTATGCCAATGATCCCCCGAAAGCCGGCGATTCCCTAAGAGAGTGCATGGATAAAGCCCTGAAGGTCATTCCTGCTGCAAAACAGAAGGATGTCCCAGCTTACCTCGGAGCAACGGCAGGCATGAGGCTACTGAGGTATCACTGTGGGGCGCGGGGGTGACGGAGCAGTGACGGAGCTGCAAGCAGCCACTGTCAGGACACAGTGTCCTGCACGGGGCCAGGCTGCCAGGAGCTCCCTGCTCTCATGCTCGTTTTAGCTCTCTTCAAATGTCAACCTTCATTTCATGGTTCTTGGTTTTATGGTTGCAGATATCTAACATTATTTCTGTGGCCTGGCAATCAGACCCCTTCCCTGGGAAGGAGCCGGGTCATAGCCTGAAGGTTACTCGCTTCAGAGAGCGAGTACATGCCAGCAGCCCCAAGACATCTTCCCCCACTCAGAGGTCTGAAACCAGGCTGGCACCTTCCCGAAAGACCCACTTGAGCCCAGCAGTCAGCCCTGGCTTTGGTGCAGTCAGTGGGTGATGTTCAAACCTGGGTTTTGCAGCACAATCCCCTCTGGCCTCCAGCACTATGAAGATACTTAGGTAGGGAAGGGTGGCTTGGCAAACCTCTATGTGACTGGGATCAAGCTGCACTGGAGGGATGAGAATGCTATTGCTCCTAGATTTGTGATGCCAAGACTAGACAGCTGGGATTTATGCTGTACGAGCAGCTTTGACAAGTTATGTAGCAGGAAACATCATTTCACGCAAACTTCTTGTTGCAAAAAACTGGAGTATGTGGAAGTGGTTAAAAACCAGACTGCTTCCTTGCGTTTCATCTGTAGTGTTGATGTAGCTGGGTATGTGTCCTGATCTTTGTGTCCTTCTTAGGGAACAGAACAGCTCAGCCGCAGACCAAGTCCTGGCCGAGGTTGCTAAAACCATGCAAGAGTACCCCGTGGCTTTCAAAGGAGCTCAGATCCTTACAGGAGAGGAGGAGGGAGCTTACGGCTGGATCACCATCAACTACCTGCTGGACTCCTTCACTAAGGTGGGAGAACGGTGGAACCAACACTCCTTTGCTAATACAGTTTTTCTGATTTTTCGTAAGCTTGCTTAGCACAGAAGGAAAGGTCTGGGTTAACGGCTTTCAGGAATGACCTAGGGGGAGCAGCCAGTTATCCTCTGGCTTGCCTACAGTGAAAGAGGGATGAGGGAGAAATCAGGAATGGGGGTGTCCCTGTTAAGAGCTAGGGGCACATCTCCATACAGTGTGGACACAGGGTCTCTTGGGGACAGCGAGGTCAGCTGTGCAGCCCAGTGGGGACCGTTTGCTCCTGCTGGGCTTTGTCTCGCCACCCTGGGAAGGTCCATTTCCACATGGTGCTGCAAGGCCCCAGTTTTGCTTTAATGTCTGAAGGAAGCTTGAACCAAAACTCTTTCCTGCCACCCTCTATTGCAGCACTGCCACAGCTCAGAGCAGCGCTGGCACCGTTGGGCTCTTGTGCAGGCTGTTGGAGTATTTCTGTCCTTCTTGCACCAGCACCTCTGCAGCCTGCTCCTCAGGAAGAACAGTCCATCCAAGCCAGGTCCCCACCATCACTTCGGTCTGGGACTGGTGACTCAGAGCCATGTGAGCCCACAGCATGTTGGCACATCTTGACCATCAGACAGTTCAATCTCTGGTTTTTCTGGCTCTGACAAATGGCCAGGATGACTGGGCAGGGAAGGCAATGGGGCGTCACGTATGGAAATAATTTAATTGAATACCCATTGAATTTAATAACAAAACCCTATTGTCTTCAGTGGGATGAGAATTTTGCTCAGGGCAAGTAAGCCCAGCCGTGTACTACTCCTCTTCCTCTCCTGTCTCACCTTGGCAGTACTCCCCCAAAGCACATATGTGGGTTCATCCAGAGGCGGCCAACATTTTTGGGGCGCTGGATCTTGGAGGAGCATCTACTCAAATCAGCTTTATGCCTGAAGGTTCAGTGATAAACTGGAATGAAACCTCCAAGTTCACGCTGTATGGGTATGACTACAACATCTACACACACAGCTACCTCTGCTATGGGCAGAATGAGATGCTGAAGCGACTGGCAAAGGAATTAATTGTGGTGAGAGGGGAACTGGGGGGTAATTGGACTCTGGTCTCATGATACCAACCACAGACTTGTTAATGCATAAAACAAGAACAGGCCGTGCTCTTCCGGAGAGGTGTCAGCAGGGACTGAAAGCAGGTACAGACTCCTTGGAGCATGGGTATGTCGATGTGGAGAGGAGCATGGGAAGCGTCAGAAGGGGGCGGCTCAGGAGAGATCTTCTGGCTGTACACAGCCGCCTCGCACAGTGTAGAAAAGGCAGGACCAGGCTTTTCTCAGAGGTGCAAAGTGACAGGACAAGAGGCGACAGGCACAAGCTGGAACATGCGAGTTTCCAACCAGATGCAGGAGAAAAGTATTTCCCAATAAGAATGGTCAAATATTGGAACAGGGCCCAGAAATGCTGTGGAGTTGCCATCCTTGGAGAAGTTCAGAATTCGATGGGACAAGGCTCTGAGCAACCTGATCTAGCTGGTCACGCTTTAAGGTGACCAACTTTACGGGTACCCCTATAGCTGCCCTCAACTACTCTGTGACTGCACAGACCTGAGAAAAGTGAACCAGAGATCTTTATCAAGCCATTTTTTGGAAGGTCAGAGGGGAAGAGGGTCTTCATGGAGCTGCGTCTTATGATGAGGAGCAGCCTTGGCAAGGGTTTGCTTATGCTGCACCGCCAGGAAGGGTCCCAGGTGATGATCCTGGCTGGGGCTGGAGCTAGAGACAGAGCTAGAGCTGGGGTGGAGAGAGCTTTGAGTGCCCCAAACCATGATCCTGCTGGCCAGGGGAGAGACATGCTGGGTCCCTGAAACTGGTCTGCCTCCATGGGAGAGGGAATGAGACAAATCAGAGTGAGAATTAGTGTTGAGCTCCAACTGGGACTGCAGATGGCCAACAAGACTAGGATTAAACAGCAGGAGGGTCTTTCCCTCCTGAGGAGGTGGGAGATGCCTGCACCCTGGCTTTGGGGGGGAGCGCTGGGTGAACCCTGCCAGCCAGTATGCCCGCCAAGAGGGTTTGGAGGAGGCTCAGCCTGCAATTTTGCTGTTCCCAGGAGTCGTCCTCTGGCACACGAGTTGACCACCCTTGCTACCCAAAAGACTACAATGAAACCATCTCGCTGTCTTCCTTCCGCACCAGCCCCTGCACCAACCAGAGTGACCCACGCCTGAGCCTTGGTGTCAGGAACGTGACCCTGGAGGGCAAGGGCAATGCCAGTGAGTGCCTGGCTGCCATCAAGAAGCTGTTCAACTTCTCGGCGTGCGGCCAGAGGCAGGACTGCACCTTCGATGGCATCTACCAGCCCCCAGTCAATGGCCAGTTCATTGTAAGGCAAATCCTGTCCTCCCACCTCCCAGGCAGAGCATGTCCCCCGGTGCTGCAGTGCCCCATGGCACTGGCACCTCCCTGCAGCAGAATGGGTAAGAAGCACCCAAATTACCACTGCCCCAGGGCACAACAGGGATTGCTGCCATCTGGTTTTCCAGCCAGCTCTCCAAAAGGGACCATGTTAATAAAACAGGTGCTTAGTCAAAAAACCCAAAAAAACAGTTTTCAGTTAAAAAAAAAACAACCTTCGCCAGTAGCCCTCAGGCAAGGCTCTGCCTGTGCTTGATGTGCTGCTGTAGCCAGCAGGCACCTACACCCCCAGCCTGCCACCTCTGCTGGGACATGGACAGCGATGCCCTGGGACTATGCAACAGTGGGATAAACCCCATGAAGGACAAAGCCCACCTCCTGCTTCGAGGGAGAAGGGGGCAGCTGCCTTGCGGGGGAGGTTCCCCACTGTAACTCAGTGGCATTTCTGCCTCTTGCCTTTCAGGCCTTCTCTGCCTTTTACTACAACTTCAAGTTCCTCAACCTGACGAAGGGGCAGTCATTGGCTGCTGTCAGGAAGGCCATTGAGCATTTCTGCACAAGAAGCTGGGAAGACGTACGTTCCCCATGGTGGGAGGCTGTGGGGAAGCTTCACAAGCAAAGGTGTCCTGGGGTGAGGAAGAGGAGAGGGGACCCCTCCAGGGCAAGGTTCTCTGGTTGCTCAGCTGTGCCCTACACAGCAAAGCCATCCCCGAGGTCTGTAAGGCATCCAGGACCATCCTGCACCCACCCTTGGGGGCCCTCCTTGCTCATGCAACACTGGGAAAAGGGCAGCCAGGGCAGGTGAAGGCAGCAAAATCTTCCCACCAGCACAGGAGCTGGGGATGGAGGTGGGGTTGGAGCCCTGGAGATGGTGACAGGGGAGCCAGCTGCTGGCACCACTCTGGAGATGAGTCAAACAGGGATGGATAAGGCCAAAAGATGTGGTAGGACCACCATGGGGCAGAGAGCTGGGGCCGCTTGCACGAGAAGGCTGAGATGGGAGAATGTGGGGCAGGAGGAGCTCCAATATGTTGCTGTTTCCATGTGGAGAGTAAATTCTCCTCAAAGGAGTTGGCCTGTGTGGACAGATCCAAACTACCTGCCTGGTCTAGAAGTCTTCTTCTGGATGCTGGTGGCTGCAGAGCCATTGCCCCTCATGCAGTAGTTGTCGGGGCATTGTCCCTGCATGGAAATTGCCTGCAAATAACTTCCCTCCCTCCCTAAACATGTCCCCACCCCAGCTGTCTTCTAGCTACCCCAGCGAGAATCCTGAGCGACTGCCTAAATACTGCGCCAATGCCAACTACATCCTCACGCTCCTCCTTGATGCCTACAAGTTCAATGAGACCAGCTGGAACAACATCTTCTTCCAGATGAAGGTAGGCAGCAAACCCAGCCTGTGGGCAGGAGTAGAAGCAGCGCCAGGGAAAAGAGCCAGCTTCCCATGTCGGGGTGCCATGAGAGCCATGGTCCAGAAAGCCCTGCCTGCCCCACATCCCAGCATAGCACTGCGTGTGGGGCCAGCTACTGCACTCTGTTTGGGCTGTGCAGGAGTAGGTGGCCCTGCACCATCAGCGTGGCTTTCCTGCAGGGCTAACATATCATCCCCTTTCTCCTCGGGCAGGTGGGGAGTGCCGACGTCGGCTGGGTGCTGGGGTACATGCTGAACCTCACCAACATGATCCCAGTGGAGGCTCTGGCACAGGTGAAGGGGCAGGTTCCTTCCCTGTGGGCTGCAGCCATCGCCTTCCTTACCTTCATCCTTGCCCTAGGGCTTGCTGCCCTGCTCCTGCTCTTGTGGATGTAGGAGCCTGGCTGCATTTTGGAGCAGGACAGGGCTGGAGGGCTGTCTGCACTGTGGTGCCCTGCAGTTCTGCCAGCAGGACTGGTAGCCTGAGGCTCGTTCAACAATGCTGAGCACATTAACACCTACAGCACCGAAGAACCGAGGTCTGGTCTCCCACGGGACTGCCCCCAACATGCAGATAGGCACCACGTGAGGTTTCCATAGGAGCTCCGCTCCTGTGGAGACTTGCTGGGATCAGCTTATGCACCACAGGAACCCCAGCCATGCCTATCTGCCTCCTTACACTTCTATGCCTGTTACAGATCTGGCCTCCATCCCACTGGCTGACACGTGGGGCCATGGAGAGCCAACCTGGCCATGGAAGAGCTCCCCATGTGCCAGATTGTCAGCGCATGACTGCAGGCGCATGGTGACAGGGTGCTTCGTGCAATGCTGGGTCTGACCACGGTTGCCAACAGCCAGGCAGGTCCCTGCTGGATCTGCCAGCATGAGGGCATGCAAGGCTCTGCAGCACCCCAGCTAGCTCTCCTGAAGGTGTATCATTTGGGCTTATCTGATGGTCTTGGAGACAGAAGACAAAGTGAGCGCCCAAAGTCAGAAGTGTGGTCCATGCCTCCCCAGAGGGTCCATCTCATCTCGCCTTCCTTTTCTTCTGAGATAAAGGGATTGATGTTCCTGAGTGTCTTCTTGGAGATCAGGCTGTCCCACCAGCAGAAGGCCTGGACATCATGGGTGTCAGGCTGAGACTCCAGCAGGCTGTGAGTCCTGCCCTGGCCCTGCACGAACGGCTGAGCTGGGTTCTGCCCACAACTGCGCCCTTGCCTTTGGTTCTGCTCATTCATTATCTGCCCTGTGGATGATTCATCTTGTTTGCCTCCCAACAGCAAGGAGCTGACCTTTGGTGTCTCTGCAGAAAGGCAGGCATCTCGCAGCTTTCATCGTGCAAATAAACATTGTAAAAGTCATCAAATGGGGAAATGACTGTTACTTTGCTCTGGAACATTTATGATTTTATTGTTTCCGTCTCCCAGGTGCCCAGGTGCTCCCATCTGCCAGACCTCGGAAAGGAGCCAGCAGGGCACAAGGACAGGCTTTGTGCTTCTGGGAGCTGGAGTGTCTCACCTCACCCATCCACTGGCTGCCAGTGGGACTCCCCAAAAATGTAAGGGAGGCCCCAGAAGCTGCCCCTGAGATGTCCCAGCAGCATTCCCAAATCATCCTGTGTGCTGGAAAGGGAGGGTGAGATGATATCTGCCTGGCACAGACATGGGGTGCAGCCAGACTGGAGAGGAACCTCGTGCAGGAGAGCAGGGGCCTGCTGCCATCCCCCACCTCACAGGGGTTCCCAGTCCTGGGCAGAGCCCAAGTCCCTTCTATCAGGCCAGCTTCCCCCCATAGCCCCATTGCCACTGCCCCTCTGGCTGGCATAGAATAGAATAGAATAGAATAGAATAGAATAGAATAGAATAGAATAGAATATTTTCGGTTGGAAGGGACGTACAATGACCATCTAGTCCAACTGCCTGACCACTTCAGCACTGACCAAAAGTCAAAGCATGTTATTAAGGGCATCACCCAAATGGCTCTTAAACCCTCACAGGTATGGGGCATTAACCAGTTCTCTAGGAAGTCTGTTCCAGCATTTGACCACCCTTTTGGTGGCCATGGGCAATACAGGCTCTTCTCCCGGGATGGGGCAGGACACATCCACCCCACATCGGGTATCTGCTGCAGGCTGTAACCAGCCCTGTGATGATTCAGTTGCTGCCAGACACCCCTTTTCTCTTCCCTGACCCACTGGTGCCACCATCTCCAGCCACCCCACATCACTGCAGTCCCCACACCCCCTGCCCCACATGGCCATCCACTCCCTCCTAAAGCATCTCCAACCAGCAGCGAGGGGAAAGGAAAAACAGACAGCACACAGCTACAGGGAAGATTTTTTAAAGTCTGTGCTGGTTCCAACTGACCAGGCCAGGACACAGGTGCCTCACGTTACAAGTTCACAGCTCCTGGGTGCGTGGGGGTGATTCCTCAGTCTGCAGCTCCTCGCACAAGCATGGTAGAAGGACTGAGTAGCTTCAGCAGCCTCTGGAGCCAGTGCTGCTAGAGACTCTCATAACCAGAGTTTTTCTGACAACATATGACTGTGAGCAGGCAGAAGATGAGGATGAGCATGATGGCCAGTAAAACTGTGGCTGCTATCCACTTGCTTCTCTGGAGCCCTATGACCCTCTGGGGAGTCTCTGAGGGAATCATGTTGGTGAGATTGAGCATGTAGCCCAGAGTCCAGCCCACATCAACGTCAGCCACCTGTGCAGACAGAAAAGAGGGATGTGAAAGGCTGCAAAGTGCCATGCAAGACAGAGAGCTAGAGAAGACTTTTGCTGTTGCACCCCCAGGTCCCGCTCCACAGCCACCATATCTATGCACACTTTGGGCTGCAGTTACCCTGTTAGTGAGACAAGCTGGGGGAGAGCATAAATGGCCCAGGACAAATGTCCCAGCAAGTGCCTGTAACTCAAGAGCTGCCCTGGGCAGGGGCAGTGGGGCGTGCTGCCCTGTTATCCCCTGCTCCCACATCCAGGCAGGGCAGGGGCAGCGGCAGGGTGGGCGCGAGCCATTTCACGGCACAAAGCATAGAAGCTGGCAGCTGCTGGGCACTTTCCTACCTGCTGGACAAAGTGGATGTTAAGCCACGTCGTGTGGTTGAATTTGTAGCCTTGCAGGAGAAGGGTGAAGGCGTAGGAGTTGGCTGCACAGGCATCACGAAGGTGGGTCCTGTTCATGGTGGGGAACTCCTTCTGCACCTGCAAAGGTGGAAGAGCAGGGCGGGGGCTGCCAGCATGGAGCAGTGCTCGGTGCACCCACACTGCAGGGAAGAGCCTCTCAGTGCAGCTGGAAGCAAAGACCCAGGAGTGCTTGGGCTTGGGGAGCAAGGAGGATGTGGGAGGCTGCAGGCTGCTCTCCCACCTCTCTCCCTATCCAGGGATCTTTGTGCTCCTCCCAGCTCCCTCTAGCTGCCCTCTGCACAGCAGAGGAAGGGCTGTGGATGAGCCCTGAGGCTGCCCGGTGCCCAGGTGAAACATGGGCAGGGACTGGCATCTCCTAGGCAGCATCTCACCTTCTCCCAGCTGCTGGTGCAGAATTGCCTGATGGTGGCATTGACCGAGCTCAGGGACTGCCCTCCAGTCAGGTTCAGAAAGTGAAAGTTGTGATAAAACCCTGAAAAGGCCTGTGGGTGTTTAAGACCAAAGGCGGCAGGTTAGTGGAGCACCCAGGCCACTGCTGCCCCCCCCCCCCCCCCCCGCCCGGGGTGCTCTGCAGGGGTCCCTAAGGCCACCTCCAGCACCACAGGGTGATGCCTGCTGACCTGCTGGGAGGGAGCCCTGGGACTGCTCCCCACACCAAAAGAGACTGGTGCTGTGACAACAGAGGTCTGGGTCTGCCTGGCATGCTGGTGAGCACCCTGCATGTCTCCATGCATCTGGCACATCCCAGCCTTCAGTGCTGGCACTGTTCAGACTTTTCTCCTACAACAATTTTCCTGGGGTCATGACCAGCATCTGGTGCCCCAAAACACCACACCCCACCCCAGCCACGGGAACGGAGGCTTCTTACGAAGAACTGTCCCTGCACAGGCGGCTGATAAACCCCGTTGAACCCACACGTCCTGTTGGCCCCACAGGTGAAGTTGAAGAGGTTCTGGATGGCGGCGCTGCATGCTTCTGGGTCCCCTGTCCCCATCACTGTGAGGACCTGTGCAGGGCTGGATGTGCTCGGTGCCTGGACACAGGGACTGTCATGGAGGTCTGCCGTGGTGATGTTCTCCTGGTAGCCCTTGGGGTAGCAGGGGTGTGACATCCGTGGGGCTGATGGGCTGCTCTGGAGAGAGCAGGAGCTGTTAGCATCACCCTGGCACTGAGGATGAGTATGGAAAGGAAAGAAACAGCCTACAGACAGTGCCTGTTCCCACACCCAGATGCAGGACACTAGCATGCTGGCACCACTACCCATGGGGTCTCATCCATGGGGTGCAGGCACAGAATTGTGGGGACAAGCATGGCATGACCACACTGGTCAGGGATCAGCTACAGTGATGGTCACATGCCCAGGGCCTTGGGGGTTTGCTGTGCTGAGCATGGACCCATTTTGTCCTCTCTCTTCCTTTGTAGGGTCACCAGACTCAGGGGAGAGCCAAGGCTGAGAAGCCATAAGCAAAAACAAAACAGACACTGGTTTCTCTTTGCAACGTGCTCTGGCTGGGGTCTTTTGCCCGTTCCAACCAGCACAAGTCAGTGTTGAGCTCTCACCGCACAGCCAAGCTGTGGACATTAGGGCCCCCCTGTGCAGCAACACCACCCCCCTTCACTCTCCCATACCCAGCGCCTACTGCTGAAGACCAGCATGTTCAGATTTCTACCCATAAAACCAACTTATTCATTACTGTACTGGTGCTAAAAAATCTCGCTGGGTCTCCCCCAGGCTCCCAGCACCCAGCATGTTCCCTCCTCCAGGTTCTCCCTGTGCCTGGGGCTGGGCTGACACAGCCCCTCCATCAGGACAGGGATGGAGATCTGCTGGGCAAGACGGCCCGGGGACAGGGGGCCTGGGCATCCACCATCCCAGCAGTGCCTGTGGTCAGGCATCCTGCTTTGAGGTGTCCAGCTCCATCTCGGCCCAATCCTGCCCTGCTGTTGGGACACCCCTGGGATGGGTCCTGCCATGGCGGCCCTGTTGTATCTACCATCCTCACTGGAGTTTGCACAAAGGCACCAAGACCAGCGGCTGTCACACCCAGCAGGTGCTGCCTGCCCAACTCAGTGAGATCAGGGCTCAGGCTGCAGTGGAGGACCACAAGGCTAGAGGCGGTTACCTGGTGTAAGGAGGCCATCAGCATCTTCAGGGCTTGTTTTTGCCCATAGCAGAGGTAGCTGTGGGTGTATATGGAGTAGTTGGTCCCATACAGTCTGAGGAGGGCTCTGGTCCTGCTGTCATCGATGATGGTCCCAGGAAGGAATGTGATCTGGGTTGAAGCCCCACCGAGGTCCAGAGCTCCAACCACAACCTCTGCTGCCGGGTGGGTCCACTTGCCTGTGAAGGAGAACTGCCCAGCACCGGGTGTTATCCACGGGGACCTGGCACAGGGCGACCACAGGGGTATTGGCTTCCTAGCCCAGGTTGCAGCACAGCAGGGAGTGGGGACCCCCTCTGCCCACTCCCCCAGCCCGCACCTTGATGAGCATCTCCAGCAGGTAGTTGACAGTGATCCAGCCACAGGAGCCCTCCTCATTCCCCGTGAGGATCTGAGCTCCGCGGAAGTCCACAGGGTACTCGCCAATGGCCTTCTTAACCTCATCGAGGACCTGCTCGGCCTTGGTGCTGTTCTGGTCCCTGCCCAGGGAAGGAGATAAATACTGTGCGGTGGAGGAGGCAATGGCTGGGGAACTTTCAGCACAGGGCTAACGGCAAGAGGCTGCCATCTTCTGCAGAGCATCAGGGCTGCTCAGAGACAGGGCAAAGCCACCAAATCCCTCAACTGGTGCATTGGGAGTCTCCCTAAAAATGCTGCCTGCGGGCTCTGCCTGAGCATGCAGGAAGGTTAATGCAAGTCTGGCAAAGGAGGTTCATCCAGCTCTGGGGCTGCTGCCAGGCTGGTGCTGGAGTGGGCTGGGGGGTTCCCCGTGGGCACAGCGAGCGGCTCTCTTGGACAGCCCAGCGGACTGCAGACATGGATGCTCTGCCCATCACCATGGCCTGCCCGGGCAGCAGCCCCCCATACGCCCAGCCCCCCATGCCCCCAGCCCCCTGCACCGGCCACGATGCAGAAACACGTGGTGGGGAAGGGGTCGGAGGTGCGCGGCTCTGGGCAGTGCCAGTACCTCAGCAGCCGCATGCCTGCTGTGGCCCCCAGGTAGGTGGGGGTCTCCCGCTGCTGCTCTGCCGTGATGACCTTCACGGCTTTGTCCAGGCAGGGCTTCAGGCTGGCGCCGGCCCCAGCCGGGTTGTCTGCATAGCTGGAGATGCCGGGTCCTGCAAGAGGGCACCCTGTGATGGAGCAAGCTCAGTGCCACCCAGGAGGGACAGGGCAGCAGGGGACACGTCCACCCATTCCCCAGGCCCAGGAAGCTCTCTGGACCTCCCTGGCAATACTCGGATGTCCCAGTCACAGCCCAAAACTCTGCTGCACTTGATGATGTACAGATACCAAAATGAACACTGCTGACACAAAGAGCAGTTAGGAACTGCATGCAAAAAACCAGCAGAAACACAGTAATGTTTAGGGACCTCTGCAGAGGTTTTAGGTGGGAACATGAAGCCGCACATTATCAAAGAAGCTGTGAAGAGATGTTGTGGGAAGAAGAGCCAAGGAAGTGGTTGCACGGGAGAAGGAGCAAACCCTGCACATCCAGCATCCCAAGCTGCGAGATGATGCACAACCACGGGCTGCAAGACTGGACTGGCTCCATGAACCGTGCTAACTGGGGGCCAAATTCCTTACCCACCTCTGGATCGCCAATTACTGTAGGGCTTCCTAAGGTGCAAACTATCTCCCCTAACACTTTACTTTGGTTCTTCCACCAGGCCATGTCCCTTTGGCCTAGCGCAGGCTGAAAGACTCAGATTACTGACGATGCTGTAAGAGTCTGGGACAGCGAGCCAGGAGGCTGGGAGAGAGGGATGGACATGTCCTGGCACACTCACCAGACACGGTGCAGGCCTCCACCTGGGAGACAATGCTGGTGCCATTCTCTTTGTCCACGGGCCACTGGTAGATGTAGAGAGCCGTGTGGGTGGAGCCAGCATCAAACACCAGGCCGTACTGGGGGAGGCAGAGGGGACACGGGGTCACAGCATGCTCAGGGCTGCACCAAGTGCCACGGGGGTTTCTGAGAGCTTCTGCTCTCGCTTTCCGTGCATGAACACAAGCAGCACAGATTTGCATGTCCAACCTCCCTTTAGCAGCTCCGCTCCACCTCTACCCCGCCCCGATTTAGCCATTCAAGGGAGTTACAGCTCAGAAAGGGAAGACGTGCGGGTGAGCGGGGTGATTTGCGGAGCAGGGAGGAAACCAGGCATGTCCCAAAGGGCCTGGGCTGCTAAAGCTGCTCCCAGACCTTTGGGAGTGGCAAATCTCACAAACCCTAACTATTTTTTAACAGTCAGCCAGCAGAAAGCAACAGGAGAGAGAGATGTAAACCCGCCGGGTGACCTGGATATCTGAAAACAGAGCAGAGGAAGTGTCTGGGGTGGCAGACAGAGCAGTCCCAGGAGAAGGGCTGCTCTTCTCTCCCCCATCCTTAGCAAGGAGCCAGGACCATGGCTTAGAGCGGGGTGGTTGATCTGCCCAGTGCCACCTTGATTAGGTTAAGTCCTGAAAAACTGGACTGGTTATGGGAAGACTTGCAAGCGGAGAGGAAGGCAGGGCTGATGGAAGGATGAGAGGTGGAAAGGGCTGGTGGTCATCCCTGGGCTCCCCCAGGTCCCACAGGACACCTACTCTGTTGCTCATAGGAAGGACAGCATCCTTCGCCGGGGTCAGGACCAGGAGGAAGACGGCCACCCCCAGCACTCCCAGGATGGCTGCCGAGCTCCAGCCCACTGCCCTGAGCAGGCATGTCTGCATCCCGGCGCTGGGCTGTGGGGAAGGATGGTCTTTGCAAGGGCAGCCCCAACCCGCCTGCCCCAGCCCAGTCCCTTCCGCTCCTCCTGAGGTCCCCTTCTCCCAGCAGCCTGGGAACCGCACGTCCCCTAAATGACCCCCTGGGACACGGAGCAGCCGGGCGTGGAGACCATGGACCTGGCCCTTGGCTGGCAGCAGAGCAATGCCCTGGGACAAGCAGCTCCCATCCCAGGAAGGGTGGCAGCGAGGGCTCTCTCCTACCCAGCCCTGGGGGAGGTGGAGGCCGCGGTCCCGGCCGGCCCCTTCTGTACCTGTGCCAGGAGCACTGCTCCTTCCTCGGCCGTAGGTGCCCTGAGCTGGGCGCTCTGCCTATGCCCCTGGCATGGCCTCCGTGCAGCCCTGCCAGCCCTGCCTGCGCAGCCCTGCCTGCACCCAGCCCAGGGGAGCACGGCAAAGCGAAAGTGAGGCGTGTGCTGCCCTCGGATGTCCGGGTTGCTTCCCCAGCCAGCCCGGGGCGGGAGCTCGGCGCTGCCTGCATCGGGGCAGCACCCCGGCCTGCCTGCACCTCTGCCTGCAGCACCGCGGGGCAATGGGATCCTGGCCAGGGGAACAGAGCCCTGGCCATGGGGCCAGGTGGGTGCCTGGCCATGGGAATGGGTCCCTGGCTGTGGGGACATGTCCCTGGCCATGGGGACAGGTGGGTCTGTGGCCATGGGGATGGGTCCCTGGCTGTGGGGACCTGTCCCTGGCCATGGGGACAGGTGGGTCTGTGGCCATGGGGATGGGTCCCTGGCTGTGGGGACCTGTCCCTGGCCATGGGGACAGGTGGGTCTGTGGCCATGGGAATGGGTCCCTGGCTGTGGGGACATGTCCCTGGCCATGGGGACAGGTGGGTCTGTGGCCATGGGGATGGGTCCCTGGCTGTGGGGACATGTCCCTGGCCATGGGGACAGGTGGGTCTGTGGCCATGGGGATGGGTCCCTGGCTGTGGGGACCTGTCCCTGGCCATGGGGACAGGTGGGTCTGTGGCCATGGGAATGGGTCCCTGGCTGTGGGGACATGTCCCTGGCCATGGGGACAGGTGGGTCTGTGGCCATGGGGATGGGTCCCTGGCTGTGGGGACATGTCCCTGGCCATGGGGACAGGTGGGTGCCTGGCTATGGGATGGGTCTCCACCTGCCAGGTCCCTCCTGTTTCTGTCCTGGGTCCCTCTGCCAGCCTGTCTCTGCCTGCAATGGGGCAGCATGGGGTGCAGCAGAGATTGGCCCTTGCTTTATCTTGCAGTGTGTTTTTCAGCAGGTCTGGGGCAGGAATATCCGTGGGGCTCCCAGAGCTCAGCCCCTGCCTTTGTCCCAGGGCCAGCCCACTTACAGGCTCGCCGAGGGGCAGAGGTGCGGGCTGGGCTTCTCGTGAGCTTCATGGGGAGCTGCCCCCCTGCCGAGCCCCTGCCATGGCTGGAGGTCTCCCAGGCAGACCCGCTCCTCCAGCAGCGAAGTGGTTAACACCAGAGGCTATTTCCACCCTGGCTCTCCAGCCTCAGCACTGCTGCCTCCTAGATAAGTGCTCTCCAGGGCAGGTTGCTGGTCCGGGGCCAAGGGGGGCCAAGGGGAGGGCCATGCTGTAGACTAGGGCCAGCCTTTGTACCAGGAGCGGGGCCCCACACTCCAGCTACGTGCTGACATCAGGACAAGCACTGGTGCCAGGAACAGCAACTGGGAGCAGCCTGGATGAGTGGCAGGCAGGGGAGGGGGCCAGGGTGCCCCTCGATGGAGCTGTGCTCGGAGGGGCGGTGGGTGGTCTCTGACCCGGGTGTGCCCTGGCCAGCAGCAGAGCCGGGTGCTGGGGATAAGCATGCTCCATCGGCTGGAGGAGCAGGAGGAAGAGGTCTGGGGCAGCCGCTGGCTGCACGAGGTGCCCACGGAGGGCAGGGGGGCATGGACAGGGCATGGGGGGGCACTGCTGAGTCCCAGCGCTGGTGGGAGAGATGGGAGGCAGGGGACCACTCTGCCTCGCAAAGATGCTCCTGGCATGCATGGTCACCCTCTTATAATCTTAAAAGCCCTTTTGACTTTCAAATCCCAAATGTGCATGGTGGGGAAGTCAGCTTCCCGTTTTCCTGAGAAACAGACTGTTTAGATCCAGCACTGCCTCTGATCCTTTCCTCCTGAATGTTGATGCCCTGCTCCCTCTGCATGATGGACACTGCGTGGTGAGTGACGTCCCACGGGTGTTTGTAGAGCAGTTTGGTGTGCCCAGTCATACACAAAGTACAGCAACGGCCCAAGCGCTGGGCACAGCTGTGAACTTTCCACACATTGACATGTGCTCCTTGTGGCACCATGCAGCAGTGTGCCTCTTCTTTAGCTCTGGAGGCATCACCACCACCTTCCCATCCCTGCTGCTCAGCTGAACCTGCCACGTACAGTAGCGGGTATCAGTGCCAGACAGTCCTGAGGTGCCACTGAATAGCTGGGCAGATTGATCAGCTTCTCACATGCCTCTCACCTTGTTTTCTACCCGCTGGGCTCCCTCCGCATGCCCTGCTCTCCTCCTCAGGCCTCCCTCGCTCTGTGCTGCCTTCAGATGTTGCCTCCTACTCAGTCAAAATGGAAATTAGTCGCTGCCAGAGCAGGTGGAATTCATTTTCCACCCGCTGCCGCATGCAGGACAGTGCAATTTACCATTTCATATCTTTCCATCTCACGGTGCCTGGGACAGATTTTTCCAGGATGTGGGCTGAGCTGGGGACCTTTGCCCCTGCTGTGTTACCTGGAGCAGGGGACTGACATCCCAGCAACAGAGTTGTGTCTGGGCAAACTCTAGCAGGGCTGATAGGACTGGAGATGTGACAATACAGGAATTAATTGACTGCTTCCCTACGATCTCCTGTGGCCACAGCCACTGTACAGGGGAGGGCTCCTGGCTGTAGGGTAAGGTCTGATAAGGATTTCTTGTAGTCCCATGACATGGGCCAGAAGTGAACAGCTGCTATCCGCCATTATACATCTCATGTCACCCTTGTTCGTCACCGGAGATGATGACTCCAAAACAGGTATCAGCATCTCCTTTGACCTTGCCAAAGCTCTTTCCTTTCCTATTCAAGCCACTGACCCGGCCTGTAGAAAGGGTGAGGGAATTTCTCTGAGTTTTTATGCACTCCCAGGAGAATTGCATAGCCAAGTGACAGCCCCCAGGTGCCACCCCAAAGCACTGGTTGGGTTAAACGACTTCTCTAGGCTGTGTCCAGGGCTCTCCAGGCATCTACCACTTGGCTGGAGCCTGGCTTGCAGCCTAATGCTGTGGACCGAGGTCAGCCTGGCTCCCCACAGGCACGCTGCCTGTGTGGCCGGTGGCATGGAGCGAGGCAGTGCAGGAGGAGGAGGGAGAGCTGTGCATGTAGAAAACCACATCTGGACTGGCTGTGGGGTGCTGAGCACATGCACGTGTCAGCTGCTGTGTGGTGAGGCCATTGCAGGGAACCAGACCCTTTGGCTTTGCATCTCTGCTGCAATTTCTTACTGATGCCTCAGGGCTGATTCTGCCGGGAGCTGAGCTCCAGCTGGACAGGTGGGAGGTGCAGGACCTCCTCCATTCCCCACTGGCCTTGCCTGCCCGTGCAACGCTATCGCTGTCGGCATGCCAGCTTGGCTAAGGGGCTGTGTGTACCCAGATCAGTGGGAGCTTTCTGCCTCTGCCCTTCTGCCTGCCCTTGGGACTGCAGGAGAGGCTTGGAGATTGCCTGCAGGCAAGGACACCATCCCTATGTGTCTGCTTACCTGCTGAGCTGAGAAGAGCTGGGCCAGGCAGGAGACATGTGGCTGGAGATGCTGTTCCCTTGCCTGGAGCAGAGAGGACTCTCCCAAGGGCAGTCTGGGACTGTTGGGCAACAGATATGACCTGATGGTTCCAAGTCTTGTGGGATGGGTTTTGCAAGGGTGCAGGGTACGATGGCAGCACATGGGTGCCAGAGGGATGCAGCTCTGCATCCATCTCTGGAGGGGATGGCCACACTGGGAACCTGCCAGGGCACAGTCCTGCTCCCAGTCTGGGACTCCTGTTAGCCACTGTCGTGCTTGCCTCAGTGATGCTCCTGGGAAGGGAGCTGCTTCCCTGCCACCCAGCTGGTAGTTTGAGCAAGGCAGAGGGATGGGGTATGCAGAGAGGGGCCTGAAGGGCTGAGGGTGAGATGGCAGAGCTGAAAAAGCCAATCTGAAAATCCCCCAGGGAGGGTGTGCTCAGAAGAAGAGGGTGTCCCAGCGCTGTGACTGCCAAGAGCCTCCCATAAGAGCAGCCATGCACTGGAGAATAGCTTCAAGCTCTTGTTAGGGAAAGTCCCACCTTGACAACACCCATATCCATTAATGAGATTTGCATTTCAAAACTGGCCTTGCAAATGCAGAGGTATGAGTTGGGGGTTGGGGTTGTTCTTGCAGGTTGGAGGAGGAATAGCCTACAAAGCTAAGGCCGTTGCAGGTCTCCTGGCAGCCACCTGCGTCTTCAGCATCATTGCCCTCATTCTGAGCATCGTGAACGTGAAGGACGTGCCTTCTGGAAACAAGGCAGGGTCCTTGGGAGGAGTGCAGCTGCCCACTCTCACTTAGGTGCTGGCTGCCTCTTGGTATAGGATTTACCCCAGGTTTCAGGCAGGTTGTGCTGTTTGTCACCGAGATGGGGACAAACTCCTGTGCAGGCTGGCATGCCAGGTGCGTCTGGCAGAGTTTGGTCACTGTGACTGGCCCTACAGCACATATAGCCTTTTCATCGCAGAGCATTGCCAGCTCAAAGGGCTTGTGATGGAGCCTTGTCCCCCGAACAGCTGGTGTCTGCAATGCCACAGCTGCAGAGGTCTGTCAGAGGGCAAAGTGTAACGAAGAGGGTGCGTGGGCTAATGGCAATAATGGTATGCAAAGCTCCGGGGAGGGTAAATAGTGATATTTCCACCCCAGAGCCTGTCCCTACCCACCGCAGGACCACACTGGGTCCTCAGATCCGATGCCAGCCTCTAAAAATAGGAACTCAAACAAGCTGTGCAGAGGGCACCTCTGTATCTGCGTATCGGCTCCATACGCCCTCCCAGCAGGACAAAGAAGAGCCTGCCCCTTCCCCAGGGAAATAAGGAACTGCTCTGTTTGTCAGCTGAGTACTGTGGGACTGGCTGGCCACATTCAAGCAGTTCGGCCTCCCTGGGATTAAGCATGTGCTCAGCATCACAATATGCGCACCACAGCCCTCTGCCTCCATCCAGAGCAGGAGCTCGCTGCCTGCTCCCGCACCATGCCGTGGCTGTGGCGCATGTGCTGCCTCCAGGCAAGTCAGCTCTGAGCACTGCCCTTCCAGGGACACCCTTGGCAAGGGCATGACTAGCCTGGGTACACAGGGAAAGACCCCTGGGGGCTTTCTGGGTAAACATGTGCCCCACTGCCCTGTCCCTCCTGGGTGGCACTGAGCTTGCTCCATCACAGGGTGCCCTCTTGCAGGACCCGGCATCTCCAGCTATGCAGACAACCCGGCTGGGGCCGGCGCCAGCCTGAAGCCCTGCCTGGACAAAGCCGTGAAGGTCATCGCGGCAGAGCAGCAGCGGGAGACCTCCACCTACCTGGGGGCCACAGCAGGCATGCGGCTGCTGAGGTACTGGCACTGCCCAGAGCCGCGCACCTCCGACCCCTTCCCCACCACGTGTTTCTGCATCGTGGCCGGTGCAGGGGGCTGGGGGCATGGGGGGCTGGGCGTATGGGGGGCTGCTGCCCGGGCAGGCCATGGTGATGGGCAGAGCATCCATGTCTGCAGTCCGCTGGGCTGTCCAAGAGAGCCGCTCGCTGTGCCCACGGGGAACCCCCCAGCCCACTCCAGCACCAGCCTGGCAGCAGCCCCAGAGCTGGATGAACCTCCTTTGCCAGACTTGCATTAACCTTCCTGCATGCTCAGGCAGAGCCCGCAGGCAGCATTTTTAGGGAGACTCCCAATGCACCAGTTGAGGGATTTGGTGGCTTTGCCCTGTCTCTGAGCAGCCCTGATGCTCTGCAGAAGATGGCAGCCTCTTGCCGTTAGCCCTGTGCTGAAAGTTCCCCAGCCATTGCCTCCTCCACCGCACAGTATTTATCTCCTTCCCTGGGCAGGGACCAGAACAGCACCAAGGCCGAGCAGGTCCTCGATGAGGTTAAGAAGGCCATTGGCGAGTACCCTGTGGACTTCCGCGGAGCTCAGATCCTCACGGGGAATGAGGAGGGCTCCTTTGGCTGGATCACTGTCAACTACCTGCTGGAGATGCTCATCAAGGTGCGGGCTGGGGGAGTGGGCAGAGGCGGGGTAAGCAGTGTATATATCCCTATCTGAGCTACACCCAAGTTTCTTTATTCCCAGAGGAGAGAAAAATGTAGTTTTAGGGCACTAGTGACCCAAATAAATGTAGCCTGTGGATGTGAACTACAGATTCAACTCCACTGCTGTGATTCACAGAATCAAGGGTCAATTTTGGTATCACAGGGATGCAGCAATATCAGATCCCAGATGAACGCATTACTCTTTCCCTCCTCAAAGTCTCTGGATCCCAGCTAATGTGCAGCAGCTAAGGAGCCAGACCTGGAGGTCTGTGTGGGTCAAGGAGGATGTAGGCAGGAAAGGGTTGAACAGGGAGACAGGATGTGGAAGGTCCCTCCAGGGCTTCTGAGCCCACAAAACCTTGAGGGAAGGGACAGGGACTGTGACTCCCTCCGGTTCAGACTAACACTTGCTGTCTTATGGGGCCAGTTTTCCTTTGCAGGGAAATGGTAACATCCACGGGACACCAGGGTTCTGGGAGCTCTGGACCTTGGAGGTGCCTCGACACAAATAACCTTCCAGCCCAGAGTCACCACTGAGGACAAGAACACCTCCGTCTTCTTCAGGCTGTACGGCACCGAATACTTGCTCTACACCCACAGCTACCTCTGCTATGGGCAGACACAGGCCTTGAAGAAGCTGCTGGCAGCTCTCCACCAGGTACCACAGCCACTGGTCACCAGGATCTGCTCAATCATTTCCCATTGTCATGAAAAATGTCTTCCAGAAATTTTGGGCATGCCTGTGGAAAAAGCGTCAGGGACTTGGCAATTCTGATAAATCCAAAAACCTGGGAGAGGCTTAGATTTTATCTACTGAACCACAAAATTCTCTCATTTGGGTGGAAGGTGATGGTAGTTCCCTGCCAGGGCTCTCTTCTCCCCAGATGTTGACATGTAATGGCATTTTTCATCATTTCCCAAGCCCAGCTGTATCCTTAGGTTCTTACCTGTCTCCATTCCCTTGCCCTTCCTCAATTTCCGCCCAGAGAGAGGATTCCCAACATCCCCTCCTGCACACCGCCCTGCCACTAACCAGTGTATTCCAGTCTCATCTTGGACAGAGTGCACAGCCTAGGGCTGTGGGAGACGGAGACGCTTGGGGAGCATGCAGCTGGGAGGCATCTTTGGTCCTTCCTGGGCTAGGGCCTGCAAGATGCAGTGGGGACAGAGCAAATATCAAGAGCAACAAGCTCTCCATGCAGGCAGAGAGCACATGCTGCCCTCGGGAGCAGGCTGCCATCCCCACAGGGAGGCACAGGCTGGCAGTGGCATCGCCACCCCAGCACGGCGCAGTGGTGGGGCCAACAGCAGGATCCGCAAAAGCCATGGGCAGGTTAATCGTGCAAAGGATAGATCCTGCTTCTCCTCAAATCCTCCTAGGGTCTAGATCCTGCTTTTTGGGAATGTCTAAGCACAGGGCTGTGGGGTAGGGTCTCACTGGCATCCCAGGCCAAGCCCTGCTAATGGCTCCCACTCTCTCCAGGGCAGCCCATCTGCCCCACGGATGTCACACCCCTGCTACCCCAAGGGCTACCAGGAGAACATCACCACGGCAGACCTCCATGACAGTCCCTGTGTCCAGGCACCGAGCACATCCAGCCCTGCACAGGTCCTCACGGTGATGGGGACAGGGGACCCAGCAGCATGCAGCGCCACCATCCAGAACCTCTTCGACTTCACCTGTGGGGCCAACAGGACGTGTGGGTTCAACGGGGTTTATCAGCCGCCTGTGCAGGGACAGTTCTTCGTAAGGAGCTTCTGTCCCTGCGGCTGTGGTGGGGAAGGATAGAGGGTGGGAGCCTCCTCTGCCAGTGGTTTTGGGAAGGGGTGGGAAGGGAGGGGACCCTAGAGATGGTCCCATCTGCAAACCTCTTCTGTGCTGGGAGGTGGCTTCTGCCTCCTGCAATGTCCCAGCCCTCCCTGAGGGAAACAGGAAGATCCTGTCCCAAGGAGCAAGTCCGAGCTAGCTCAGAGCGCAAGCAGCAGCCCCAGGGCTTGTCCACCAGCTCCAGACTTTCTGGTAGACCATCAAGTGGGTGCTGGATGCAGAACCCTGGGAATTACATGGGACTCTGTCCCCAGTCAAGGGGGACACCTAGGTCTTTTTTTTGGGGTGAGGAAGGAGATCTAGTTTTTAATATCTCACTTTATCCCCCAGGCCTTCACTGGGTTCTACCACACGTTCCACTTCCTGAACCTGACTGGTCAGCAGTCTCTAAGCAATGTCAACTACATAGTCCAGACCTTCTTCAAGAAGAACTGGGAAGAGGTGAGAACCCTGTGAAGGGCAGCAAGGACCCCTGTGTTTGTCCCATCCCAAATCTCTGCCCAGAAAGCACATGTCCTGCTGTTCCCTGAGCCAGGGAGGGTTTCTGAGCATCTGTTTCATTCCCTGTTGCACCATGTCCCCGGACGGCCCGACAGCTGGTGCAGACCTTCCCACAGGAGAAGTACCTACACATACACTGCTCCGTGGTGAATTACATCTTGACACTGCTGCTCGATGGCTACAAGTTCAATGAGCACACATGGAGCAACATCCACTTCAGCTGGCAGGTAAGCAGCATCCCTGGAATCCCCTGCACCAGAAATGTGTCCCCATCTCATGGCTGCTACCCAGTGATCCCAGCACAGCTTCACTCTTACCAGCCCCCAAACCTCTGACGCCAGCTCATTTCTCACTTACTCTGGTGTGAACTTAAGCTAATTTTAAGGGGGTCAGAGAAGTGCAGAGCAGGATTTGGCCACTTTGATCTCTGATGTTGGGCAGAATTGACTTGAGCATCAGAGAGGTGATGGTGGTCCCATGACCCATTTGAACCAGAATATGACCAAATTTAGGATCACGGGGGAGGTCACAGGGGCACATCTGGACCTGAGCAGTCATCATGTTCAGTTGCCCTTTAGCCCTTGGGAAGGGGCAGAGGAAAGCTCTCTGTAACTGCTGCTGGTAGGATCAGGTTCACCACAGGCAGGTCCTCGTGCAAAATCACAGCTGGGGCAGCTCATGGGAGAGGTGCCCGTCAGTCCCTTGCACTGAAGCTACCGGTGCCTGGGAGAGGCACTTTGAATGATCTCTGCTCTCTCACCTCAGGCAGCAAACACGGACATCGGCTGGACGCTGGGCTTCATGCTGAACTACACCAACATGATCCCCACGGAGGCTCTGGAACACATCAAGGGGCACCAGCCCAGTCTGTGGGCAGCTGCCATCTCCTTCATTGTGCTGGCCATGGTGCCAAGCCTGGTGGCTGTTTTCCTCCAGTGTTTCTGGAAAACCAAGTAGCTCCCAGCCTCCTGACTAAAGGCATCCTGCCCACTAAACCAGGCAGGGAAGTGGTGCAGAAGAAGGTACAGAAAAATGAGGGCATTAGACCCATCTCCATTGCTCAGGAAGTCTAATTGGGTCACCTCTGTAAAGATGTCAAAGTTGACAAAGGTGTCTTGAGCTCCCTAAGTACCTCCAAGAGGAAAAGACTCCTTTAATCTCGCTGACAAAAGCTGACTGAGACTTGGTGACGAGATGAAGCCAGATAAATTCCAACTAGAAATAAAATCCTTTTTGTTTTTCCAATCCAAAAGTCACTGACCAGCCTAGCACAGTTTCCTTGGCATTTCCAGTCCTGCTGGGCTGCTCTCCCAACGGCCGTGGGAAGCAATCGGCGATGGCAAGCAGTGGTGGCCACCTAACCTCTGAGGAGAGGGGTGACCTTATCTTTATCTTGCCCTGTGCAAGATATGCAAGATTGCTGTAGTATGTGACAGAACCTCTTCCCAAAGACACTGTGAGCTGTCTTTAAAAATATTTGCTGGCATATCTCAGCAGAAAAATACAAGTGGAAGTTGATTTAAGAGCTGCCAACTTTGGATCAGGGTTTATTTTATATTCAAGTTACATAGCCCAGCCTTGTCAGACACCAAATGCATTGCAGGTTCCAGCTCCAAGCACTTGAGTATTTTATTTAGATCAGCAGAGCCCAGCACAGCTCAGCTGCAGGAACTGGACAGTCATTTCAGTCCTTCCAGCTCCAGCCACCAGCCCAGCGCCGCACTGCCCAGCCAGCCCTCTCCCCAGCCCCTCCAAGGCTCTGCCAAAGCCCAGGGCTGGTCTGAGCAGGGCTGTTTCCACAGCTACCTCTCTGTGCTGCAGGACCCCTGCCCACATAGCATGAAGCGGTAACATTAGGCAGGACTTAAGAGCTTAAGAAAAGAAACAAAGGCATCTGGGCTGAGAAATGCTCTGAGCCCTTTGGCTCTGGCAGATCCATGGGGTATTTGCTGTGAAAGATGATACATGGTGGTCCTAACCCAAGGTGTTATCCCACATACCCCACTGCAAACTGGTTACAAAAGCCTTCCAGAAGAACAGCATCTCTCTGTCTGGTGGAGATAAGGATATGTGGCCCAAGGGCCTGGGGAACTGGGCTCTGCCTCCTGCTCACAGACTGCTATCCTTGGCTTCATTAGAATGAGGCTCAGTCTTCCCAGCCTGAACTTGAGCAACAAGAGAGAGGGAGCGAAGACCTCCATCCAGAGGAACCTCTTCCCACTCAGCAGTCTGAGCCCCTGAGGTCTGAGTTGCCACATGGACATTTCCCATAGCCAAATACCAGATCCCTCCCCCTTCTCTCTGCCCTGCACAGGCACATCTTTGGCAGTGTAAGCACAGAGGTAAAAATGCCATGCCTAGGAACAGGCTGTAGAAAATGCTGACAGACTGCTGGAACTGACCCCATGGGATCTGTGCATGGGGGACATCTCCTGTCCAGTTCCACAGAGCTCCTGGCTGTGCTGGCTGTGGCCCAAACGAGCTGGGACTGGTGTCTCCCACCCCTGGAAGACAGTGCAGTTGGGCAGGAAAAGGCTCCTGTTCACTATAGGAAGGCAGCACCACAACAGGTCTGGGTTGCAAAGCATTTGGGGAAGATGCCAGTCTTGCCATTGCAGCATCCTTCAAGCCAGTCCTCATTCACTGGGAAAACATAAAGGAGTAGGATGAGCCCTGGCCCATATGAGTGGGGTTAGTGAGAGTTTTCATGGCTGGAATTTAACTCTGGGCAAAACCCAGGGCAAAACTGTACCTCCTGAGAGTATGAGCCTGAGACAGCACTGGAGAAGCCATCTAATTCCCCAGTCCCTCCCTGCAGCAGACCCCAAAAGCCTGCCCCAGTACAGCTTGCAGACAGGACTGGAGAGGTACCTTCAGAGAGAATATCCAGCATGTCTCCCTTGCTGAACTCCAGATCCCCCGGTCCCTGTGCAAGGTAAGAGTGCTGAGCCAGCATCCGGTAGAGGACAGGTCTGCCCAAGTGGGAGTCCGAGTCCTACAGGAGAAAGTCAGCATGGAGGTTGCAAGGCAAAGCAGAGATTTGAGCCCAGCACAGCAGAGAAGCTTATCACAGCCTACGTACCTGGCAGCAGAGCGTCAGCCTGCCATCTGTCAGCTGCTGCCACATCTTCCCTAGATCCTCCTCTCCCGAAACTGCACCCAGTTCTTTGCCATCCGAGTGCCTGTAACTGCAAGGGTTCATTAACACGGCTCAAGTCATCTCACTTAAAGCCAAACTTTGAGGCAAGCCTAGCCCTCTAACATCTTCAGTCTTCAAAGTCCCCTCTGTAAGCCAGCTCTGAGCTTCTCACCTTGCACAATGATATGGGGCCACCCTGCATGCTTGGTGGGCAGAAATCGCTCTGTCAGGGAGTGACACTGTTGCCTCCTCACACACTTACTCAAGGGGAAGATCCTAAACTCTCCTGACTACACAGGTTGTGTGCCCCCAGGGATGTCACAGCCAGGGAGACCTCACCCCAGGACCAACTTTCAAATTGCTCTGCATTGATCCTAGCGTATCTCAAAGGCTGAGCTGAGCAGGAGAAAATCCAATATACAGCAGCTCCATCTGCACAGACTTTTTCCTTCTGTTCCCCCATTTCTCTTGACCATGGTCAGTTTCCTGGGAAAGACCCTTTGGACCTCCAAAGCCCACGGAGCACACACTGTTCTCAAAACCAAAAGCCATAGTAAGGTTAGCCCTGCAAGGAAGGTTGTGTGCTCATATCTTCGCTGAATCTCTGCTAGAGTGCTTTGACCCCAATTAAATGTTCCCAGGAGATCAGACACAGGTCTGCATCTTCAGTGGAACGGCTGCTGCTGTCCTGTC
Organism: Morus bassanus; assembly: GCA_031468815.1. Classification (NCBI taxonomy): domain Eukaryota; kingdom Metazoa; phylum Chordata; class Aves; order Suliformes; family Sulidae; genus Morus; species Morus bassanus. Next base: position 12,419,436 of record CM062586.1, read on the forward strand.
ACACATACTCATGCAACAAGAGTGCCGAGGGCCGGGCTGTGCTGCAGCGTACCTCAGCTTCCCTTGCTCTGCCTGCTGGCCAAACCGCTCCTTCAGCAGAGCCCGCAGGTCTGGCAGAGACGGCACCTCGCCTGCCCTCACCACCACGGTGCACTCACACCGCGCTCTCAGCGCAACAGGTCTGTCCGTGCTGGATGAAGCTTCTCCGTGGGTCAGTGGGATCTGCTGAGAGATGTGGCACAGTGGATAGTCTGGTTATTCAGGACTCTCATGTCAAGAGAGGTGACACAGACACAACCCCTCATCTCAGTGGTACCATGTAATGGTAGTGCAGCATCAAAATGCAGATCTGAATTTCAGAGGGGGGACTACAAATTCAAAGCCTGGGTTGAACGTTCCTCCCATGACCCAGGAAGCCTGCTTCTGAGTCCAATCGCACAGGTCCCTCTCAAACCCAAATGTATATGAGCAGGGCCCCAATTCCTCCAGCCAGCTAGAGAGGTGCAGCCAAGTCCCCGTGTTCTGCTGCCTTTTGCCTGAAGTACAGCTGACAAAAAATTACTCCAAAAGCCCAACAAGGAGGGGTGGCAAAGACAAAGGGAGCAGAGCTGATCGGCAGCTGGCACTGCCAGAGAGGTGCTGTCACCAAGTGGACACAGGTGATTTCGAGCTGCATCACACACAGTGGCTGGTAATGACACAGAAGTGCATCAGAGGACATCATCCAAGAACACAAATATGAATGAATTGTGGTACCCAGACTGACAGGGACTGAAAATGCCACACAGGACGAGGGGGAAAGGGGCAGCAAGTAGTTCAAAGACAGCTCTCTCTCGCAAAATGGGCTGTAAAGTGCGTGCCTGAGAACGTTGCTGTGTCTGCAGCTCTTGGCTCCTTTGGAGGGCACAAAAGGGCACTGCCCTGGTAAGCCTCAACCTTGGGCTGCCTCACAAAATTGTACGGTCACAAACTTGGGAGCGGTGGAGGAAAGACCACATGGGACCCTCTCTTTGGAATGGGAAAACGGGCAGAGGAAGAGCTTTTTCCAGCAATTTTGGGGCAGCTCAGGAATTTTGGAGGATCTGGCCAGGAATCTTGCACTTTTCACAGCCTTGATCTCTTGAGGCTGTGCCAGCTTTGGCTTGTGAAACACCTTACCTTGAACTCCATTTGGACACCAGCATCATTTGCAGAGGCATTTTCTCCCCCAGGAGGTTCTGCAGAACAAAACAAGAGCACAGGAACAGTGCCTGCAGTCAGCAGAGGCCCCCGGCAGCTCTTCTGCAACCCACTAGCACACAGGCAGCCGTGGCTGCTGTGGGCAACCAGCCTCCCCATGCACCCCTAGAGCAGGGGGATTTGGGCACAGCTCCACATAACGCCCACTGAGGTCCCTGGCCCAGGGGACTACCTGGCTTCTGCTTCACATGGAGTCGACTGGGAGGTACCTGGGCAGGAGGGAGAGGAATCCCATTGCTGATCTTCTGCAACAGAACAACATCAGAAAGGAGTGAGCAGAAGACACCGGAGACTGGGCAAGGCTGGTGTGCATGACAGAGGCTGCAGCCAGTTATAAATTTCTCGGTGTAACCCCACAGAGAGTCCCAGGGAGACCAGTTCATTAACTGGCTGGATGAGGCAGAGCACTCAGGCCCTCAATTGCCTCTGCAGCTCTCGTGGATAGCAGGGGTGATGAGAGGTTTGGTGGGACGCTTCCTTGGCTTCCTGCCCCTTGCTGGGTTGGTGCTGGAGCAGAGCGGGGTTGCTCACGCTGCACTGAAGGCTCTCCCCACCATCTGCCAGCTCACCTGGGAACTTGGCCTGGTTCACAGTGAGACATCCATGGGGAAAATGCCCAAGCACGTGCTATGGCCAGGGATTCATTCGGGGAGGGGGGAGTGGGGCGGAAATCATAGCAACATCGGAACAACCATGTGCTTCAAAAATCTCACAGGAAATAGGGGTCTGAGTTTGCACCTTTCTGCACTGGGTTCGGATAGAAAATTATTTGGATCATGTGTGGATATGCCTGTGGTGGAGATAGGAGATGAAGGAAGTTTTCCTAAGTCAAAGGTGAGGGTTTAGGGCTTAGGTGCATGGCCTCAAGGCAAAAAGCAGCGCCTCTAAGATATTACTATCCCACTGCAGGAGATTAACCTGCTCTCGCTCTGCTGGTGAACTAGAACATAGGAGCACTCCTCACCCGCTTCTGTGCTACATCTAGTGGCTGCAGATATCACAGGAGCAGGCTGAACAAACAATGCCTCAAGCCCTCAAATTCATCATTGTGTTCCAGTGGCTCAGCAAGTTACAGTGGGTCAGGAGAGCTGTGGCAGCTGCTCATCTTTGTGTGCTCCATCAGCCCACAGCAAATAAAAGACAACACCACCTAGATCAGCCTGTGATGCAAGCCACCATGGCTTGGATATGTGTCCAAGGCCCCAGATTTTGCTGTAAAGAGATCTGATGTACAGAAAAAAAAAATAAGCATTTTTCCTGCTCTTAACTATTCTGTTCTTCCAGTTCAAGAGCACTTGGTCTTCACTCAAGGTGTCTGAGCTTAAAAACTCTATGTTTCTCTTACACAGTTGTTCTATCCTGTGATAATATTATAAACAAATATCCAAAATGTATTTCTTGGTTCCTTCCTCACCCATGGTTGGCAAGGTTGTCAGCTCACCCATTTATCCATCTTTGAGGCAGGCTCCAGGAGAGAGCTCGGTATCCGCAGCTTCTGCAGGACAGAAAGAAGAGCAGTGTGAGACAGGAGCTGCTGCCGCAGCAGACACAGCCCCATCTTCTGTTAGACCCACTCTGCACTGCTCCTGCCCTTGCCAAACACCACTGCCTGCTCACCCTACTGCAACACGAATGTGCCCATGGAGGGCCCAGGGTCAAGCCCATTTAGGTAGGTTTGTGCTCAGAAATTGCTGAAAAAACCCAAGGGTCATCTCTCATCTTTTTCTGCTGAAAGCAGTGGTGCTAACTGAGTGGCTGTGATGTAACAGACCAAACACCCACCAAGTCCAACACCCTGCTCTTAAAACAGATGCTTAGGAAGAAAGCAGCAAGGATGTTGAGCGATACCAGTCCAGCAGCATTTCTGTGTCTTCTGACAATCACTGCTATAGAGCTATTAATTTCAAATGATCATTGTGAGTAATTACGCTTTTTTTTTTCACCCCACTGTCTATTATTTTACTTTGACTTTGAATTTCATCTGACACTTCACTGAGCAGTCAACCAGCACATTCAAATACTTCTGTAATTGTTCACTGTTAGCTCCAGACGCTTCAGGCTATGCTGAATGGTTTGATTGTCTGAACATGGTCACCTTAAGAAGCACTATATGACTATCCCTATATTACTCAGAAATATGCTAAATGCTTAGGTCACAGCAGATTCTCTGTAGGGACACCCTTTCTTTAAAAAAAAAAAGAAAGAAAAATTTGTTCACTTATGCCCACCCTTTATTTCTGTATTTTAACCTGTTATCAGTCCTCAGAGCACTGCACCTCTTGCTCAAACAGCTCACTGTTTTTTTGTGGTCTTGTGAAGAATCTTTTGACTTTTTTTGGAAATATAGGCAGATAATACATTCACTGGCTCAACCTAATCCAGTTATACTTAATTTCTTTGAAAGAGCCAGTGCAGACATAACAGAAATGGCTTCTGTCAGCAAAAAATTTTCCATTTTGTCATATTTATCTGTTTCTATTAAATCTGTTTACACTATAGTTCCCTAGTCTGCGGAAAGATGTCAGATTTGCTGGGCTTTAATTCTTTCGTTCTTCTCTAGAGCCCTTTATAAAACCTGCCTGCACAGCTGAAACCCTCCCAAAACCTTACCAAAGTTAATTTAACAGAGGCACTACACACCAGGTAAGGACCGACCTGTCTCCTCGGCTCCGTTAGAGCTCTCAGATGACAAGTACTGCTCTAAATGGTGGTCCTTGCTGAGGTCTGTTATCCTACATGATTCCACAAGAGAATCCTGTACGGTGGAGAGCACAAGTGCCTGAAAAGGCCCTTGTGGTGCTACAGAGGTGAATGGCAGAAGCTGGTGAGAGCCAAGTGTCAGAGAAATCTATGGTTAGCAACTGGTCGGTGGAAATGAGCTCCTGAACTCATCCTCTGCTCTGCAGTGCTACACATGGGTCCCCAAGAAATGTACTCAGAGGGTTGCAGCAAGCTCCTGTTCACAGGCAGGGCTGTGGTCTCTGCTGGTGGGGACGGGCTGGAAAGCCCACCCGTTTTCCTTACCTGTCCATCATGTATGGCTGTAGCCCAGCCATCTGCTCCTCTCAACAGCACAAAGACCAAACTGCTGGCTTTCACTGCCAACTTCTCCGAGTCCTCAGGGTAATAATGGGACAAAACTCGATAGTAGCCTGACTCACTGTCTCTGGAAAGAAAGAACGAAAGCACCTTTACTAACCCTGATGCTGGGTGGCTTTGATCCAGAACTCTGCACCAATCCAAACTGATGCGTGCCAAAAGTTTCAGGTGTTGGGAAATTATGTTTCCATTGCCACTCTTTGGTCCAACTGGGAACAAAAGGAACTTGGAAAACACTGATTTCCCAAATGCAACTGCCCCATTTTCATTGTACTAATAAACATCCCCCATATAAAAACAATTATTAAAATCAGCCCTGAAGTACTGTTGGTACAGTATCACCAAAACAAATGACTTCCATGTTTTTTTGAACCAGGGCTGATTTTGGCTCAACACAGCATGGCTGGGAGCAAGTATTTGGAGACCTTGTCCTGGGAACTAGGATGGGACAGCTAGGCATCCTCTGCCATGGATCTGGGCAGGTCCCGAAACCTCTCTCTGCTTCCTCAGCCATGGCATGATCCATGTCTGTCTCCCAAAACTATTGAATCAGCTTCTGCAAACTGCCCTGAGATTCTTGCATGAGAGGTGCTACTGAACTGCAGTGTCTTTTGCAGCCACACAAGCCTCTGCACATTTGTCATTCACTCCACCCTGGGTGAGAAATGGGTGTGGATCCCACAGTCTTCAGACAAAGACATCAGAGAACAAAATATGACCTTCTGAATGGAAATAGTGAGAGAAGAGTTAGACCAGGGTAGAACTGAACACTTACCGCAGAGTATCAACACTGGGTTCATAAAAGCCCTGTTTCTGTGGGGGGAACAACAGCATCTATTTATAACAGTACGTTATATAGCAACAGTGCCACCTTATTTACTGTCCCTCTGAATACCACACTGTGGTATTTTGTCTTTGCTTTTGACCATATTTGTCACACCACCCAGCACCCAGATAGAAGTCTGCTGCTCCACACCTTACCAGGATGTGCCTTCTATTTCTCCCCCTCCCTCTTTATTCCATCAGGAGGTGAGTAACAAAATCTTTTCCCCTACCCTTGGTTCTAGGAAACTCATATTACAGTGCAAACCAGCCATGCTTATGCTGACAAATTTACTAAAGTGCTAGGCAAATGTGTCTTGAGCATAGCAAAGTCTCCACTGCTGTTCTGACATGGCGAAGAGACAAAAATGCATCTTCAAAGGGCTGGAGACTCACGTCACTGAGTCCCTTCCAGCCAATGCTGAAGCCCACCACCTGGCTTTGAAAGGCCCTGAGGATCTAGTCTGATATTGCACTGTTTTTTTCAATAGTACGTTCTTACCCTGATGGTGTTAGGATCTGAGGCCCTACCTGGAGCTCCATGACAGCTCCATTCCTCCTTTCACAGCTATGTCCTGCTCACCTGAGGCCTGAGAGGCTCGAAGCCAATGTACTCATCATTGGGAATGATGGACGAGATCACCTGTTGGAGGACAAAGTAACAACTGAATCCAGGCTGGATGAAGAGACTCTGAAACTTCAAGCAAGGTTATCTGCTCAGACCTGTTTCCTTCTGACATCCTAAAGTCAAACATAAAGTAGAGCCATGCACATAGTGGAAAAAGCAGAGCTGGATTCCCAAAATAGCTTCAACTGTTGTCCCTGTGTTTTCAGTCTTTCTAAGGTTTCTTTAAAAGTACGTGAATTAATTACTGTCCCTTCCCTTTATTCATGTCAGAGCCCTCTGGCCTGCGGCACTTCTGCTGACTGCACTGGTCACAGCAGGGATCAGAGGAATTCTCTGCTGACTTGCGTTAAAGGATGTGACAAAGCATTTGTCTCCCAAGTGCCTGTCTGTACCACTGAGAATGCAGCAGTGAGTAGGAGTGCGCTGGAGGAATGTGCTCCTCTTGAAAATGTCATTGTCAGCAAAAGGACAACCATGAGGTTCCCTGAGTACCTGCTCAGCTTTTTCAGAGTTTAAAGTGACCAAGATTGGGACGGTTTTTTTAGCACCAAAGTGCCGTTTTGATAGAAGAGGTGGCAATTCTTACAAATTTTGGCTTCTGTGTCCCAGATGCCTTGACTGGCTGCAAGCCCTGACAATCCTGCTCTTGGGTCTCCACCAATGGAGTGGGCAACAGCAATGCTCTCTGGAGACATCAGAAGGTGGAATTTTTTTCTGCTTGCAGTTAATCTTAACGATCACATGCCTGTTACCTTGGGTTTACCCAGGAAATCTTTTGAATCCAGCTGTTCAACTTCCTTCTTTCGTGGTCTGAAAAATTCCCCGAGAGGAACCTGCATGGGCTCTAAAAACAGATGATCCTAGGGCGCAGAAAGCAGATAAGGGAAAAGCCATCAATTAATATTAAATGAAATATAACAGGAGTGAAAAGCAAGTATAGCTTCCCTGTGTGTGCGAGATCAGCTCCAGGAAGACGTTGGGGCAAAAATTATGGCTGTGAACTCGAAGAAGGTCACTCAGGTTTAATAAGCACATGCAAATTAAGAGCTCAGCAGCCACTACCCAGTGTTGAGTCAAAGACTAACTCTGTTGACATGGGAAGGGAGGGCAGTGGAGCTGTTATTAAAATCTCTGAGCAGTTTTTCTATTTGACTTCAAATGTTTTTTTTTTCTCCTCTGTTCAACCACTGAGTAGCATGCTAGTAGCAAATATAAATAATGCACTAATGTAAAGCACAAACATGATGCTAGAAGAGATGATCAGGTTAAAAAAAGTGATCAACCCTTAGAAAGGATACAAATAAGACAAGGAAGTATAGAGGTAGAAAAATAATGAACCCTCATAAGAGTCTAACAAGAAACTATTACTTAGAACCAACCCTGGAAACACTTTTACCCTTTACTTAAGCTCTAAATATGATTGTCATAAATATCTGAGCTGCCACCAATTGTCATCGAGGCCAAAGGGACTCAAAAAAGTCAGCCAGTGTCATGAAAAGGGAGACCCTCCAAATCTGCACTTGTAAGGGTTCTGAACTTAAACACTGCATAAGGCAACTTGTTTTACAGTACACATACAAATAGAACTAAGCTCTGAAACAGCAGGGACTAGAAAGTAGAACCCCCAGCCTGAAAGATTATCCCATAACTCTCCACTATGGTGCTTCTATGCTATGAAGCACCTGGGGGTGATGGAGTTACTTGATTAGCTGAAGCACTAGTTTGGTAAAGCATCATATGCAAATGGCTTAGACTCTGTTATCAGGTCACCAAGCAGGCAGGTAGACAGGAAATCCCAAACATACAATAATTAGCACATTCTTATATCATATTTCTTAACTTAAGCCCAAAGCACATACCCAGGAACTCATAGAGGTCATCTTACCTGCACCCGCTCAAGGGCCAGGTCCAGGATTGCTGTTCTTCCTTCAGGTCTCCATACAACAGCCTTATCTAGGGTGACCCTGGCCTCCTGCCACTGCTGCAGCCGGCACTGCGCTGCTGCCATGCTGTAAAGCACCTAGAGCAGGCAAGGAGGGAGCAAAACTCAGAGGGCTGAGACTGAGCAGACACCCAATACAACTTATTGAACTCAACCAAGAAACAGGGACCAGGCACTGAAACACCACAGACAAAACAGCAGCACCAATCCACTCCCCACTGACCACAGGAAAGGCACTCTGAGCAGCACAGCTGAAAAAACTTCATAATCAGAGTGGGAAGAGATAAAAGCTGTACCTCCAGGCTAGTTCCTAGGTGTGCTAGAGCTGCTAACACTGCTCAAGGCAAGGACAGGCATAGGGAATGCCAGATGAAGACTCTGATACTACACAAGTTTTAATCTTATCCTTCCTGCACCTGAAAGACCAGTAAGGATTTTCTTGGCAAGTTGTATGTGATTTTTTTTGTGTATACAAAGAGGTAATATTTTTACTGTGCAGAGTAATTCTGAGTCCCTTTCACTGCAAAATAACTGAAACTATTTCATATTGTAGTGGGCTGCAAATGTGCAAATTGTCAGCTATAGCTTGTCACCCTTTAGCAGCATGTAAGTATGTTCAGTGGTGAAGTGGCAAAGTGTGGGAGTATTACAGACTAGATGTTGGAAAGCCTTGATCTATATATGGAATTAAGAGTGGGAGATGTCTTCTTGCCGCTGGCCAACAGTCAGTGTATGGAAAAGCTGCTGGCCTACAAGGCAGAAGTGTGGCCTAACAGACTTGCTGTCAGATATGTTGCTATATTAGATGATAGTGTTATCAGCTAGTAAATTGCTTTGTGGTACCTGGAAGCAAGCTGTGCTTAGGACAGAGGTGCAGCTAATAGAATGCTTTTCCTTCACTCCTTAATCATGACAGTAGAAGACTGCTGTTTGCGGGACGGTGGGGAATGGCCATCCTGAACATCTACAGGAACTGCAGAGATGCTCTGTCTTGGAGAGGCAAGGCAGCAGTTCTCACTCAGCTCAGAAGTGCTGTAGCTTTGCAAAGGGCAAGTATTTCTGGATTTTCAAACCATACAGCACATCTCCTCCCCTTGAGAAAATCAAATACAGCACGTGAGAGGCCATGCGTGGGGAAAGCTGATGGCACAGTTCTGCAGGAGGATTATGTTTGTGTATTTTGAAAAGTGAGCATGCATGTCCTGGCAATGCCTAGAGCATGTGGAGCAAGGGCCTGTGCGTTCACATCAGAAAGGGTACCAACCTCCTCCCGATGGCCTTGGGGCTCTCCTGCAGCTCTGCACCTTTCAAATGGAATCTATTGTTTCTAAGTGTGTGTTGAGTTCAGAGGAGGTGGTGCTGTGGCACTGAAACTGTTAAAAACAATGAGGTTTGGGTAATACCACAGATGCCAAGGACAGCTTTTTCCTGCCAGGTATAAGGTGCATGAAAATTGACCGAGACTGAAGGATGGGTTTCTGGGCATGCTTGACTGGAGTTACACAATGACTTCTCACTCTTGTGGTAGTAAAGAATTAAATATTCTTTCCAGTATCTGCTTTTCAGTCTGTGTGTGTGGACTCAGGACAGAAGACAAAATGAACCTTCACAGTAAAGTACAGTTTCAAGGAGCCTTTTACATTCCAAATATTACAAATATTTACAATCAATTTGGACTGAGATCTTTTTTGAACAGGATGTGGCAGGCTGACTCCATGTAACAGCATAAGAGCTCCAGCATGAGGTGTTACAGAAGCAAAACACAGCTTGCAGCCCAGTGGGTAAGGTAAAACACAGAGGTAATGTTAAGACCAGTTGCTACAGTTGGAAAGACAGGCTTTCGTGCGCACAAGTTTATTAGAGTCTTAATTATGTGCCACCATGGCGAAGGGCTCTGGAATGGAGGACTGTGCTGGGGGACCCTTCCTAAAGTGGCAAAACCGCGAAGGAAAAAGTGCAGGGAGAGAGAAGGTACCCCAGCCACTGCCCCCAGAGCGGGAAGGAGTGAGCTCCGGATGAGTGGCAGCTCTGACTCAGCGTGGGTGGGGACACGAGTGATGGTGGCAGTTTAAAACCCAGTGTACCTGCCACTTCAGCAAAGCCACCAAGGCAAAGGGCTCTGGAGTGGAGGATTGCACTGGGGGACCCTTCCTAAAGCAGCAAAATTTTCTGCAACTCAGAAAAAAAGGAGAGTTCACCACTTTTGGAAGAAGGGGCAGGCAACTCAAGAAGAGTACAGGGATCTCGTTAGGTCGTGCAGAGAGAAAATTAGAAAGGCAAAAGCCTAGTTAGAACTCAATTTGGCCACTGTTGTAAGGGATAAAAAATATTTTTACAAATACATTAATAACAAAAAGAGAGCCAAGGAGAATCTCCATCCTCTATTGGATGCGGTGGGGAACATTGCCACCAAGGATGAGGAAAAGGCTGAGGTACTTAATGCCTTCTTTGCCTCGGTCTTTTAACAGTCAGACCAGTTATCCCCAGGGCATTCAGCCCCCTGAGCTGGAAGACAGGGATGGAGAGCAGAATAAACCCCCCATAAACCAGGAGGAAGCAGTTTACGACCTGCTGAGCTGCCTGGACACTCACAAGTCTATGGGGCTGGATAGGATCCACCCAAGAGTACTGAGGGAGCTGGCGGAGGAGCTTGCCAAGCCACTCTCCATCACTTATCAGCAGTCCTGGTGAACAGGGGAGGTCCCAGATGACTAGAGGCTTGCCAATGTGGCACCCATCTACAAGAAGTGCCGGAAAGAGGATCAAGGAACTACAGGCCAGTCAGCCTGACCTCGGTGCCAAGGAAGATTATGGAGTGATGCATCTTGAGTGCGCTCACCAGACATGTGCAGGACAACCAGGGGATCAGGCCCAGCCAGCATGGCTTCATGAAAGGCAGGTCCTGCCTCACCAACCTGATCTCCTTCTATGACCAGGTGACCCCTGGTGGGTGAGGGAAAGGCTGTGGATGTTGTCTACCTGGACTTTAGCAAGGCCTTTGACACTGTCTCCCACAGCATCCTCCTAGAGAAGCTGGTGGCTCATGGCTTACACAGGTGTACTCTTCGCTGGGTAAAAAACTGGCTGGATGGTCGAGCCCAGAGGGTTGTGGTGAATGGAGCTAAATCCAGTTGGCAGCTGGTCACAAGTGGTGTTCCCCAGGGCTCAGTGTTGGGGTCAGTCTTGTTTAATATCTTTATCAATGATCTGGATGAGGGGATTGAATGCACCCTCAGGAAGTTTGCAGATGACACCAAATTGGGCAGGAGTGTCGATCTGCTCGAGGGTAGGAAGGCTCTACAGAGGGATCTGGACAGGCTGGATCGATGGGCCAAGGCCAAATGTATGAGGTTTAACAAGGCCAAGTGCTTGGTCCTGCACTTGGGTCACAACAAGCCCATGCAACGCTACGGGCTTGGGGAAGAGTGGCTGGAAAGCTGCCCGGCAGAGAAGGCCCTGGGGGTGCTGGCTGACAGCCGGCTGAACACGAGCCAGCAGTGTGCCCAGGTGGCCAAGGAGGCCAATGGCATCCTGGCTTGTATCAGCAATAGCGTGGCCAGCAGGAGCAGGGCAGGGATGGTGCCCTGTGCTCGGCACTGGGGAGGCCGTACCTCGAATGCTGTGTTCAGTTTTGGGCCCCTCGGGACAAGAAGGACATTGAGGTGCTGGAGCGTGTCCAGAGAAGGGCAACGGAGCTGGGGAAGGGTCTGGAGAACAAGTGTGATGGGGAGCGGCTGAGGGAGCTGGGGGGGTTTAGCCTGGAGAAGAGGAGGCTGAGGGGAGACCTTATCGCTCTCTACAACTGCCTGAAAGGAGGTTGTGGTGAGGTGGGGGTTGGTCTCTTCTCCCGAGTAACTGGTGATAGGGCGAGGGGAAATGGCCTCAGGCTGTGCCAGGGGAGGTTTAGATTGGATATTAGGAAAAATGTCTTTACTGAAGGAGTGGTCAGGCACTGGAACAGGCTGCCCAGAGAGGTGGTGGAGTCACCATCCCTGGAGGAGTTAAAAAAACATGTAGACGTGGCACTTTGGGACATGGTTTAGGAGGCAGGTGGTGTTGGGTTGGCGGTTGGACTCAATGATCCTAGAGGTCTTTTCCAAACTTAATGATTCTATGATTACGGACCAATTTTGTTCCCATCTGTCTAACTTATTTCAGCTTTTAGATCTGAGGAGTTTACAAAACTTACATGCATATTTACATGCCTGTAAGAGTAAATATTACATGCATAGATAAGCCAAAAAAAACCCCCAATATACAAATTCCTGTGCATCTGCTCTGAATAGTTTTACTTTTCAAACTGCATAATTTGCTAAACTCTACAGAGATGACATTGTTTTATGACTTTCATGATTAAGATCCTTTAAAATAAAAAAAGTGCAAGCAGAAAGTTCTTACTGTTCTAATGTACTGCTGAACACCTGATGAATACCCCAACAGAAGGGAAGAACTGCTGAGACAGATTGACTCTTACCTCCCATGCATAGAGTATGTGCCTCAGCCCCAGCTGCTTGTAATCGATGAAGGGATTTTTTCTTAGATGACTGAAGGCCATATGATAGTCAGAGAGAGCTTCTTCATACCTACAATGCAGAGATGACAGGAGAAACTGAGACTAAAAAAGCTGAAGACTGTAATGAAAAAGTTCAAAAATCAAGCCAGCAAAAAAATGAATTCTCCTCTGTAGCCTGGTTGAGGAGAGCTGCACCAGAGACGTGTGTCATCTTGTGACCACAGAAAATTCCCTGTCCTCCCCTTGTTGGCAGTTTGAACAGAAGGAACACGGTGTGTCTGAGATTATCTGCACAGTTTTACTGATTGGGATAATCAGTAGGTTTTAATACCTGAAATAGAGTCTCAGTTCCAAGGAGGAGAAAATGTTAAGAACAGAGATTAACAAATGCTGTGAGCTCCTTGCCCAGCTTGCTGCTGGCAGTTCTGTCCCAGCAGATGTCTCAGGGGAGAAGCGGGGGCTGGGAAACCCCCGATGATGACGAGTGTACATGCATGGTCAGAGCAGTGTGAGCACAAGTTTCTCTAAACTCCAAGGATAAGGGAATTAGGCTGAATTTACACCAGCTATGCGACTGAAACCAAAACAGGTTCCCACTGAGGCTGCAGGAGGTGAAATGACAGGTCATGCAGCGGTCACCCAACCAAGAGCCTGTGAGCATGGCCAAGAGAAGGTGCCCAGTGGATGTGAGTGGGTGGGTGGGAGCAGCATCTGATGAGGGAAGGAGCCATGGGGTGCTGGTGGCTGTCACCTCAGGTGGTGCCAGGTCTGCAGCTGTGCTGCCCCTGACCTGCTGCACAGCGTGTGTGCTCGGGGCAGGCTTGCTCTACTTCTGCCAGATGTGGCACAGCGCTGGGAGCAGAGCGGAGCAGCTCCATCCTGCTGGCTGGGGCTCCACCATCCCCGACTGCAGGTCTGCTGTCAGACGGAGCGTGTAGCTGCTTGACGGGCCGTCCGTGAGTGCAGAACTGCTCACTTTAACTCCCTCCCAGAAATAAAGATAGTAATTTTGTGGAAATTAACGTCTGGGAAATATGGGGAAAATAACAGGAAAGAAAATAACTGAACTTCAGAGGTAAGAAAGGACCTGTAAAATCCTCCACCCACCTCTGTGAGCAGGTTGTCGCTGTGATTTAACCCTGGAAACAATGAGTAATCAATTCCCATGACACTAGTGGAGCAATCCCAACATTAAATCAGTGAGATTTAGATCAGGCCCACAAAATCCACTGTCAGCAGAGAGTGAGAGTCTGATGCTGTGGGCAGACAGCATTTTTAGGAAGGCCAGACCCCCATGTACCATATGAAGACACGCCAAGCAGCGCAGTTATGGTTTTTTCATGCCCAAAGAAAATCTGAATGGCAATGTAACCTCCTGGCAGCCCTGCATACAGGAGCAGCTTCTTTCTCTGTGTGTACGGGACAGTAATGTCATATATTAGCCAACCCTGGGGTCCCGGAGTTGTGCAGTTCATACCTTCTCAGTCTTACCAGAGATAAGACTTGCTGACCTGTGACACAGTCTACAAGGCCAAACTGGACCTTATGAACTGCTTAAGATTGCTGGAAGAAGCGAGTTTTTGAGTCATAGAATCATTTAGTTTTAGGAATAAAGTATGACTAAAAGGAGAAAACTGAAGACTGAAATGGACATGTGCCTCACTTACATTTCCAGCTGCAGATGGACAAACCCTCTCTGAAAGAAGCCAACGGCTAGGGAGTTGTCCTTCGCAATGGTTTTATCAAATGCCTAAGGAAAAAAACACAGACACAGACCGAGGATCAGTTAGGATCTCTCCTGTCGATGCCTGGGTGTATGCACCCAGCCAGCCGTGTCCCGGCTGCACTTGCGCTGGGCGCGGAAGCTGTCTCCGGGCTCGTGACCAGCTCCTCTGGACTGACGAGCACGGGGCTGTGATCTGGGCTGAGGGGCAAGAGATAGTTCCAAGTCATCTTTCAGGTCTTGGCTCTGTATGAGCTGAACTTCAGCTTTTTATCCTTCCTTGGGAAAATGGACTGGACATAACAAATGAGATACGTTTGCCATCCAGCATCTTGTAATGAGAAAACCACGTTGTCTGGAGCAGAGTTTGCCCTGATGGTGGGAGCAGCGGGACCAGACCAAACAGGGAAGGCTGTCTGAAGCAGCCTACTGTGGTGATTATGTGAAGGGGTGTGAGGGAGAAAGCTGAAGGGCTTCACACTGCACCTGCAAGTCAGTATTTCAGGTCCAGTTTCCCAGCTAAATACAGGCAAGTATTAGCAAAGCTGGCAGCAGCTCATGGCTGATGGTTCAAAATAACACTGTGCTGGCAAAAATGTTTTAACATCTTTCTGAGAAAGATAGGAGGTGTGCTCCTTCAATTATCATTGCAAACAGGTGGCAGGTAGATAATGAATCGAGCCTGAAACCCTGGACTTTCCTGGTACTGTCTAGACAGGGATAGTGTTGTGGGGTGAAAATATGTTGCAAGAGGTCAGGGATTGACGGTGCTTCTCGGTGAGGTGGCGGCGGGTTCTCCCACGGCTCCGAGAGCACACCTTGCTTTAACAGTTTGCTTTACTGTGCTATAAAAGAGAAAAAATAGCCAACCAACCATCGACCTATGTGGAAGCATAGCTGAGCTTCTTCCCAGTCCATGCCCATTCGTCAGGGCTAAAAAGAGGCTCTCTGGCACAGTCGTGCTGTTGTCCCTTATAGCAATTGTCCTGCCCGCGGCTCCACGGCTCTGCCCCAGCCCCTCCAGTACAGCCTGAGCTCTTCTTACTGCTAATTAATAAAGAGCTTAAGTGCATGTCCCCGCCGGGCAGGTGCAAGGCGCTGGAGTAAGGAGGCTCTTCCTCAGGGCGCTCGCCCGCCGGCCCCAGCGCAGGCACCTGCCCTCCCCCTCCAAGGCCCGCGGAGCGCTGTGCGGGGACACGCGTGGCGGGGACACGCGTGGCCGCGGGGCTCGCTGCCCCGTACCCGCCACGGCTCGGCGGTGCCGGCCGCGCGGCTTACGGAACGCCGGGTTTGACTCGCTCTGAGCGGCAGCGTTCCTGCCCCGGAGTGGGAGCGGGGCAGCCCGGCGCCGCGCCCCGCCGGGTCCCGCGGGTGCCCCGGCCCCGCCGCCCGCCCGCGGCCGCCGCTCACCCGCAGGGCGTCCCCGGGCCGCCCCGCCAGCAGCTGCACGCAGCCCATGTTGAAGCAGATCCTGGCCGGCGGCTCCGGGATGCCGGAGAAGATGTCCAGGGCGGCCTCCCAGTCCCCGCCGTCGGCCGCCAGCACGCCCTGGTGCCAGCGCCTCACCAGCTCCCGGTACGCCATGGCCCGCGGCGCCCGCCCCGGCCGGGCCCTCACCTGCGGCGGGGGCGGGACGGGGCTGTCCGGCGGCCTCCGCCCGCTCCCCGCCTCCCGCCGCCGGCCTCGGCGCTGCCCCGCGGAGCCGCCGCCCCGCCGTGCCCGGGCACAGGCCGCCGGGGAGGGCGGGCCGGGGGCACCACCTGCGCGGGGGTCGGGGGGGTGCGGGCTCGCTCAGCCGCTGGCGACGAAGGGCAACTGGCAAACCACGCGAAGAAAGGCCGCGGCAGCGCAGTGAGCGCCGGGGCTGGCGCAGCCCGTAAGGCTGGTTTGGGGGTTTTTTTTTAATTAAATAGTTATTATCACGGCACTATATGAGCGCGCGTTAACTACAGTAAGTACGGTAGGCATACGACCGCCGCCGCGCTCTGGTAAATACGGTAACCCCTCCGGCGGCGGCCCCGCCCCGCCCGCTGAGGCCCCGCCCCTCGGGCTCCCCGCGTTGCCACGGGCGACACCGCCCCCTGCAGGCGCTATGCATCGGTGCCCCCAGAAAAGAGGGCCGATGGGGTCGCAAGGCTGGGCAGGGGAAGTTCCGGCGGCGCCGGGTTTGCCGCGCAGGAGCGGGTGGGACGGGGAGTATTTTGAGCAGCGGACGCCGGAGCTCCCGTCGCCGCTTCCGGGTCGGTGCCAGGTGAGTGGCAGGGGGCGGCGGCCGCCCCGGGCCGGGCGGCGGTCCCGGGGTGGCCCCGGAGCGGCCCCGCGGGTTTGGGCCGCGGGCGGGGGTCCCCGCCGCGGGGGAGGCGGGAGCCGGCCGGCCCGGGCCCTTCCAGCCCCCCTTCCCGGGCCCGGGGGAGCCCCGCTCCCGGCCGGGGTCTCGGGCCGGCCCGGCGCCGGTCGGCCGGAGCGGGGGCGGCGGCGGCCGAGGGAAAAGGGGGGGAAGGAGGGGCGAGTCCGGGGGCGGGGGGGAGGGGGACGGGGCGTGCAAACCGCCGGTTCATCGCTACAAGGAACGCCGCGCCCTACGGCCTTTGCACAGTTACCGTATGTAATTACATGGCTTGCGGTTAATTGGAGTGAGTTAATGACAAGTTATCGATGGAAGCCCAAGGAAGCCGTGGCAGCCCTGGTAGAGGCAGCGGTGGAAGCGTTGTGTTTTCAGACAGCTTAAACAAACGGGTTGAGCTCCCTGTCACCGATTTTAAATGTTTTGGAAAATGGGGAAGAAAATTCGGCGGGGTTGGAAGTGCCACGAATGTTGTCTGCACACGTGGAAAGATTAACTGTGCTTTAGGAAAACAAAAAAAGCAAACTTGTTGACTTGATAGCAGTTTCAGGAATAAAATAAAATGAGCAGCTAAAACTTATTTTATGTAAAATTATTTACAAAATAATTAGATACTACAAATATAATGAGTGTAGAGATTAAAGGCTAAACAACATATGCTTGTAAAAGAGACACCCCACTCACCCCCAGCAAACCTGGTGTTCCTTCTTGAGGGGCGATTTCAAGATCTAGTTAAGTCAACTATTGATATAGTAGTATGGCATACCTGAATTTCTCTGAGGAATCTGACTCTAGTGTGACCTGACAATTTAATTAAAGATGGGTGGTGGCGTATGGCAGCAAGGCAAACTTTAAGAATGAGCTTAGGAACAAATCATGCATCTTGATCGTTAATTGGAAGACATAAATGAGTGGGCTGTTTCCAGTCAGCTCCTCTACTTAGCAGTTGTTTGTTCAAACGCTAATACTGATTTAAATTATCCAAAAGAAGGTTTATAACCTTTGCTGTTAAAGTTTACCAATGACAGACAGGCAAGATGATCAGTGACGAGACGTAACTGCTGCAGCCTGGTCTGACCCTCCTGGTTAGATGGTCCCAAGAGGGAGAAGGATCTTAATGTAATGAAGAAGACTGTGTAAAGTCTAGAAACCATGATAGCTTCCCACCGCAGACACAGAGCTGGCGGAGAGTGACTTGCAGGATTAAGTTGCATCAGTGACACAGTTTGAACCCCACTGTTGTGGGAAGAGTTGATTTGATTGTTGGGGTTGGGTTTTTTCTGTTTTTAAAGGGAATCAAATGGGAGTGATCACATGTGTGCACAAGGTGTTGTTAGAAGGGGCTGCTAGAACATAACCTCCAGTTCCAGTAGCTCTCAAGTAAGATATGAAAATACTGGAGAGTTCAGAGGAGGCCACAAAAATGCTCTGGTTCTGGAAAACAAGCCATGTAATGGACTTAATGAACTCAGTTTTTCAGGCACATCCAAGAGAGGAGGGTTAAGTGACTCAGCCACTCTGTGGAAATCCATGCCTATGGGAAAGTTATCTGATAGCAGAATATTTTCAGTCTTTCCAACAAAGACATAATGAGATCCGGTAACTGAAAGTCAAAGCTACACAAATTCTTTTAAATATGACACAATTTCCTAGCAGTGATGGACGTTAATTATAGGAATAGTTTATGGGAGAGGTTAAAGGCTTGCCATTATTTGGAGGTCTTAAGCTGAAACGATAACAATTTTGAAGATGGGCTTAAATCTGGAATCTTGGGCAACTTGCTGGTGCAAGGATGCACATGTGGTTTGGGGGAAATCGGTGGGAGTGAGTCACCTTCTGGCACTCTGTACTTCTCAGTCTGCTCGGCTGCAGAAATAGCAGGATTTTTTTTTTTATGTTGCTTAAAGTGCTCAAGTTCTAAATTAAGGTAGTTTTAAGCAATCTTATGCTGTTGGATGAACCTCTGTTTCAATGGGGAATTCCGCATGCTGTTCTTGCAGAGGAAAGTTGAAGTAGTGTGTTTCTTCCTCTGTTGTTCTTTAAATCATCAGAGTTTGGCTACAGAGAGCAGACACTGAGTTTGGCAAACGGGTGAGCTATACTAGTTCAGAGAATCCCCTCCCTCATTTTCTATGTCTTCCCCATATGTTTGCAGCCTGATCCAGATTTGAGGTCAGGAAAGGATTTCCAGCAAAGTCTGATTTGTTAAGGCATCATATGAGTTTTTCACCCTCAGCAAGAGCATAGTTTTCAGGCTGGGACTTTCCGCTGGCACTGGTTTTATCTCATCAGGTTCTTGTAAAGGGATTTTGGGATCTATTTGTCTCAGTGTATTGTTTCCATAGGAAGAGAATGCTTTCAAGGTAGTAGGATTTATAAATGGGTATTGGATAATAGGGTCAACTGGAGGATCTGTTGACTCACTCTGAAATTATGACTTTTAAACCAAAATAAATACATACATACATCTCCCTGGGCTCCCTGGATAGTGAAACTCTGCCTCTTTTGTAGCACTGTGCTTTTTGGTGTGCACAGAGGGCTTGCTACCTCCCTGGTTTTCTACGGAAATGGGCACCTGCCTGTGGCTGTGTGTCAGCTTTTTGGCACAGGCATCACTAATAGCTGTGACTGCTGGTGCCATGTTTTTTCTCACTGTATGTGCAAGCAATAGAGAGCAGGAATGATCAGATTTTAGCGTGTGGCGTAGAACCAGCAAAATGAATATTCTGGAATGTAAATGATCCATCAGAAAACCTCTGGAGTTTTTAAGGCAATAATGCTGTCTATTAAAAATTGTAATGCTCACGTGCACAAAGTTTTGTTGGTTCTTACAGTTTAGCAGTTGCAGCAAACTTTTCTCAGCTCTCTGTTGGGGGAGTTGAACGTGCTGCTCGTATGAAACTGCACCAGACAGATGTGCAGCGCGCAGAGCATGTGCAGAAGTTCAGAAGGACTAAACTGCAATATTTCAAGTTGTTCCTTTTCCAGTGACACAAAGTAGTGTTGGTCCTTAATGTAAGCCACGGCAAACAGGAATGGACAAAGCTGAAACAGATGTAATTTCTGCTGTTCTCCAAAGGCAGCTTGGAGGGAGGCGAGAGGCAGAAGCAGGGGGTCTCTGCAAACACACTCGGTGTTGCGAGTTCTCTGTTCAGCTCTGCAGGGAAGCTCAGTTACGTTATAGCTTGGATCTTAATGCAGAGGTAGTTGAGCCCGTTCACAGCTGGTAAGAGGAGCAGGTCTATTTATACTCTTTGACAACCGAAGCAGTTGCTCTTGTGAATGAGTGATTTTACCCAAACTTGCATTAAATAACTTGCTGATGTGTGCAGTGACGTAGCCGGGGAGGGGAGGGGAGGAGGGGGCACAGGCCACCTCTGGGCTAACTAAGAAACAGTTTGACAGAGACATTCTGTTGGAGTGTTCTTCTCCTGTAACAAGTTTTAATAATTAGATTCAAAAGCTAATTACTGAGCTTGTGTAGTATGCCAGTGCCTTTAAAATAAAAATTCTTTCTTTTTTTTTTTAATTTTGTAACTCTCTGAGGATGCTCGATGCTATGAGAGCCTCCTCAAGCAGCTCCTCTTGGTAATTGCCTGCACTGGAGGAAGGGATGGCCATAGAGGAATTGAGTACTGTGTGAGAGGAATAGAATGACACTAACAGAAATAGGAGATAGACTAAGTGCTGAATATCTTGCTATTTCATATTTTCATCTTTTAATTGAATCGATGTGTAATAAACATAGTGTGGGGGGAAAACTGTGGTAGATGTCCGTGATAAAAGTCTGAAAAGTTCTTCTGGGGAAAAATGAGAGGGGACTATGTGTGCATGGGATAAGGGAGGGCTGAAGAGAAACTCCAGTTAGATTTTCATCAGAAGAGAAGTCTGGAAAGCTGTTTTACCAGAGGAGAAAAGTCTTGTGAATCCACGTGAAGGTTTGGTGTTGCAACGTGACCAAGTGGCATTAACTTGGGCCTGGAAGGCGAGAGTCTTGTCCAGCTGTTTGAGTCAGGAGTGGGATGTCCTTTCCCAGCTGCCTTAACTACCTGCTGGATGATTTGAGGCAGATAACGCTTTATGGTCTACAGATAAAAATCAAGCAGGAAAACCCTGCTTACATAATTAATAACTTGTTTTGTTTCAACTTTGCCACTTGCTTGGGATGATGCTCTGGGCATAGTCCTTTGTGTTGGCTCTAAGTAGAAACAGACCTGTTTGATGGTTGAGGCAATTGCTATTGTTAAAGAAATTTCTTATATAAGAAAAAAATTCATGTGTTACTAACTCTTACAGAATAATCCTCTTTGCAGTGTCTTCTGCAAGAAATAGGTGGGCCGATGAAGCTAAAGAAAGGCTAAGTGTTTTGGAGTCTGATCAGACCGGAAGCAGCTAAAAATCCTTCAACTTCTGCCCGATCACCTATAGAACATGAGTCCTGTTCCTCCTCCAACTAATGTATTCCAGTGCAACAAAGTTGTGTGTTACCTGCACTTAAAGTTGCAATGCTGTGAATCTGGAAGGAGGAGGAAATTGCTAATGAAGAAAAAGTAGATAAAAGTAATGGAAGAATTATGCAAAGGAAATGACGTTCTAATTTATATTGTATGAGCATTTAAACAGCAACAGCACTAGAACCAGTTTTGAAACTAATACATAAGGCTTGGTTAACGTTGGTGTCCTGATACAGAGCTGGGAGCTGCTGTTCCTGCAGGCCTTACCTGCCACAGCTACCACAGAGGGTAGCTACCAAAATAAAACATACTGTTTAAGTATCTTTTTTGGGTCCAGTACAGAAGCCAGATTCTCTGCTCAGTGCTTCAGTGTTAACCTTTACTGAGTCCGTTCGTGAAAGCATAGCTGCAGATTTATATCAGTAGAGATCTGACTCCTGTGCATTTTACTAAACGTTGCTAAGCTTAGCATTGCAGTGGGTTTTGTTGTATGTTACCAAGCCAGAGCAAAAGAACCTCTAGCTCTAACTGTATTTCATGCATTTACACAAGTTTTTCTTTATTACACCTCCAACTCTGCCAAGAATATGGTCACACTTTACGTTAAGTTTAAATGTGTGGCTACTGTCATTTTAGATTGTTCTTTTCTGATTAAAATAATGCTGTGTTTTCCTATTTTATGGCTAGCTATACCCATACAGTGCTATTTATTTTTGGCTGTTGCTCATCTTGCCTTCAAAAAGCAGAATACTTTACAATACAAGGGGTTACCCTTACAGCGATGCACATAACCGTGTGGTTCAGTTACTAATTTCAGAGGGTTTTCTGCTCTTACATTTTTCTGCATTTTTCATTCTTTGCTGAAACTTCCTGCTATATGGTTCAAAAGGCACTTTATGATCATTTTTGATTTCCACGCAGATTCATTGAGCCTTGTTTGGGTTACATATTCATGAAAGAAAAGTCTCTTTTTTCAAAACATCCAGGACACTGTCTGTCTATCCACTGCTGAACTTTTTAATGTCAAGCTCTGCCTGAACCTCCTCAAGGAATAAGCTGTTACGCCAGGAAAAAAGTTGCCTGGAACACAGCAGTGCTGTGAGGGGTGTTTGAAAATGTGAGAGAGTGCACCGGAATAACTTCGCAGTCCTTGGGAAGTGCTTGCTGTATAAAACTGCTCCACGTGGGTTTTCTTAGATTATACAGTTGCCTGTAAATTTTTGGAAAATATTCCCTGGGGACTAAAATCTCCTACTGTTACAAACTAAAGGGAAACTAAAGGGGCAGCAAGGTGACCATGAGCCAGCACTATCCTTGTGGCCAAGAAGGCCACGGTGTCCTGGGGTGCATCCAAAGGAGTGTGGCCAGCAGGTCGAGGGAGGTTATCCTCCCCCTCTACTCTGCCCCAGTGAGGGCACATCTGGAGTGCTGCATCCAGTTCTGGGCTCCCCAGTTCAAGAAAGACAGGGAAATGCTGGAGTGAGTCCAGCCGATGGCTACGGAGATGCTCAGGGGACTGGAGCATCTCTCCTATGAGGAAAGGCTGAGAGACCTGGGTTTGTTCAGCCTGGAGAAGAGGAGGCTGAGGGGGAATTTTCTCAGTGCTTATAAATATCTGAAGGGTGGGTGTCAAGAGGATGGGGCTGGACTCTTTTCAGTGGTGCCAAACGACAGGACAAGGGGCAATGGGCACAAGTTGGAACACAGGAAGTTCCACCTGAACATGAGGAGAAACTTCTTTCCTGTGAGGGTGCCAGAGCAGTGGGACAGGCTGCCCAGAGAGGCTGTGGAGTCTCCTTCCCTGGAGACATTCAAACCCCACCTGGACGCGGTGCTGTGCCCCCTGCTCTGGGTGTGCCTGCTCAAGCAGGGGGGTTGGACGGGGAAGATCTCCAGAGGTCCCTTCCAACCCCTGCTGTTCTGGGATTCTGTGAAATGGGTTTGGCTTTTTGAGAAGGGGAGTGCAGTTTTGCTTTACGGGATAAATAGCTGCTGTTTCAGACTGTGCAAAGTGGGTTTTTAGTAGCCATGTAGTTGAAAGCGTTATTGTTAGGGTTTTGTTTTGTAAGCGGTGGTTGCAACTTGGTCGTTCAGATGGATGGATGTGGAGGTTTCCTGATGATGTTCTCTTTGTTGAAGTGGATAACCTGTGTGGATTAGGACAATGGTTCTTTGAATGGTTTGTAACATCAGTAGGGCATTCTTATTAGTCTTTTGTGGCTCTTAGCCACAAGGTCTTAACATTACAGTAAAGATGTTTAGCAAGAAGTAAAAGTGTTGGCAGGTAGGTAAGGCTCTGGTTAAAGACATTTGATGCCTGCCCATCTCTGTCTTTCGAAGACAGCAGTTAGGTTAGGATTGCGTCAATGGAGCTTAGGTCTTGTGTTGGTAAGTGTACAAAAAGCTCGGCATGTTAACAGGCCTGTTTGCTTCCTCGCAGCTCTGTGGTGGCAGCGGAATTCCCCTGACATCACTCAGCAGGTAAGACCTTCCCTGTCCTTCAGGGGTGAGCATGCTGTGTCTCTGGACCTGAGTCTGTTCAAAGGCGTTTGACAGCATGGGGGCAAACTTCCAGTTTGGCAGGCTTGGGGAAGTACAGCTTAAGGAGTTCCTGCTCCTTTCTAGTCTCTGTCTTGCCTGAGCTTAGAAAAGTATCATTTTTAACTTTGATTACTTTGATTACTCTTTCACCTTGTGCTTAGCTTGGGTGTTTGAGGTGTGACTGAATGGGGTGCCTTGGTGCAGGACGGGGTGGGAGGGAGAGCCCACCGATCGCATAGGCTGCTCTGACTGTTCTGATCCCACACGGAGAAGCTGTGCCCTCATTGCATATTTATAGGTAGATCTTTAAGTGGAACAGTCCTATTCTGACAATTTGTCATCGAGGTTATTGAAATTAATTTCTGTTCTGAGGATCAGTATCAGCTTTTCTGTGTGGAGTTTGTTTCTGAAAGTAATACAAACACCTTTTGTTTGCAGAATGTTTTATTAGCTTATGTAGGTAGGTGAAAGGGAACTTGACAATAAACCAAGTACCAGTTGTACAGACTTGTAACAAATACTGTTTCTTCACTGTAGTTTGTGTAACCACTCTTAGAGGAAGACATCCTTTCTAATAAACAATATTTTATGGTACAGCATTGTGTTAGTGTATAGATTTATGAGGATTCCATTTTGATTTGTGAACTTCATTCATGATATTCCCTTATTTTTGTAAAGCTTGATTTAACTGCATCCTGTGTTGAAAAGCTACCCAGCAGTCCTTACAGATAAAGCAGATTGTGTAGAACTCAGTTTGTCTTAAAAATGGGTGTCTTCTTACTTAATCTTGTACTGGATTAACTGCCCTGGGACCCCATCTGATTCAGTATCCTTTCTTCTCTCAGAATGGGAGAACTGTGATCTTTCTATTTAGTACTGCTGCCTGCTGAGATATTTACCAATGAGGGCTTTCATAATACAAGGAAATATAAAATGTCTGTGCAGGAGCAGTCACCAGTTAGTATATATTATCTGTTTTTCCCTTTTGTTCAAATGGAAATAAAGCTTGGTGTTTAATAGGAAATTTCTGGAAAGTCTCATTTTGGGTTTTTCTAGTCTCTCTTGTATGTGTTCTGAAATGTAGCTGCAGCTTCGTTAGAGGGCACTCTTGAATAACACATCAGACAGCGTGCACCATGTACTTTTCAGAGGAGAGTCCTGATGCAAATGTAATTTGCTGCCCCAGCGCAGAAAGTATGAAGCTCGAGATGGATTATCCTGTATACTTCGCTGTCTAATGATGCAAGGCAAGACTGACTACGTTGCGGGCTGATTTAATGCTTGTGCTGGAACATAGTGACAATCTATTAGATAATTCACTATTGTTTTCCAACTGTGGATTAATTAATTTAAATAACTTGCTTTTCTCATGGCCTTTACTCATGCCTTGATCCTAAATGTATGTCCATTTTAGAACTTTTTTTTGTATTGTTGCTATCATCTTAAAAAAAAATAAATCCATTAGAAACAATAAGTTGCTTCAGAAAGTCTTGAGTTTTCATTCCAGCCCGCACATTAGTTCCTTCTGTACCTTTGACAAACAGCTTATCGTGTCTTCTTTCACTTTACTTCTGTAATAAAAAGAATAATGGTTTTTACCTTGGGAGAATTAATCAATGTATGTAAATGTGTTTTGAAACCTGAAATGTTTTAGAATTTTTTAAAAATATAATTAAAATATTGAACAAAGCGGGAGTCAGGGAAGTCAAATTGAAGACCGCGATTATTGCCCAGCTGCTTTGGTGCTTCTGTTCTGGCAAGATTATAGAGCCAGATCATTTGCATTACTTTTGACTTTTCTTGATGTTTTTAGTTTTTTGTCCAAGGAGAAGCATTCTTTATATGCAGGAGTCAGATTGTCTGTAAACATAAACATAATCTTAACTTTGTCCAAAACGTACCTTGTTTTGCTTTTAAAAAAGCATGCCAAACCGGTGTAACTTGAAACGGTTTTCTGAGCAATTAGCACTGAATCATACCCACACTGGATGGGCTTGGCAAAACTGAAGTGCACGTTTCCTATGCTGGAACCATGCCCACATAGCATAAACCTCAGCTTTAATATATTGCTTTACTTAGCCTCTAAATTCCCACTTCTGTGTTAGCATTACTGCTAGTAGCTGGGTTGTGCGTGGCCTCTCATCGGTGGCGCTCATGTGCCTCTCGAAGATGAGAGGAGGCATTGTGTGGGGATGTGATTTGAGTGAGGCCACAGAATAGGGCAGTAACAGCTACGAACAGAACCCAGTTGTCCAGCTGACTGACCATCTCCTTACTGGGAAGTATTTCTTCCGGCTGGGACTGGCATGCCTGTCTTAGCAGGGGTTTAGCTCTACTTAGGAGGTGAGAACTCTGTTGTCTGTGGGTTAAAGGTGGTAGACACTGACAACCTGAGGGTTTATCAAAGCAGATCCTGTGCTATAGCCAGAAGATAGTACTTTGCTTGGTATCCTAAAGAACTATGTAGTGCTTCCATGAACTCTACTGGCCATGAGACTCCGCTTCTCCAAAATTAAAGCAGACTAATTACAAAAAGTATTTGACAGGCCATCTTTTTCCTCTCCTAGTTTCTAATCTCCTCTCGTGCCTTCCCTTTCTTTCCCACTAGGATGGCTCCTTGTTAGCTTTTTGGCAGAGTGGTAGCCTGGAGTAAGGAAGGAAAGCTGAGACATTCCTTCTTGGGAGCCCTGCATGTCTGTCCCAACTGGAGGGTACGTGAGGAAGCAGCAGAAGCTGAGCTGAGAGATGGTGCCGTGTGGGTGGCTGCAGATGTATGGAAAGAAGCACTGTGGAGAGGCTCCTGCAGACTGTAAAGTAGTTGACTGGAAGAAGGTGAGCAGCTCTTACAGTAAGGTCTTGGCTAGGTAGCCTTGCAAAACAGCTGTTGGGCTAAATGCAGGCACAGTAACTGGTATGCTTCCCATCTCCCACCACCTCTCATGGGAGGGTGGCAATAGCAGCTTCTCTGGAGCAAGGGCAGTGGGTCAGGGAGCGTGAGCAGCCCAGACCTGAGCCAGGGCTGTTGTGTGGCCCCTTGGATTGTTTCGGTGAGTTGGGAATAGGGCAGCAGGCGAGGCAGGCTGGACGGTCAGGCTGTTGGGGGTGGCGTCCAAGTGACTGCATCAGCTGTGGTTTCTGAGGAAACTTTTATTTGCCTAACTGGCAAATGGAATTTAAGGTGAAATGGAATAAATAAGGACCTTCCTGCTAGAAAAAACCACTTACCGAGCCTAAAGCATTTTCATCTGTGGGGCTGAGGACTGTATTTTTAATGGTTTTGAAGAGCTCAGCTTTTGCGATTTTTTGTAAATGATATTAGGAATGACATTTTGAATGACAGAGGCTTCAGCCAAAATCTTTGCCCCATATGTAGACGCCCTCTCATATGTTTTACCAAACATACAGTTTCGGTGTTCTAAAAAATAATAGTAACCTAGCAGCCAGTGACATCTACAGAATGTGCTGAAGAGGAGCTCCAGCGTGCTTGTATGAAATACTTTCTTCCAGTGTTGAGTAGCATCTCCTACAAATAATTTCTCACAGAACATTTCTGTGGAACTGAAAGTTTATTTTTATGATGATATATGTTTTGGTCTTTGTCATTCTTTGAGGACTAGCTGAAGTTGTGTGGTGACATGTTTGCGTGGATTAGCCAATGCCACCTTCATGGCATGATCTATTAAATGGAATTAGTAGATGCTAGTGTCATCTTTGCATTAGCTCTGAAATCAGCTCCAGGTACCATTTGATTTTTATTTAAAAAGACAGTTGCAGTTCTTGGTCCCATATATAGTTAAAACCAGTGTTGTACTTAAAATGTTCTGCCAAATCCTCCTTATTTTTTGCTGTGCGTTAGCAGCGGCTTGTGTTTTTGGGATGTGGAGTTGAAACGTGTGTTTCTGGGCAGTGTTCTGAGGATGGCGTTGTGACTAGTTTCTTGAGCACCTCCCTGCTGTTAGCCTGCCTCCAGATTGACGTTCTGTTATGGCAGGTTATTGTGTTGGTCTCGGAAGACATTGTGGGACAAACTGCTGTCTGATATGGGCAGGCAGCAACAACTGGAGAGTGTTTCCTGCTTAAATAGGAGTGAAAAAGCCACTGCTAGTAGAATTTAAGGGAAAAAGTAGAACATGTGTTTACCAAAAACACAGGAGAGAAGCATAATGGAGGAAAGCATAAATTTAGGCCAGTCTTCTGCCTAATGTAACAATGTAAATGGAGCAAGCAACTTTTCGTTCTTCCCCCACCCCACCCACCCCCCCTTTTTTTTTTTTCCTCTCAGTAGGAGCAGTTTACCTAAGAGCCCAGTGGTGCTAGCTGGCTGACTTGTCATAGGTTTAAGTGCCAAAAAGTAAATATTTTTAAGTAAAGCAAATGCAAAACTTTGGGGATATACTGAAAACACAAAAGAAAGCAAAAAAGAACAAAACTGAAGAAAGCCTTTTGTGTACGGTGTCCAGAGCAATTTTAAATTGCTCTTGTTCCATGCCTAAATAAATGGTTGTTTCAGCCAAAGAGAAATCTTTCCTATTGATTTATTACACCAATTTAGATATAAGCCCTCCGTGCAGGACTGTCAGTTTAATAGACCAGCTTTCTTTCTCCTTTCAGATTTAATCCACATGTTGTTGTATCAACAGAGCCTTTGTCTCTGCTCAGTTATGAGTTATCCTTTTTTAATTAAAAAAAAAAGTGAAAACACATGTTTTTTAACAGCACTATCGCAAAAAAGCGTGGGGTGACATAGGGAGAGGTGACCGTCAAATAGTGACTCTGTTTTGTAAGTAACTTCAAAGTGGTGCTGGAAATGAAAGAGTGAAAAATGGACCTTTCACCTCTCCCCATCACAATGACTGTGAAAGCCCAGCAGTGACAGGAGGAGGCAGCATTATCTTTAGCCAGGATTTCCTAGGGTTTTTTTTTCGCCAGCTTGTGCAGTGATGCTAAATATGCTCGTTTTAGTTAACTCTAATTTCCTTCCTTTTTCTTTAAAGGGGGACTTATCCAGAGGTGTATATAATTCACATTTCCTTCCTTCCTGCCTCCTTCCCCTGCAGAGAAGGATTTCTTTCTTGGACCCCTCCTGTTTTCCAAATGGAGAGGAATTGCTCTCAGGAAACTCATGAATTTGGTATTATTTCTATACTTGGTTTTGTGAGAAAGCATTTTAAGTATCAGTGCTTACTTGATACCTACATGCAGGTTCAGAAGTACATGTTAGAGCTGCTCAATAAAGCAGGTCACTACATCGTTTGATTATAACCTCTGTTTGGATCTTATCACACAACCAACTCGTGTAGCATCATGAATTGGTTCTGAAGATTGTCTTCAGTACATCCTGAACTGGCAGTTTGGTGAGCTGAATGCAGCCAAAGGCAGAACAGTTGCAATATCTGTGTCTTTGGTGCTAGCCTGCTTTCTTAGAGCTTGTGTTAGACTCCTGATGGTCATCACAGTCTCTCTTAATTCTCTTTCAGATGTCAGCACGGCAGATCCCACCTCAAGTATCGTTATAATTATTTGCAGCGGTGTGATTTTAAAAGAAGCTAATGATAATGTGTCTTCAGCCAGAAGGAATTTGTCTGGCATTTAAATGATGTGGAATGATCCTATTCAACTTCTCAAAGTTATAGAAGAGAGTAAGAAAAGATTCACCTTAGAGACTTTGGTAGTCAGTGATGGGGAAAAGGAGGTTGTATCCTTGCTGCCTGAAGCAGATGGCAGGTGTGGCAATGATATTGTAGCTCTGAGGAAGGAGTGGTCTTGCTATATGAGGCAGATCCCTTGGTCGACCAAGCTCTTGAAAAAAGAACACAAAATCCTTGGCAGCATGTGTGCAGACGCTAGGAACTGGCAGCATCTTTTCATAGAAATTAAACTGGTCTGGCTTTGTCAGAGGACAGGTAAGCCAGGTGATGGTTAGCAGCTTGTGCTAAAAGAAGCAGTCTGTTCTTGTTTAAGGCAACCGAGATGCTATCAAATTCTCTGGATGTTAACTCTGCAAGTGTTTCTTGCACAAGAAGAAAAAAATCCATCCCTTTGAACATGACTGTAGAATGCAGGCTTACGGCAGCAGGGTGGGGGGGTGTTTGTTTTCCTGCAGACTGGCCTTTTGTCACTGCCCGCGTTTTTCTTATGAGGGCTGAGTATACCTTTCCAACATAAGATAAAACGTGGCTTTTGGGAGGATTATACTTTCCAAGCTCTCTCAGACAGTCTTTGTCCTCAAGGCTGCATTCTACCAAGTTAAGTTCTCCAAACCTTGGTACTAATGGCTATTTAGATTAGGTTTGTTTCCTTTTCAGTTTATCACTGTTCTTAATGGCAGCTAGCCATTATTACTTTTCAAACAGCTCAGAACTTGAATCTTTCCACAGCAATGGTAAACGAAAGGGGTATTTGGCTAGCAAGAACAATTTCTTTATATGTGGATTTTGCAGGGCATTGTACTATGTTGTGCTTTCATCTAAAATATCCTTGGGCAACCTCATCCAACTTTGAAGTTGGCCATCCTTTGAGCAGCTGATTGGATTGAAAACCTCCAGAGGTCCCTCCCAAACTAACTTACTCTGTGATTCTGTTTTCTGGTAGAGTTCTGGCAAAGATGCTTCTTTCGGCTTCATTTATATCTCCCTTCATGCTCAACAGCTTTCATCATGTTCCCATCATAAGCAGTTCTTTAAACTGAAGTGATGTGTAAACATCAGGAACCGTTTGTAAGCTGTAACATGAGTTTCCTTCCTTCATAGTTTAGACTGTTTTTTGTGCTGCCATATTCAGATGATATGAAAAATCAATTTGCTTTTATTGCTATTTATTAAGAGATAATCCCCCCCTTTTTTTTTTGTCCTCAGACACAAACGTTTTAACATGGGGCAGTACAAAGGATAATTTTCTAAAAGCTAATGGTCTTGTTCTTAGGTCAGCTTTGTTCCTTTGCACTCCTTCTTTGTTGGGAGGCTGCAGAAGAAGGAAACACAAAGAGAAGAGAGCCTTGTTGTTATTTGGGATTTATACGACTATATTGTTATTGCATTTTGAGTGAGTTTTGCATTTTTGAGTTAAAAACTGAAGTTAAGAAAATGATACTATTTTTATGCATATTGGTACCTATTATTCAAACAGTTTAGCTCATACTTAACTTTATGCTATACAGTATTTTGCTTAAAATTTAAGCAGTTGCTTAACACTTTGAGTAGTAATGAACTTAATGTGCCTTAGTAATTCAGAAACTGTATGCTTGATAAGGGAATGCTGACAGTTTGTTGGCTTGCTTGGATTTACGATTTTATTCTGAGGGCAGAACAGGACGGTGGGGCAATTAGGTGGAGTTACATATACCAAATGTATGATTTATCACATATGTACTCAAAACTGAAGTTGACTAATCTTGTAGTTCATGCTTGCTGTATGTTCAGACTTTAACCTCTCTGTTTAGATTGCCAACGTGGTGCCAATTAGTGGGACTGTGATGTGGACACTAAGGAATATAACTCGCTTCACATGGGTTACCAAACAGCTAGCAGATGTTAAGCTAATGGTTCTTGGCTACTACCAGCCTGACTTGGATTTCAACCCAGAGGTGAAAGAATTTATTTCTCTCCCATTACCATTTCCCTTGGGCCATATTGTCCCAAGCAGCGAGAATTCCTTCAGCTTACTCTGGAAGATGATGTAAACATTTCCCCTCCCCCTTAAACCTGTTCTCACGGTGTCTTGTGTGTCCCTTTATTTTTATGTTAATTTGCTGCCTTTGGTATTTGTTATTCTACTGGTAGGCTTTATGATAAATGGTAAATGAAAATGGAGACCCTTTAGACACACAACTGAAATTCTTAACAGGAGACGTCTGTGCTGAGCATGTGGTGTGGTTCATGTACTGGACCTGCAGCTACATCTTAGAGATGTGACAAAAAGTCTGTCCTAGGATTACTGTTACTACTTTGAGTAACAAAGGCCACAGAAAGCGGCGAGTCTGGCTTGCCTGGGATCCTGCCTTCCTTTGTTCTCATTGCTGGGTATTGTACTCTTAAACCCTGTAAAAAGTGTAACTGCAAGGCCCATAGTTTTCCCTCTAGGGATGAGTCAATGCTGAATAACTAACTGGCAGATCCTGTGGCTTCTTTGGCATGATTTAGAGCAGTAGGTAGTAGTCGCTACTCAAGACAATTTAAATATGGAATGAAATATAGTGTAATAACTGGGAAACATTCAGCACTATTTTCTGTGCTCTTTCAAGTGGTAGGTATGATAAGGAGGTCTTTGTCCATATAACCTTAGCAGCCTCAGGAACAGAGGTAGGGTAATGGAGGGCTCAGCTGAATGAACAATAACAATTAAATACTTATTGATGCCTAAGTCCTGTTTTATAACTCTCTGTATAGTCATCTGACGTGTTTAACAAGTGTGTGTAATGTTAGGGCTGATGCTTTTTGTTCTCTCTGGAAACTTTGTCTTTCCTTCTTCGAGGATTTAGCCTTTGACCTAAAAATGTTGCCTGTAACATTAAGTCCAGCATTCAGTTCTTCAGCAATTTCCTTACCTTGCTCATTTAATACTTTGGTAAAGGCAGTAGTATTAGCATAACAGATGTTTGAAAAACAAAAATCATACTTAATGAGAAGTTTTCAGTTATAGTTTATTTTCTTACCGACATGCTATTTTGGGGTGTCAAACTTGATCAACATCAACACGAACACCAACAGGAAGAGTTGGGTGAGGGTTAAAAAACTGTCATAGTTATTTTTCAGTGAACAATGAAAATAAACCGCTTGCAAGGTCTGTCTTGTCATTTGTTGCTTTTCTTCGAGGTTCTAAAGCAAATGTTTCATTCAGTGATGCATTTGATCCTGAACTTCCAAAGAGAGCAATTATTTTTAATTTCTTGAGATGAGCAGAACCATTTCTGTCCAGTGGATTCATCTTTCTTGATGTTTATGTATTCACTAAGGGCAACATAACAGAAGTAATGCAAACAGTTATTCTGTACTTAGATGATTAATAATAGCTAAATACTAATTACCTTCCTTGAAGAGTAATTAATAACTTTCACATTTTCTGTAAAATGAACAGGGAAGACTCAACATGACAAACTGAGAAATAAGCTGAACTCTGCTTTTCAGGAGTGGCAGACTATCAAGTGTCAGGTTTTTGGTGACAGGAAACAAATTCCAACACCAGTTTGTAACTACATTTGCTCTTCTCTTTCTCAGTATCTAAGTAAGTTATTCAGACCAGTAGATGCAGCCTTTCTCTAGTGATTTCACTGGCTTTCTTCCCCTCTAGACTTCTAGGCAGCTCTACATGATGAATTATTCTTCTTTGTTTGTTTTTCCTTTTAAAAGAAGACTTAAGAAGCACTGATGATCATGTCCATTCTCGGGTGTATTTTACTGTATACGTTCAGGGACACATTGAAATTATAATAAATATGGAAAAATTTCAAAGTACATTGTCATGTTCATATGAATTTCTCAAATATATACAAGTTAACCCCAGAATCAAGACACCAGATTTCCTTCCTTCCTTGGGGTTGCTGGCTTAATTAGTATAGGTTTTGCCTCTCATCTGTAGTGACTAGTAGAAAATACACTTGCTAGTTCTTTTTTCCTATCATACATATCTGTAGCCTCTTTTTGTTGGCAGATAACAGCAGAAAAAGTTTAGAAGTCCAGATAAAACTAAAATGCTTGATGCAAGAATTTATTAGGTAATCGTTCAAGCAACACTTCCCAGCTCCTCTCGAACATGGCTGTTTTGTTTTATCACTGAAACTTACGCCCCCCCATGTTCACTTTGTCATTGAAAATTTTCATCATATGACAGACAGTTCTTCCCCTTAGATTAGCATTGACAGAACATGAAAAAAGAAGGAAATTGGACCAAATGTGTATGTATTTCTGACAGACTCTGAGATCTTAAGAAATAAGGTGGTTGACCTAGGGAGTTTGGGTTTTATATGAGACTGTTGAATAGGGCTATAAGAAAGTCCATGGAAGGAAAACATCAATTGGAACACCATAGTACAAAGTTACAGGTTACATAAAAATGACAATGCTTCAGACCCGTAGGGGAATAGTGCGGTGTCTTAAAGCTAAATGTCAGATCAGGAAAAAAACTATCAGTAACAGAATCCTTGAGATTAGAAATTCTCAGAACCTGTAGATAGGAAAAGTATAGAATAATACAGAGTATGTAGCTTCAAAGTAGGAAACACAATGGGAAAAAACTGGCACCGCAGTCCTCTTAGGCATCAAGAATGACACTCTTGGGAAACAAGCGGTCAGTGAATCCAGAGAGAAGACGACACTTCTGACTTTCTCCTGGGAATTGTGCAGAACTTGGTACAAAATTTTAGTGCCAGTGGCCTTCCGTAAGTGTGAACAGAAGTGTACTTACAGATCCTTGCAGAAGTAATCCAAATCAAAAACTTCACTGAAGTGACACTTCATGTCAAAAGGGAAAGTACATCAGAATGAGGAAGCATGTTAAAAAGAAACTGAAAGGAGCAGTGAAAAGGGTGAGATGTTTGTAGGTAGTGTGAAGGTTATTTAAAGGCACTGTACTGCAGAGCAAATTCCATATCAAAAGCCGGTTGCGAGAGAGAAAAGTTATGATGTGAAACAGCAGGGAAGAAAGGCTGTAGAGTCAGAGGCATCATTCCAAAAGCTGAAGTCATGACCAAGTGAGGAAGACAGAAAAGAACAAACACTTTGAAACGCCAAAAACTTGGAGGAACAGCTTTCAGAAAGTATAAAAAGTAACAGTTCTTTTCCAAATATGTTGGGAATAAGAAGCTTGTCTAAAAGTTTGCAAAAACCCTTGAAGGCTAGGGTGTGAAAGAATCGCTTGCAGAAGATGGAGCAGAAGGAAACAAATGAGTTTCTGAGGCATCTACTCTCCTCATGGTTTTTTTGCCAGAACCCATCTCAAACCCAACTATTAATGGAAGAATTTAAGTATGCAGTGAGCAATAACTGGCTGCAGGGACCCGGATGTTAGAGCCCAGGAGGGATTCAAGGGAGAAACTGTTGAATTATTAACACTTGTGTGCAACCTTTCAATTAAAACCTCCTCAGCCCTGGTGGAGAATAGATAGGGCTGATACCGTGCCAACCTGCAAAAGAGTTCCAGGGAGCTTGGGGAAGCGCAGACAGAAATCTGGCTTTGTATTGTGCAGCATCGTCAAAAGAATAACATGGATTAGAATTATTTGGCACGTGATTTTATATGAACATGGAGGAGTCAATGTGCCTTTTGTAAAAGGAAGTTGCACTTGAAAAATCTTCAAGGACCTGAAAGGCTCAGCAGACATCTGGATTAGGTTGTTCCAGTGTGTGATATCCTCATATTTTCAAACAGCTTCTGACATGGTCCTTTGCCACAGCTTCTTAAAGGAAGTGATCTTTCTGGGGATAGACAGAATGGTCTTTAGTAAACCAGTGACTGGTTAAAAGGTGAGAAAATGTGTAGCAGTAATCGTTACAGTGGAGGGTGGTTACCGTTAGAGTGAGGCAGGAGTCATGAGACCTGTGCTGTTTAACACTCTCACAGATGATGAGGAAGGCGATGGATAGAGAAGTAACAAAGTCTGAGTGATTTAGAAGTACTTTGGCATAGTCAACTCTAAAGCTGCAAAAGTACCTGCCTTAGGGTACTCTGTGATTGGAAAATAATCTAGCAGGTTAAACTTGGCGTCAGTAAATGCAGAGTAAAGTGAGAAAATGGAATTATCTCTGTTTACAGCTATGGCTAAATGAGGTTCTGCCTCCCCCAATAACAGGTTATAGAACAGCTTGCAAATGAAGAATGTCTGGGCCTGAAGAAAAGATGCCTGAGTGGGCCAGAAGATAAGCAATCATTCCCCATTTCTCTTTCATTCCCTAACAAAAATTAGGTACATCAGATGGAAGTAGGAAGTTCAAAATAAACAAAAAAAAAATACTTCTTTGCATGATGAATACAATGTGGCAGCTGTTGCAACAATACTCTGGTTCTGAGAGTTTGTGTGAAAGCGGTAGGATATATTCTTGGAGGAAAGATCTCTAAAGTCTGTTTCATACCAATACAGAAGACCCCGCATGTGGAAATCTTAAACTACAAGTTGTTGCAGGCTCGGGGAATGTGTTGGGGAATATAGCTGCCCTCTTCCCTTCCTTAGGCGTTGGCCACTGACCGCTGTCGAAGACACAATACTGGCTAGATGAAGATGCAATCATTGTTGGTAAGGCTCGTCTTTGGTGCCTTATTCTCTTTAATTGTATTTTGTTATTTCTGTACTTGTCTGTTCCAGCTACCCTGTCCTCTCTTAGATGCTCCTCCTACAAAATAAATGAAGTTTGGTTTTTATGAAAACACAGTATTTTGCCGTTTTTTTTTTTTTTTTGTGTGTAGTACATTGAGTTGTCATGTGTGTAACTTAAGTTTATTGTGTCTGTTTACAGACTTCTTGGACAGAAAATGGAGCTGCTGCTTAAGCATTTCCATATGTGTTCAGCCATATTGTTCAGCTATGTTCTTCACCTAATGTAACTTGTAAAAATAAACATCTTTAAACTGTTATCTTTATGTGTTGGTAAAGAGTTAATGGAACTAGAAAATGTTCCAGACCAATGTTTGTTCCTCCTGTGGATGGTAAGAAGGCTGTGTCATGTCCTGCTAGTTTTTAAGCAACCTACAGCTTCATCTCTGTGAATTTGATGGCCAATTAATTGATCCCTCCAGGAGACTTAGTTGAATACAATCCTTCTGACATTCGGACACAGCAGAATACTTGAACGTTAGCAAGTTTTCCATTTATAAGTGAGTTGTTTGTTAAAAGTGCAGAGAACAATCCAAACTCTGCCAAGTACATGCTAGGCGTATGCAGCCCTGCTGGCCTCAGACATAACGTGTTGTCAATTTTGGTTTTATTTAGGGCAGATTTGCAAAGCTGATGTGTTGATAGAGACATAAGGGAGTGTGTGATATGTCCCATCTGTGTAAACTCAATTTTCTATATGCTGCCTTGCACAGATGGTATGCTTTTGTATGTTTTTTTGTTTCACACTTTAAGCTGAAGAATCTGGGTTCGAGGACATGTGCTGTATTAATTTAGCCACTTGTAAACTCAACATAGCTTGTTGGTGAAGGGGTAGGTGGTAGGAAAGAGGGGTCACCTCTGTCTTCTGAATCAGCTCATGTGTCCCCATCTTTTCCTGTTCAGCAGGTAAAACTCTGTCTCTGCTTTTGATTCCGTCTGTGGAGTTGAACCATTTGTCACTGTAGGAGGAAGTTAATAGGAGTCCTGACATGGAGAATGTTACCTCCTTGCCTTCTGCGTGAAAAGATGCTTACACGGGCATGAAAACTGTGGCAGTTGCTCTAATGTTGTCTGCTTTCTAGTTCCCAGCTTTTCCATCACCGGTAGCAGTGAATGAAATAGGAACAGTGGGGTGAGGTTTGAAGAGCCCAGTATTGAGGCAAACTCTGTAGCCTTTATATACAAGAAGAAATTAGTTCTAGACTCCTGCAGGGTGTGGGAAGAAACTTGTGAAGCTCTAGGAGTCTGTTGATCATTCCTGGCTAAAATTGGCCAACATCTGCTTAATGCGGCTGTCACAAGTACAGAAAGCAGAATGGAGGCAAGGCTTTCTAATGTTGAGGCATGTGGATGCTCTAGGAGTACATCACGGTCTGTGCTGATGCGTGGTCACCCTTTGGTAGTGCGTCAAGCTCATATGTGACTTTGTCTAAGTTGAAATCAAAGAGGCAAAACCAGAAGACAATCATCAAAATGAGAACTTGGATGAGAATTCAAATCTGGTCTGGAGCTTACTATTTTTGAGGGAAGCTGCACAGAGTGCTTAGGAGTAAGGGAATCTGGGTGGCTTTGAAGAGTATCCTCAGAGGAGATATTATTAAAAGCACGGTTTATTGGTAATGGGATGAGAACATTGGCTGAAGAGGCAATGCTGTTGTGCCAAGGCTGCAGGAGATAAGTTCAGGTTCTGCAAAGGAGTTGCTGGTACAGATGCTGCTTTGGGCAAAAGAAGAAGTTGGACAATGTGTGATTTGCCATCCCTTGGCAGATGTTGACTTACAGTTGAAAACTGGGAACCTGTTAGTCAATAACCAATGAGAGCAGAGTGGCAGAAGGAGAGGATTTAGGTTCACTGCCCTGGCCTGTGGTCAGTCTTTATGAAAATTATAAGAGTGCAGTGGTGCTACCTTCCATGGTCTGTACCTAATCATGCATTTAGGCATTTTGGCATATGCTGTAGAACTTGGATGAAGGAAATCTCCTTTGCAGTAGTTAGTCTCTTGTGACAGCAAGAGCTAAGGTTGTAAAAGAGATTCCGGGGTTTTTCTTGTGTTTACCAAACGAATGATTTTTCTTCTTTCCCCTGTAACTTTTCAGACTTCTCTTTGCTCAAAGGTATAAATCTTCTTTCAGAAATACTATCACAGAAATCCTTCTACCTTGCCTACAGTGTTTAACACATAAGTAGGTACCTACATCTCTTAGATATACCTCCAAGGAAATAGCAGAAATTGAAAACTGCTCTTGGAAAGCACCATGGAAGAAATTATTGCTTCTGGTGAGCTTAAAAAGTTTTGATCTTTACCAAATATAGAGATTTTAAGACTGGAAATTATGATTAGAGCAATAGTTTCCTCTCTTGTATAACATGCTCTACCACTGTTTGCATTTTAACTTCTTTAAAAAGTTATCTGTTCTTTGTATACAGACTTCCTTTACTGTTTTAGGATTATTTTTGAAAGGCAGAATTCTTGCAGAATCACAGTATCCCTTTGAAAGTGTCTCTCGTGACCTCTTTTTCCATTGGTGTGTCTAATAGGGATTTCTGATACTAATTTAGAATCCCTATTAAACTACTTTCTTCTTTGTTTTCCTCCAGACTTCTTCGATTTGTTCAGAGCAGTTTGCTTTTTATTCCTGTCTTCCTGTATGCTGTCACTCCTACTTTGGTGTATTTTGCAAATTTAATAATCATCTCTTGGTTTTCAAATCAGGTTTTTTTGATTCAAGTATTAGCTGTGAGTGATAAGCAACATCAGCAATCCCCATTCAGTTTCCTTGCCAGCTTGTGGCATTGTTACTGCCTGCCTCTTTTTCTTCCCTGTTCCAGTGCTTGTTTGTAGCCTTATTTGCAGTTTTCCAGAATTGTAACTGTAAGGCAAGCTCCTTAGGCTTGGAGCATGCTACATGTAGGACTCTTAAAGAAATTTAAGTTTGACCTTCTAGCTGTTCTTTACTGAGCATTTGCAAATGAGGGTTTTTCTGTGGCTCTCAACTTGGCCTGATTTAGGGAGATTTTAATGAGAATGGCAAAAACACATTCGGGTGTGGAAAACGTACGTGTTTCAGAAATGGAGGAAATGCTTATGAAGGAATTTTCTCAAGTTATTCAATCTGCAATTTCCATCAAGGAAATATCCGCCTAGATAAAGTTTTGTAAAATTACAATAATTTTCAAATCAGAAGTACGTTACAGTCCTATTGTTGGGATTCTGTAAGTCTAGTTTATAACAATTCGTGACTTTTCTATTTCTAGAATTGAAAATACCTTGAAATCAACTAGTTGTGTGCATAGACTACATTCACATTTTTCATTATTAGCCTTCTGCTTGTTTTTTGTGGGGTTTTTTTGGTTTTTGGTTTTTTTGAAAGTCTCTTTTGGGACCTATTTTAAATGACACCCCTCTCCTGGGTCTTTCAGTCAGGAAGAACCACAGTGCTTATGGGCTACTCCAGTGAGTTCAGTGGTGCTCTGAAACCTGCTTCTCTTTCCGTTGTCCAGAGTGACATCAGACACTATACTTTTGGGGGAAGTGAGGTGAGAAGACTCCCAGCTCCTGTATCTCTGAGAGGGACTGAATGTAGGCATCTGCTGTAGCTCTGTACCCTGCAGAGCTAGTAAACCCAGGGTTTGTACAGTCGGCAGAGAGAAATTTCTAGGCCATGGATGAGATTATCCTAAAATGAATGATCTCCTAGAAGTGCCCCTTCCATTTGACAACAGGACTAGCTGTAGGAGACATGGGAGACATAGATGTCTTAAGAGTGGTGAGACAGAATTTTCAACCAGTACCTCATAGAAATATGAGAGAACTAGAGGAGAAAACAAGGTAACATACCCTGCCAGAATAGGAGCTTGGCTAAAACCAAATATATCTATTCAAATGTTGCTATTGAGTAATCAATGTGAAATTGCTTTCAGGAGCAAAATTCTTGAGAGCGCTTTACCCTTTTCTTGTTTGTTCTTGTATTGGTTTCCATTTCCTATATCATTGTTACAGCACTTGTCAATTTGCTGCTGAGGTTTAACTGTGGACAAGCCAAACTCTGTCTGCCATATGTATAAAGATATTTGCCAGAAACCCCCCAGGCAGAATGGTGTGCAAAGCAAAACATGCTCATTTTTCTTCTGCCGTCTCCCATCTGTGCTCACCCCAAAACCCTCAGGGATACAGTTGTATAATCCTGTACAGCAGGAGCTAGACAGGATCCCTGGGGACTTTGCTGCCCGGAGGAAGGGGTGGAAGACTGGAATTACAACAGAAAGCTGAAAATGTGGCGATTACTGTATGTTTCAGCTGACTAAGCATGCATTATCTTTTAGCCAAAATTTTGCTGAAACTGCACAGTAAATACACATATTGGACCTGTTTAAATAAGCCCAGTGTGGTTTTTGAGCAGAAGGAGACATCCTTCCCTGGTCACCAGTGAAAGCGTCAGTGTGACTTTCAAGAACTGAACATACCTGCCTTGTGAAAATGATGGCTGAAGTTCTCTGTGTTAGTGAAGCTGAGATCTGAAAAGTTGTTGTCTTGAGGGTTTTGGACCCATCCTTGCCAAAGGTAACGGAATAAGGAGGTATACACTGGTTCTCATAAAGCTTAATTTATACTTACTGATCCTCTTTTTGCCAGAAAGAGGCTGGCAGGTATCCAAGTGCCATTGAACCATTTGTAGAAGGAAACTACATTTCATTCTTGTGGAAGATGGATATCTTCCATTTTCTGTTCGCCTGTCCTGATTCTTCGTGTTACCAGGAAATGTTTGTGTCGTTCATAAGCATTTATAAAATGCAGTCGTAGATTATGTTTTTTAAAAATTTAAAGGAATTTGAAGAATAAAAAAATGGGAGCAGTATAGAGTTCCTTTTTCCTTGGTCTCTGAAGAAGAAAATTGTTGCATGTTTTGCTAAGTCTTCCCCACTCCATTCTGCCTTCTGGAGTTGCATCCAGCTCTACCAGTGCAACAACACTAAATCTCCTAAATCATTCCATTACTTAATTTAACCATTATGGTATGGACTAAATGTGGGATAGAAATAAGGTGCCTTTTTCAAATATTCACAAAGGGAAACATGATGCTTTAGTGAATTTTACTTTTTAATGCAGAATACAATCTAGATTTGAGCCTGACCTAATAGTGCCCCTAAAGTATTTCTTAACTTCAAACTTTAAAAGTAAATTTTACAGATAGATATGATGTGCTTTGCTGGGAGTTTAAGGAGGATATTAGGAACAGAAGGGCGTGGAAATTGTTTAAAGTGTTTGTTTGACTTTCCTTTTTCGCTCAGTGACAGTTGCATAGGCAATACTTGAAAGCTGCTGTGTCTCTTTAATACAATCCAGTTTTCCCAGTCTGCTGAAATGGAGACCAGAATCCTCCTTTCTTAACTCCATATTGCTGAAGGTTAAGTACATTCTTGGAGTAAGGGCTGTCTGTAGTTTCTTATTCACACAGGCTTGGAAATGTTTCTGCCTTGCTGCTTGGTATTGCTGGGTGCAGCACGCGGATGTTAAGGCAGTTTAGCTGCTGTCAACTGTGGGGTGCATCGGAAGCTAACCCGCTTATCGCATGGTCCACCTCGCTGCCGAATTCCCTGGAGAACCCTTGACCAAATAGCTGTGGGAGGTTAAAAGGATATTATTCCCCAAAGTCCTTTCCAGGCACATGCTCTTATTGTTCTTATAATTGGAAAGGATTTAAATGACAATCCATGCTGGTGGCATACTCACAGCTCTCCTATTCATTTGATATTTATTACCTCCTTTAGAAACAGCAGCATTAAATTTAGAGGAATGTACACTATTACGTTTCTCCGTACTTGAGGCTGAGGACTCCTTTCCCATCGTTTTGGGCAATAGGTTAAAAATAATGATAAAGAGGTATACAGGGGCTCAGCAGATTTATTTAACTGAAGCCTTATTCTCTTTTCTGCCTTCAAGCAGATGACCTAGAGAAGTTTATTGGTAGATGTTACAATAAATGTCTGATGACTCTACTATCTTATTGATAACAGAATTTATCCTGTTGTCTCACTGCTTTTCAGCTTTTCAGCTATTGTGACAAATCAGCGGGATGGTGTTGGGGATCCAGTCTGCTGTACACTTTATATAGTTGATTATTAGTGAAATAAAGAACAGGAGTAGGGAGAGATTGTTAACAATCTCTTCTAATACC
The DNA here is from genome assembly GCA_031468815.1 of Morus bassanus. Lineage (NCBI taxonomy): Eukaryota > Metazoa > Chordata > Aves > Suliformes > Sulidae > Morus > Morus bassanus. The sequence goes on from CM062586.1 coordinate 12,461,219, forward strand.
AGAGTAGTGGAGCTTCAAAATAACAGTGGAAAGGTTTAGATCAAACGTAAGGGGATACTTTTTCATGCAACATAGATAAGTTATGGAAAGCTTTGATGCAAGGTGGTACAAGTGCTAAAGCTCTTATGAATTCAAGAAGCTACTGAAGAAATTAGTGGACAAAAATTCCATCAAAGACTTTCACAAGCACAGCCTTCATCTCTGCCTCAGATCCCCTGTGCAGCAGATTTCTAGAAGCTGGAAGAGTGTCAGGGAAGTATCACTTCACACCTGCTCCATTTTAATAATATTCCCTCGGCATCTCCTGTTGTCCATCTTTGGAGACAGGACATTGGCTAGGTGATCCTTAGGTCCAATTATGCTCCAGTGTTTGGAAGGCAGCAAATGCACTTCTGTCCCATGAATCATCTTCAAGGTCCATCTATGCAGTAACCCAGCCAGGAGCTAGCGGAAAGGATAGGTAACTTTTGGGAGCATTAAAAAAATATAATGAGATGACAAAAAAATAAAGACTTGACAAAACACAGATTGGAGAGAGCCTTAAGCATTGTCTCTAGGCATGAAGATGGTCCGATGGTCCTACTAACCAAAGTGTTAAATATTCAGTAAAATACTGTTGCAGGCTTATGTGAACGATTGGTCTAAAGAAGAGGGCCTCATATACAGTACCAGTGTAAAGCTATCCTAGAATGCTTACAGCAGCTTGGAGTAATGAGATGAGCTTTGTATCTTTGAGTCCTGTTTTAACATGATAGCTATGCATCAGTCCTCTGGCCTGTTGGCCAGCTTAATCTGCTCTGTCATTTTCTGTGGTGCTTCACTGAGGTGTCAATAAATTCGACACATAAAGGTGCCCCATGGGGGGACAATTCATTCTTACAAGAGGGGAAGGATATTTTAATCGGATAGTGTGTGTTTACAGTGGGCTAGTCCCTTGATTAAACAGTTTATCCGTTTGCTGAGCTCCTGTTTATTTGGATGTTGTGGCCAACCCCTATTAGTCAACTGGTGAAAGGGAAGCTCTGGCTTTTGGTTTTTCCCACAGCTGCATCTGAAACAGCTGCTCTGATTTGGAGGTGCAAATGGTAGGTACACAGAGTAGGTACACAGAGACCGGATCGGATGCTGGTAGGTGCTGAAATCATTTCTCTGCTTGTTATGGTTGTGGGAACCCTCCTCACAGGAAAGCTGCTGGCACTTCTGCTGTGCTTCAGTGAACTGGAAAGGAGGAGGCAAATACAGAAAAGCAGTTTGGCCAACCAGCCGTTTTCAGTGTTTCCATTGCTGCCATTTGTCCTTGGAGGAGAGTTGCTTCTCCCCCATATGTGTCTTCAAATGTTCTGTTCCTCTGTCTTTTTTTCCTTTTAATCAAGTTCAGACCTCTTGTTTTCCCCAAAAGCTTTATTCTGTGTCTCCGTTTTCTGTTCCTCAGTATCCCTGGTGAATTCTGCCTTACAAAATCTGTGGACATAAATTGACCCATCGTTAATACAAAAATAAAGTAACAATGAAGAGACACTCCCAAATCCCTTTCAGTCTTTGGTGTGGTCTGTCTTAAGACCGTACCCGTGCTAGTGAGGGACGTGGGGCTTGTATGGGGCAGTACTTAATGGTAACACCACAGATCCAGTGGTGAGGTCATGGTCTTCTCTTCACAGAAATTGGATCTGGAAATTGTCTTGCTAACACGTTTAATCCATTTCCTTGCCATTGTCTGGTTCTTTCCTGCAGTACATTTGTTGGTGGTATGCCCAGTCTCTCATAAAATACCCACGCAAAAGCGCTTCCACTGTTGCCCTGAGGAATAATTCCTTATATTGATTCTCACTACTCAAGATTTTTTTTTTCCCCAGATACTCAGCCTACCTTTTGCTCTTGCTTAATTTTATTGCTGCCATACCTGCTTGTTGGTGTAGTTCTTGGAATTGTGTGTAAATTCTTCTACTCTTGAGGCTTGCACCTTTCAGATCAGGGCTCCCGCTGCCTTGACTGTGCTCGAATACTCCCTCCACCTTGTCTCCTAATCCTGTGTTCAAGGGTTCCCTGGTCCTGATAGTGTTGGTTCAAGTGTGTTGTGCAGCAACCAGTATTTTCCTGGTAAGACACCAGGATTTCAGAAGATGCATTATCACACATCTATATATCAAGCAATATAGTATTGCTTTCACCAAGAGGAATGGTGTTGTCTGAGCCTTCAGATGTGGTGCCATATTTAGCTGCCTACTTAATATTTCTCCCCTTTGCTCACAGGTTAAATAGTGAAATAATTTTTCCCTTTCAGTTTATTTTATTTTTACTGATACATTTTATTTCTGCTCTATAAGATAATATCTCTTAAGAAGTGATAATGGTTGGCCGAGATTATCTGTATAAGCTGTGTGGAAGATATGAACTGAAATTCATATCTGAATTCACTGAAGGGTGGGTGTCAGGAGGATGGGCTGGACTCTTTTCAGTGGTGCCCAACGACAGGACAAGGGGCAATGGGCACAAGTTGGAACACAGGAAGTTCCACCTGAACATGAGGAAAAACTTCTTTCCTGTGAGGGTGCCAGAGCAGTGGAACAGGCTGCCCAGAGAGGTTGTGGAGTCTCCTTCTCTGGAGACATTCAAACCCCACCTGGACGCGGTGCTGTGCCCTCTGCTCTGGGTGTGCCTGCTCAAGCAGGGGGGTTGGACGAGACGATCTCCAGAGGTCCCTTCCGACCCCTGCTGTTCTGTGATTCTGTGTGAAATTAAATTTGCTACTCTAGGGAGCTAAAATTTTGCTCTTGTAAAAGGTCTTGAAAGAACCACAGGGAGAAGCAAGACGATTCCATCTGTGTCTTCGCTGGAAAAGTGTGTGTGATGGGGGAAGCTCATCCCCTGAGAACCCTTGTTCCACAATTGCCCGCTGCAAGGGAGGGAAGGCACAGGTATATATGATCACAGGTGAGTAAGGTTAACGCTCTTCTCCTGGGAATCACCTTGCCTGGGTTGGTATAAAGGAAAGGTGCCTACAGCTTGTTCTCACTAGGTTCGTACTCATCTGAGAGCTAGCTAATGTGTGTTTGCTCAGTGAAAATGCATATTTTTGGGAAGGGAATACAAAGCCTGTGTCATGTAAGGGACTTTGAAGTTCCCAATTTGAAAAGAGTGATGCAACAATCCTTAATATGTCTGTGCCAGCCTTTGAAAAGCTCCCGGCAGCCAGCAAGTCCCATTGTTCTCAACAGGAGATGCTGGCACCGAATACATTGGAAGATCTGGCTCTAGTAGTGTTCCTGGGTACCCCACACCCACAAAGCACCAGGCAAAGGAAGGTGAAAACACTGTTTTGCAGGTGGGAAATGGGACTCGAGTTTCTTTCCCCAAGTTAATGAACTGAGCCAACTACAGGTTTCAATGGCACAATCATTAAAATATTACTTAAAAACAATGTACTAATGAACCATGATGACTGTGATTCTGATTACAGTCAGATCAACTATACTGCTGATTGCCATAAGAACTTAACTTGCATCACTTGCTTTGAGCGGCAGCCGAGGGTTTAAATACAGCAGTTTTAAGTAAACTAAACTATTACTTTTCTTTAGCGATACCTTGTTTGTAGGAGGTGCAGCTGTACAAGGACATTACCTGTCCCTTGCTCACGAGCACTGGTATTGTCTGTGGGAGTCTCAAACACTGATGGCATGCAACCTTCAGGAAAAGGGAACTTTGCTCTCGTTCGAGGCCACGTGAGACTCCCACTAGTCTACCCACAGTAGGAATTAAATTTTGTGAAGGGCAAGTCAGGAGGCTCCTAATTTTGCTTCTGCTTGGCTGTAACTGCAGGGAGGGAATTAATAGGATGGAAGCTCTCTAGTCAAGATGATTGTTCTTTTCTGACTGTGATTTGGCTCAAAAGAGAAAAAGGTTTTTTACCTTTCACATACCCTCTCTTTCTTGAAACAGTCATACCAGCTACTCTTAATTCCTGCTGGAAGAAGGTGTGTTGCAACTTGGTAAATACCATCAATACATTTTTAAAACCCTTTACTTGATAGCAAGGTAATGCTATTTAGTGCACAACCAGGACATTTCCAGTCCTACCCATGCAGGAGATTTTTCACTTATTTTATACTTTCTCTGTCAAACAAGTGAAAGTTGAGATGTGTACAGCAATATGATTCTGAGCTGGAGCTGGAGTAAACATTCCAAAATTCACATGAAGATTGTCAGAGTTGGTAAGAATAAGTGGTATGATTTAGAGTTAACTTTAGACGTTGTGTTGATCAGATTTCAGTAACACTGTAAAGTTTTTGTAATACTCCTAAGCACGGTTTTGTAAATATTTTTCTAGGGGTGTCAGTTTTTACTCACTGGGCACAGTGATAATCTAATATTGGTATTTTTAGAAAGGCATTATATGCAAGATTCTTCCAAAGTCTGGAAGTGGTTTTTAATAATGATCCTGGGACAAAGTCCTTAAAGAAAAAATAAGTCAGTTGCATGCAGTATTCCTAGAGGCTGGAAGAATGAGTTGTTGGTACAGTTTTTAGTAACAGTCTATGAGTGAGATCCAGAAAAGTCCATTCTTGGCTGAGACATTCATGTTAACCAAAGGGCTTTCAAAGAACGCTCTGGGAAGTCATTTCAGGATACATAAAAGTTGTAGCCTGGAAGGGGTCTACATGCATGTGGTTTTAGCAGGGGCAAAAATCCTGGTTTCTCTGAGCTCATACGGAAGAGAACATAATGTTCTCTTTAGAAGAAGGCCACTTAAAGAACAGCTGCTCCACAGTGTTTGGTGAGCATGCTGTGCATCTGGAAATAGATTTTTTTTCTTTTTTTTTTTTTTTAATTAAGCTGTAGTCTAAACTTATTCACATCAGTGTTTGTACAGTCTTGTAGTTTCAGTCAGTGTACATAGGCAGCACAAAAACTCCACTGTACCTGAAGACCAGCTTAACACCTTTTTGTTTGGCAGACTCCTTCCCTTTGGAATAAGTGTGTGTGGCCTAAAAACTCCTCCTTCTCTTGAACAGGGTATGGATTATTGATGGGTAGGCACTGTGACTTCTCAGCCCTGGTGTGAGAAACATGCCAGGGGTGAGATCTTGTCCTGGCAGAAGGCGAGTGACAAACTCCTCCTGCCCTTTTCCATGTGTGGCAATAGCTGCTGTTACTAACAAGCATTCTGCTCCCTTGAAGTTTTTCTTCCTCCATTCAGATCAAGTTGACCATAAACTTGGGAAGAAAGCGTGTGAGCTTGTGCACACCATGTTAGGTACTTGGGGAGAGGGAGGCCATCTGGAAGCTCAAACTGTATCAACATGATTCTGTGGAAATTCTTCTGTAATATACTTTTTAAAAAATCTTTTGAGCTTTTAAATACAGAATCTGCCTTTAATTTATGAAAACAAGGCTGGCTGGCTGTTCTAATTCAGGTTTTTTTTTAGGTTGGCACTATACCTTTGCAGCGGATAATTGACTATTTCCTCCTCTTAATTGCCATAACAATCCTTTCTGTATTTGGACTACCTCAACGCCTTCACTTAATGCTTTAATTTCTTCACTTAGCCTGTGCATCTCTTAACGCTGAGGACCCTCTGTGCTTTGCTGAGGAGGAGGGGAGGGCAAGACAGCATCCGATTGACCAATGGTTTGGTAACCTTCCTTTTTCTTGAAACAGAGATCAAATGCTGTACAGAGATGCATTTATTTAGCTTTGGGTGTTCGTATAAGCATGAGTGGGATTGAAATATCATTTACAAACAGACAGGTCTGTAACAACCCAAGTGAATGTAAGATGCATGAACATTTTGCTGATATGACATGCTTATTTTCCAAGGGTTGTTCCCCACCCCCCCTGTTATTATTATAAACACACTAGTGATCTGTTATTCTTGGCCAAAAGAACAACTGTTGTATTACTCTAGTTTTTCTATTCATTTATAAAGATGAAAGATGATAGCTGATTTTGTGCTGGTTTCCAGACTGATGAGCGCAATAACATAACACCATCCCATTGCTGCAGAAACATTTGGATTTGGAATTGGAAATATATCTACGAAATGTTTCTTTAAGCTTTTAGGGTTTTTTAATTTGAAATTATGTCGGAGTAGGTATAACACTGGCCTGGTGCAATAGGGCACTGTGACAATTCATGCTGTCGTGCTAGGTAGTCGTCAAAAGCAGCCTCCTAAGACTGTTCAAACATTTTGTCAGAGAACCACCAATTTTGTTATAGGCAAGAAAAAATGAACAAACGTATACTACATAATTGTTAACAAAGCAGATAAATCTCATGTTTTACATTTGTTGTGTATGGTCTTTCTTACAAAAGGATTACTAAAAGGATCAGTCACCACAAAATTCTGTTCTTCGCCTGTTGCTAAAGCTTTTGTCCTTGATTTTCAGTAACCTGGCTGGTTTTATTTCCCCGTCATTATCACAGGGGTAGACACCAGTAGAAGCCTCTTCCTTTGACTGAGACCGTTATTAATATGGAAGCAGAGTAGCTCTGTGCCTGCTTATCCACAGCTGGGCTTCTTGAGGCATGGTCTCATGGTTTATTGGGACCTGTGCTTGTACAGGGCACAGTTTCCCAAAACTTTGCTTACAACCTCATTGCATTAAATGGAATCCAGGCTGCATGGATGCTTTGTGCTTCTTTAAAATGTCCCTTTAAAATGTCCCTGCTGGCTAAGCTTTTTTTTTTTTTTGTTCTGGAGATTGCTGATACACCATCCATCCTTACAGGGCAGATGCATTTTTACCTTCATTAATAATTATTTGTTTTGTTAATTCCAGTTGGCAAGAAAGGAGGGAGAACTAATATAACACCAATTCTTTACTTACGGTGATCTCTTGAAAGCATGTTTGCTGCTGGCTTGCAGTTTCTGTTTTTCCTGATTTTTTTTTTTCTTCATTTCTAATTACTTTCTTTCCATTACTATCCATTTATTAACATGACCGTGAGTAGGTTCTTAGTCATGCTTGATTTAGCAAAGTACTCTGCCTCTATGTTGTTGGAGAAATTAGATAAGAATTACACGGAATGGCTCTTCAGTGCAAACTGGATCTTGAAAAAACTTGTAATTATTTTACATATTGACTCTTTTTGGTGAATTTTGCCTAGGTACCTCTGTGATCCCAGCTGTGTGGAGCTGTTTTGCACCTTCACTGGCATAACTGAATTTAATCATGTGCAGCTTGCTAAATGCTATCATATGATAAGATACCATGGTAAAATTTGTCATGAGCCATGAGAAGCTTTTAGCAGGCAGCATAATTGCACTAACATTTGGTCTGAAGTACACTAGAAATTAATTTAACACACCATTGCTAGTGAAGCACACAGGTTGATAAAAATACTCCAAGTGCCAACTAAGTCCTCTGAATTGCTTTTGAAAATTATCTTAACTCTTGTACTTTCTTCCCTAGCACTCTAAAAATACGTCTGTGCTAAAAAAAAAGTAACACCACAGATAATCAAAATTAAGATAAACTGCTAGAAATTGTGTGTCTCTTCATGTAGAACACAGTAATTGACCATGTACTTCATTGTTACTGTAGTACATAGAATTACTGTACTTTGTGTGTCACATCATTTATTAAACGCAGACGTAATTGTTTCTGGGTTAGAAAATAAAAGTGGCCATGTGGAATTTCAGTGATGTACAAGTATGCTAGAACTAGAAATCAGTTGTAGGGAGGAAGGTGATAAGCTAAGTCTGGGAGGAATTATTACGAGTGTGCTAGTATGCTAAGTACAGAATTTAAATAATCTTTTAAGAGATTGGAGAAATGGCCTAAAAAGAGGAATAGTTTAGTTATGGTAAGAACAAGGCTCTGCATTTAAGCAAGAATTACCATGCTTTCAGGTCGGGAGATGAGTGACAAGCCAGCAGTTGTATTGACTTCATTGACTTTCATCTACTCGGTGATCTACTATAGCCCTCAATGTCCTACTGCTGGAGGGGACGACTGCATGCATATGTCTTTAAAACACATGAAATAAGCCTGCTAAGCCAATGAGTCACAGTAATACCTCTGCATGGAGTACTGTGCCCAGGTGGGGATGTTGCATTTCAGGAAAACTGGGGGCTGTTAATTAGAGAGCAAGAGCTGAACAATTTGGAGGTCCAGAAAATGAGATTTGAGACAAGTGGAGGAAGAGAAATGATTCAGTCTGGACAAGGGTGTAATAACACTCGCTAGCTATGGAAAAGATAAAAGAAATGTAAGCTGTTGTTCCTGTAGGCTTTGAACAGAAATAATGAGAGACTGGAATTGAGTCCCTTGGTGAGTTGTTGACTATCAGTGTTGGAAAGGTTTTAAGACTGGATTTTGATAAGTATCTGTTGAGGAGGAGGAGCTACAGTTGATTCTGCCTTAAGGCATAAGAGGAAGACTAGGTGAGCTTTGCCCTTCCAGCTCTGCTCTTCTGTGATTCCCTAACATAGCTAAATGTTTTCATACCGTTCATTATTGTCATCACAAATGCAACTGACTGAGAACGTACCACCATAGCAGTGTTGCCAGGCAAATTAAGTGACATTTTGTATACACAACACAAGCTTATTGCCAAGAATTCTCCAACCTTTTCCAGCGTGAAAAAAATAAAGAAGCTAGAGCAAGCAATTATATCTGTATTCCATTTTAAATTTGGTCAAACATTTTGGATTCATCAGAATTTGAGAGTGTAAAGGATGTGGAAAGAAGGGTATTGTCCACCCAACCATCTGGAGGAGAATATAAAAAGTCCCTGGAGATGTTGCGTTGTGCAATAGCAAAAGCTCATTACTTACCTTCAAGGGCTCTAGATAGAAAACATGTGGAGTGTGAAAGGCAAAATGTAAACAGTAAGCATGAAAGAAATAATAAAGCTGGCCCGGGGGCAGCATGATGTTCTGACTGTGAGATCCAGACAGTGAGGATTGCATTATTCAAACAGGAAACTGGAGGAATGTTTCTCCAGTGCCTATCTTTCCAAATCCTGGAAGCTGAGCTTTATCAACTAATTGTTAGGCTGGGCTGATAATAAGGAGACATTTGTCCTCTAGCTGCAGTGTGGCCATTCCTAGGACAATCAGTAAGAACCACAAACGATGTGCGGTTTGTGTTCCCTCAACAGTCCTACTTCATGAGCAACCAGTGTGAAGTCCTGCGCACTCTCCTGTTTAGTCTGATAGGACCACGTGTGAATCATTGGTTTGGTCTCGAAGCCTGAAAGAGGTGACCATTTGGGCTGATGGATCTCTCCATCAAAGCTAGATGTGTCATTAGGAAGTCAACAAAGACAGCAATAATAGATGCCCAAATGAGAAGCTGTACCTGTCCTGTAAGCTATGCAGAGAAATAGGAGCTTCTGACTGATTTTTTTCAAAGGTCTCTTACTTAGAATAGCTTTCTGTTGAATAGAAACTCAGAAGGGTGAAAACAGAATTGTTAGTCTTTGGCTTTTTTTGCCCCTAAAGCAGCTTTTGACAGCAGCATTCTTCATCTGGTAAGGTCTGTTCATTGTTGCTCTGTCCAAGTTTTGTGGGTTTCTGTATGTGCTGGTTTAAACCGCGATACTCAATGGTGATGAGGGGTGCACCAACAGCTCAGTAGTGCAGTGCTTCTAAAATATATGTTGTATCAACGTGGCTACACATTGATGCCTTTGTGGTGTTTTCAGCATGAATCTTGTGTTCCTGCTCCCACTCTGTCAGCCTTTCCCCTCTTCTGCCCCCTTTCTTGAATTTGGGGCAATGCTGCAGTAGGAGTGTTCACACAGAGGGCTGAAGGCCCTTTGCTTCCTCTTGCAGACGGAGGTAGATAAGAGATGGTGTGCAGGCAACATCCGATATCCACTAGCCCTTCCTGAAGACAGTGGGTGACAGAGGGGTCTGCAGAGGGGTCTGAGATGGGGGATCTTCTGGCCTGGGAGAAATGGGGAGGAGTGGCGAGGTTGTAGCACTACCCCGCAGTGTACTGTCAGCTGCGGGATGGAGTCCTCGGAGAGGGACCTGTTTTTCCTGCCCAGTGAGATTTGCTGTGGACTGACATGTTAATGGTTAATGCTTGTTTCCATCTTCTAAAATGTAGTGCCCTGCCCAGCAGGATTTTGTGGTATCATAACAGGACATGATGTTTTAAATGGATTTGCCCGTGACTGCTGTGTTCCTGGTAGGGAGCTGAGGGCTCTGGGCATTCTTCCTGGATTAGCAGGTGGTGGTCCAGGGTCATTTGGTGAGTTGAACACCTCCTCACCCACAGAGCCAGCTACTCAAGCTGTGACCATACTGATCCTTCCCGGGTCCGCGGTTGGGGGGCCCCCCTCTTGGAAGGGTGTTCTGTAGCCAGAGCTCTGGCTGCCTCCCATCAGCCTGGATCCTGTTCGGCTGTTGTGCTTTCTCTATTGAAAGTTGTACAGAATTGTGGCTAATTTGAATATCTACAGTTTCTGATGCAGTGATGAGAGTGTGTTGGAAAATTTGAATATTTAACTCTGATTAAAACTGCTTCTGCCCTGAAAATTTGAGCCATTCGTGTTGAAATCTTTGAAGTAGACTGCTTGCTTTTGAAGCCAGTAAAGTCAATGATAATTCCTAGCAGTAGTTGCGTCCTTCTCATCTTTCTCAGGCATCATCTGACTGGCTCTTCAAGGGGGCTGTAACCTTTTTGTCTGTCAGAGTAATGCAGTACATTTACTCCCACTCATGTGACAGGACCACATAGCTGTGGGTCTCCCCACTTCTTGCTCATACTTTTCCTTATAGTGGGCAGTGGGTCATTTGACCATTATTAATGCCTTTGGCAAGGGGGATGTTCTTGTATGCAGAGATGTCACTTTAGGATAGTGACTTTAGAGTATCTGTATGAAAAGCCATTAGAAAAGTAATTATAAATATTTTTAAAAAATCAAAATCAATTTAGAAGAATCAGAAAAATTTGTTAAAACCCAGTTACAGCAGATTACAATCTATTAATAACTTTAAAGATGTGATAAAAACCCCAGTGCATTAGATGGCAAACACGTGTCTTTTTCTGGCTGTTTGCTTATAATTTGGCACTGGGAAATGTCTATTTGCAAAAAGGCTAAATTAGTTGTAACCCATTTTGCTTTTGAAGATGATGTGAATATAAAAGAATAATGTTCTTTCTTCCTGATGACTTACACTTACTAGTTTTACTAACATACATCCTGTCTTAGAAGTGGTTTCTCCTTTCTTCTTCTTGGGAAAAATTCCATCACTGAAGTATTTAAATTCAATGCTGCAGTGATTGCTGTTGTCATTATTTTATACCCTGGGGTTTTTACAGAGTCCTTTAATGCCACGCTGGCGATGGCTTTGTTTATCCTTTTGTCTGAGCCTTTGGAATGACGACAATGTACCCTCAGTGCCTTCAGGTCTCAGTGGGACCTGACATTTGCATAATTGGGGGAAAACTCCTTAGCAGAGATCTCAGAGTTGACCATTTGACTTGAATGCAGGAATAAGCATCTGGAGATGCAGGGAGGTGATTTCCCTGAAGAGGACTCCTGGAGGAGGCTTCCTGGTGAAGAATACAGCTCCTGGTGCTTCACCTTTGAGGAACATTTAAAACACCCTGGGTAAGCCTAAAACCTGCAGGGCTTACAAACAGGAGTGCTTAATGGATAACTAAAGTCATAATTGCAAAATAAGCTTATAGTGCTAAATAATAATAATGTAGTTCCTGAGGCTCAGCAAGCAAATAAATCAAAGCTGCAAATTATCTTTAAGGGCCCCTCTTACCAAAATTAATCTTCTCTGCCCACTGTCCAGTCCTGTCAAGCGGATCTGTTGCACTCCAGAGAAGTCAGAGGCTTTGGGGTTATTTCAGGCAAAGGCTGTGTCTGTGTGCGGGCACACACATGCATGTGCAGGCATGCACAACATGAATGGCCTTTGTGAATGTCCTGCCAGGATGCTTTATAATGAGGGTCTAGTTGTGCCGGCTGTAGCACTCTGCTGAAGGGGAGAGGGGCAGGCGGTCCATCAGGAAGGTGACTCTAAGGGTAAGATGAACTTCAGTTTTGGAGTTTTGTCTGCTGTTGCTGTAAGTCTCCAAGTGCTTGTGCTAATGTGTTACAGTGATGTGTCCCACTGAATGCATGAGATGGTGCAGTCTGTGTTATCTTTGGATATCCTGTATCTATGACCTGTATCTTATGAGAAGCAGGGGGGTTCTGTAAAAGAAGCAATCACATCCTTTGAACCCAGGTACAGATAGCTGCATGCTGGTATCATGGTGAGAGGTGTAGTTTTGTGATGTGCTGAATGTTTACTTTCTGCCAGTCAAAACCAAAAAGATTGAGTTGCATTTTAGGTAGCCAGTGTGCCCAGAATGGCTTTAACACCTAACTGAACAATCACAGCTGAGAGGAGGCCACAAAGAAGAGATGTGGTCTGATAACTACTTGCCTAATGCTATGAGAAGAGGGATTTCTCTGAGTCCACTTGTGACAGACTCGTTGATACAGGATCACACTGAGCCAGGGTGAGCGAGTAACCTACTCTTGGGAAGTTTATAATTACTTTTGAGTTGACCAGTGGAGAGTCAGTCGCCATGAGGGATGTCAGTGCAACCTTCACCAACATCTCCTCTCTATCTTTAAATCCACAATTTTCCTGTTTGTCTTGCCTGGCTTGAGTTTCACGACCTTCCCTTAACTGTGGCTCAGCTAACATGCTTGCAAGTCTGTTGGCCATTTCGTTATTAAAGTTGGACAAAATGGAGATGAGCTGCCAGGTGTTATCTATGTGTTGATAATACTGCATCCTGCCCATCGAGTAACCCCATGCGGTAAATATGGGGAGTCGTAAATGAAGATTATAAAATAATAACATGATCTAGGCAGGAAGGGACCTCTGGAGGTTACCCTTGCCTTGTCTTCTCAAGGCTGGACCAACTTCAGTTATACCAGGTTCCTAAGGGCCTTGTTCCTCCTTGGATCTGTAAGGATGGAGATACCACAATTTCTCCAGGCACCTGTTCCAATGTTTGGCTACTCCTGTGAATTTTATTTCCCCTAATATCTAATCAGAATCTCCCTGGTTGAAACTTGAGTCTGTTGCTCTTCATCTTTGTACAAGCTTCACATTGAGCGCACTCTGGGAAGAGAAACAGCTGAGATTTTCAAGCAGAAAGATAAAAACTGCAAAAAAACCAGTCCTGTCCATTCCCTGTTCACCCTTGGATCCTCTAACTGATGGTGCCAGGGTATGTAGTGATGTCAGCAAAGTTTCATTTGCATCCACCAGCAGCAGGAGAACATTTATGAGCAAAACCATTCTAATTTCCTTATCCTGTTCAGGTCTGTAGCTCACCAACAAAGTTTAAGGAAGTGGCAGGGAGCTAGAGGCTTGTTACAGGGTGAGTGATGACAGGCTAACTGGACCCCTGAAAACTTTATTGTTCTCCGCTGGCTGGATTTCTGTATTACATGTAGTGAACCTTCTTGTGGAAGCCAAGAGCAGGAATTACCCTGCACCTGTGGTTTCAATCTACGTTGGAGTGAGGAAGAGGATGGGTCTGCTTTGGCCTCCCATTTCTGATTAGCTGCACCTCAAGTGGGGTTTCCCCATTGCAAGACAATATGCGGTTATGCTGCTTCTTACAGTGTCTCGGGGCTGGTGCCGTGCACAGCGCAAGGGCAGATGGGGTCTCATATTTGGACAACCTGTATTTTAAACAAGAAGAGCAATGAAGTAAAGAGATGATCTGTATTGAGCATTAGCGCTTCTTACTGAGACAGAATCGCTTCAGAGAATAACCACCCTTGCTTGCCATGTCTTCTCAGCATTTCGTTTAACAGATCTGGTGGGCAGAGGGCAAATACTGATGGTCTAATTTTTGGCACACTTCCATTAAAGGTTTTAACCCAGCGGTGTTTCTCATATGGGAATTCGTTCCTTACAGCTGGATGAAAATTTCTCCTAAGTTTTCCCTGAAGCCACTTAGTCAAGCCCCCTTCTCAGAAGTGGGAAATTACATTAGTCCTGTTAGTGGAGGAGTCACCTTTGATTTTATGTGGTGAGTCTGATAGGAGAGGTGTAGAGAATGGTTAGTGCTGTATATCAGAAGTTTTCTGTGTCTTGTAATCATGTGTTGAACACTGCCAAGCATTCTTATTTTATCAGGTAGTTACTGTTGTTCCTGGCAAAATACGGCTGACAAAATGCACAGCTTGGCTTCTTGTGCAAAGGGAGCCCTTCTTAGGAAGCGGGGACTCCTGCAACATGAGTAACTGATTAGTACCGGATTGCAAGAACTCGTAAAATGATTTGGAGTTGGTTGGAGGAGCAAGAAATAAAATAAGAAGCTAGAATGAATTGCAGATGTGAGTTGTAGATTTTAAACTGGGACTCCTAAAACCACTTGCCTAAGTTGAACCACATTAAGGGCCTGAGAAACACCAGGTCCATGGGAATCCTGTGCTGCTTGGCATTGTGTCCAGAAGCCTCTGTTTTTCAGGCTAGACACCACATTTTCAGCTAGAGACTGTTTGGGTTCCAAGCAGATTTTTTTCATTTTGTTTTAAGCCAAATTTAAAAAAATGCAGCCAGCAGCCAGGAGAATATTTGGCTTTTGTTTCTTTACCAGCTGTTTTTGTTCTCGGAAACTCATTTTAGCTCCTGGTGTGTTTCTCCAATTTGTAGCTTATGAATTGCAGGAGCAGATGATACACTGCTGAGTGCACCCTCTGTACGGAGCCATGTGAGAATCGAGCAGTTGTGTGTTAGCGGGGGTAGGCGAACAATTTGTCATTAATTCCTAGAAAGAAGGAGCTTTTGGGTGAAGGTCGCTAGACAGGATCTTATGACGGAGAAGTTGGCTGCTTTCAAGAAATCTTGCTTTGTAAGAAGGCTTTGATAAGCTCCTTCCATATCTTGAAGTTTTGCCTTTCGTGGAGCGGTGGGCAGCGCTGGTTGCCACAAAGCGCACAGAGCAAAGGCTGTAAAAGGTCTATACATCAGCTCTTATTTCCATCTTCTTCTTCTCTTTCTGTTTTGGGAAAGCTGCTCGGCCCCGCTGACCCTGGGTTCTGGCAGGAGAACTGCTGTCCTTGCTCGCAGCCCAGTCCCTCGGCGTGCAGCCCCGTCCTGGCCTGCCGCACTCGCGCCCTGGGCGGTCTCCGGCTGCCCCGCCAGCCCTCCTCCCCCTCCTCCGGGCTGGGGTCCTCCAGGGTTTCAGCATTTCCTTTGATCTCCTGCTGCTCAGCCTTGGCAAAGTGACCGCGTCACTAGGGTGGGGGCCAAACTCTTGCCTCCTCGCAGCTATAAACCCAGAAGTCTGGTTGCATATTTGTTGAGATGCTTCTTATCTTAGCCATTGTTCTACCTTTCCTGCTTGTTCCCTTAACAACTGCTTTTGATCCGGCTCCATAGCGACTAACCCATCATACACCCACACACAGGGGCATGCATCATAGGCAGGGAAAACAATGCCGTTATCTCCCAGTTATTGCTAATGGCGTCAATATTATTCTTCATTTGTCTGGTGTGAGAATGAGAAAGAAAAAGGCTGTGTTCGGACCTCTAATGGTGTGAATGCCTGGCTTGTCAGCCTAAGTCCTTTCTGAATCCATTTACTTTACAGTTTCTTCTCTTTGATCTCAGCCCCGTATGTTTCCTCTGTAGCTTTGGTTTGTTAAAGAGTGTAGTGCTTTACCATGTGCTTAATTTTAAGCACAGTGAGTGTGCTTATGCGCTCAAGCTTGTTCACAGATGTGTTTCTGTCTCAGGACTGGAGTGTGAATGAGGAGCCAGGGGTTGTGGCTTAATTCTAGCAAGGGATCTGGCTGGGTTTTCACTCTGAAGAATTATTTTTTAAAGACATTACTTTTTCTGCACAATTAATTTATGGCGCAGTACGATAAAAACATTACTTAGATTTCAAATACAAGTAGCCTAAAATGAGGAAATGCCAGAGTCAAGGATGCCTGCACAACACCAACCTACCACAATGTGGGTGTGAATTATGAGAGTCTTTAATTACATGACCACATACCAAGTTTTTTTCCAAAGAACTGTTGCTTTTCACAGTGTTGAAGATGGATGTGCTCTGGAGTGTGTAGTTAAGAAAGCTCTTATCTGTCAAAGCCCTGCCTCGCTTGTTGCCGTATCCAGAGGGTGTAGAGGGAACCAAGCAGTGTATTGCAGGAGAAAAGGAAATACTGCATTCCTACAAAAACCTGACTTCTATTCTTATTTCCTCAATAGAGTTCTCATACAGAGGCAGCTGTCTTGAAGCTAAGCACACTTAGAGCAATTGTTCAGAGTTTCAATTAAATTATCTCTGAAAGGAAAAGGCGATGGGACTTGTGGGATAGAGAATAGTAAGGGTAGTGTTGGGCGAGTGGGATTGGTGAAGGAGAGCCGTGATGAGGGAATCCTCTTCTGGGATGAAAGAGCCAGGTAAGTAGTTTGTAACCTGTGGAACATGATCAGTGGAGAGAGGAGGAGGTTTAAATGGCACAAAATCCTTCCTTCTGCTGTATTACCTACGATGTGCTTCTCTGCCTAAAATCTTTCATAATTTTTCCCACCATTCTGGGTGGGATAGTTTAATAAAAGATACTTGATGACAAACCTGGAGCAACATAGCTATGACAGTACCACTTGGGTGGTCAAGCCCCAAGTTCCTGAGATCTCAAGGTGTGTGCCTCGTGGTGATGGAAACGTCTTGTCTCCTGCTGTGTTTCAGTTTCCCATCTGAAAAATAGAGAATACACTACCTGGTACACTGGCCTTCTCACCTCATGGCTTCTAGTCTCAGTACTGTTGTGTGTTTTGGTGCATCACCCTCTGTTTTGAAGGTGGTGACGCTGGGGAAGGAGGTGTTTTGCAGAATTGTAGTTGTTCTTCATCTTATTTTATTCCTCACAGAAAACTCCAAATGAACATACTGGCTGTATTTTCAAGATAAATTATCTTACTTTATATTTTTTTTTATCCTAGTGGTGGTCCCAACACCACTCCCATTCTTGTATCCTCAAGGTAGGAGCACTGAAAGCGCAGCATGCTGAGCAGGGCAGAGCTGGTGGTGCACTGCCGATGGGTTGAGCTGTAAGGCGGGTGTTAGCTGAGCTATAGATATGCTCAGCCTGGAGGTTCCTCCTCTCCTGGGAGGTGGAAGAGGTCTGGAGCAGCTCTCTTTGTCTAAAGATCAGTTTAACCAAAGGGGGGGCTTTAAATCAGGTTGTTTTAGTCCCGAGTTCCTGTGAGAGCTGAGCTCTCCCAGGAGAATCCAGTACTGGTTTCTGAGATAGGAAGATGCTGAACGTTGGTGCTGGCTGTCTCACTTGTGGGTTCAAAGTTGTTTGGAACGCTTCTGTCTCGCTTCTGATACTGCCTCTAGAATTACAGTTAACACAGCCTTATAATTACCATGCCACGGATAGAGTTGGTATTTATTACACTGTATTTTATGTCATGTTTCTCCATTGTTTTAAATTAAATATTTTTTTAAGACCAAAGAAACCCAAACCCCACAGAGGTAGGCTTTGAAGAGAATTGCATGTTTTCAGAATCTTTGGCAACGTGTTTAGTTTGGTTGGTTCTAAATTTCCATCATCTCCTTGTGCCAGCTTACTGCAGGTGCGCCAGATTTACGGCATGCTGTAGCTGCTTTACATGATGTAAAAACCTGTGTAAATGCAACAGCTAAGAATGTGAAGTATTTTTTCAGGGATAATGTACTTTTAAAAAAGAAAATCCAATAGGGTGGTTCGTTTAAGCCTCTTAAAACTGTTGCAAAAGCTGTGTTAGCTGTTGCAAAACCTGTGATTTCCTCATTTGTATTTTTTGTTTTAATTTGTTGGATTTGGGGATGGATAATTGCTTAGCAGCATAAGAATATGTATAATTCCCAAATACTTTAGCATATTACCTCTTCAGCAAGTCTGTTATACTCTATCTTCCTTTGTCCCACAAGTTCCTCTTGCTCGATAGTGAATCCCACAGTACCAAAAAGGGGGGGGGGGGGGGGGGGGGGCCTTTTTTTTTTTTTTTCTGATGAATAGCAGCTTGTTGTAATCTTTTAAGTTCAAATCCTCTTGTGCCCAAAACATGTTCTTACTGAGGCTTGGGCAGTTGAAAAAAACTGATGAGCAATTTACTTTTAATTTTTGTCTTACTAAGCCTGATTTTTGTTTTAATTAACCATTGTTACTGTTTGTGACCTTCCACTAGAATTGTTCAGTGTGAGTTTAGAAAGATTCCTGCTTTTATGTGAAGAGGGTGTGACTGCGAGGAAATGTTTGTTCAGTTGGGTGGAACAACTTATCTTTCTTGTTCTTTCTTTGTGGGACATTCATCTTCAGCTGAATGCTGCAGGATCACTTACTGAATTGTTTATTGCCTCCAAAAAGAAAATGGAATTTTAGATTTAGCTGATTGATTTGTCTGTTCCCCTACAACCTCCAGGTGGTCCTGATACCGGGGTGAAACGCTTGAAGGACACAGAGATGCTTTTAGTACCCAACTTTTAGCATGTAGGAGAAGAAGGAAGAAGTTGGAGGGAAGAGACTGGGCAAACCTAAACTCCAGAGAAGCTGCCCTTTGCAATCAAAATCTTTTATTTTTGGATTACGCAATGTAGCCATGAGGCAACTGAATGTGCTTTAATGAATAAAGCATTAAAATTGTCACTCCGTAATTTGTATTTGGTGCATTTCTGTTTTGTATCTTGAGGAGTTAAATTCCTGCGTGGTGGAGTCAGGGTTTTGAAGTAATGTTGGAAAGCAAACACTGCCAATTTGGAGTCCATAGCTTTAGTAATTGGCGGTCCTACTGTGTTATCCATAACAAATGGACAGCTCAAATGGTTTATGTTTATAGAACTAATTTCCTAATTTAAGCGCCTATTTAAAAGCTCTGGTTTAGTGTTTCATTTCTCAGTGACCCTATTGTATTGAGGGATTGAGTTTCAGATCAGAGTCTTTCTAGATATAACACAGTATGCTTTAGGAGCACTGCGCTATCTGAACAGTACTGAATATGAAAGGCAGCAATGAAAAACACTCTTGGTTGCATACAAATTATATGAGATACACTTGAGAAGATGTTAAGTATATGGCTGAGTAACAATTATTCTGGAAAGCTTTATAGATGTGAAGCTTCAACATTGTGCTACAGACCTGTGTATTATTAATGAAATTATTTTCAAAGTGGTCACTTAATGCTGATGTTTAGTGGGTATACTTTTAAAAGCATCTAATATATGAGGGTGGACTTCCAGTTTTTTCAGTAAGGAGAACTGTATAGATACATATTTTTAATGATCTGTGCACCTTACTTTATACCTAGTTTCTCAATTTTAAGTGCCAGTCAGTCTTTAAAAAAACCAGTTGCAAACAGTTTTATGTTTTATATCCATGCAGAGTTTTTGAGTGATTTGTTTGAGGCAGGGAAGAAGCAAAATAACGAAAGGGTTGACTTCTTTTTTTTTAGGGAAGATTTCAGTGCAATTACTTGATATACAGATTAGATGTTTATTGTTTATGTAGTAGTGGCCAGTAAAAAAAAAAAAATATATATATATATTTGAACAAAACAACTTAGATAAAGACAGTGAAACTGTGGACTACAGAAACCAGTGTATCGTTTTAGACCATGCACATTTGGTAACAGGTTTATGTTCCAGCTTCTTAAAACCATCACCTCTTGTTTTAATCAGTAGCATGCTTGTTGAAAATAAACCGAACCTCCTGGGGGGAAAACAAATGAATAATGTCCCACTTTTCATTAGAATCTCATTAGTTTTGCAGTTATGAGGTATAAATCAAAAAACATAAGCGAAAACAGCAGTTCCCAAAACACAGTGCTGTTTAGATTCCTGCTAATGGATGTCTGCCCCCTTATACTTTATGTCAGTCTGTGATTGGAATTCAGCAGGGTACCGTGAGGTTTTTAGGCTTGGTCTGGTTAGTATAGATAGCATGAGAAAAATACATCTGTTAACGTATGCGTTTGAAAGTAATTTCTGATTCACATGGATGTGAATAGGTGGGAAGTCTGCTCGCCGAGGTATTCTCGGGGGTTTGCATGTGCAGCCTATTTGAGCAGTTTTAACTTGGCCTGAAGAAGATGCATTTTTAAAGAATTTCTGCCACGATTGTGAAAAACTTTTTTAAAAAAAAAACAACTTAATTGCAACTTTGTCTTGGATGTGTTTTGCAATGCAGTGATTTTAATTTTAGTGAAATATGGACATTGTGAAACTGCAGAGATCTGAAAATGGGCATGAAAATAAAGGAAACTTAAAATGTGTTTCCTTCACACACAGGTTTTGCAAGCTTATGTTAAACCAGATAGTCGCAAAAGCAGAGTATGACGGTTCATGACTTAAGCAGCTAATAAAACTCGTAGAGGTCAAGATGGGGAGGTGCACTTCTTTCCGCATAGTAGCTTTAGTGGTCTCGGGGGAAAAAAATCTCCCACTGTAATAGAAAGATTGGTTTTATTTCCGAAGCTGACTGTAGTGCAGTGATCTCTCATTGAGTCCTCATGAACATAAGCTCTTCTTCATCCTGACCTACCATTGAGGCTCTCAGTGTCCGTTTCTTCTCAGATCAATGGACTTTTCTGTTGCAGAAATGCAAATCCCAAAGGAGAGGAGCGGGGTGCAATCTCATTTACTGTGAGTACAGTTATAAGAGTAAGGCAGCGTAGGGAGCAAGTAACAGGGAGAAAGTTGGGTGATACAGTCAAATCGCTATTATTAATGTCATAGATTCAGAGAGCACCTTGCTTTGATGCCATTATTAACCTGAGCAGAGTGCCATGCCGGCTGAGGTCTGGAAACAGTGCAGCTGCCATCACACCATGGGGAGCCACGGCCATAAACCCTGTTCGATCTTACACTGCTTCCATTTTGAGTCTGAGTGTCTCTGCGCTGCCTTACCGGGAGCGGTGAAGGGTGGTTTAGGGGCACGGGAAGAGGCCAGCCAGGCTGTTGCTGTGCCAGATATGAGGTGACCCCCTGCCAGACCACTGGCCCTGCTCTGCTCCTCCGGGTTCGGGGAGCTCAGGGCCTGGGTGCAGCACTGCTTGCACCCACAAACCAGCTTGGGTCCCGAGAAGCCGTTCTGCGGGTGGGCGCAGCTCCAGGGTCCAGCATGGCTCTGGCAGGGCTGTGCTGGCTGGCTGCCCTGCAGAACTGCCCTCCTGCCTCTGGCAGCCCATGTCAGCCTTCGTCATCACCCGGCACAGGCGAGACCCCTTCTGAAATCCCAAATCCAGGAATGGGCTGCACTCTCAAACAGGTAAAACACAACGCCACACAGAAAAAAAAATGAGTCGAGGAGGAAGCTGATGGCCTTGTGATGGGTACAGAGTGAAGCAGATGAAAGCGTTCTCCTTTGTCTGATGCTGTAACTATGGCCTACTTGTCTGTAGGTCTTGTCTGCAAGTACTTGTCTTGCACTTAGCTGAGAAAATGCCTGTTTGTTGGTTGCTGTTTGTTTATATAAACATAAGACCCACGCAGGCTGCTGTTACCTGGGCAGCCTTTTCATATGAAGGCCTTTAGGACAAAACTAGACTTGTTTGCTTTTTGTGGTTGTGTCTGCTGCTTAACCACATGGCTTTTAGTATAAATATAGTAGATAAGGTATATGGTAGTTCAAGGAGAGGAAAATGTCTCCAGTTGAACCAAATTCTATGGAAAATCAATTCCCCCTTTTAGTATTACAACAAAAAGACTACCTGCATGCATTCATGTAATACTGAGCATGTGTAATTTTAAAAAGTGGTACCTTCTCTCGTACAAAAAATGAACTCGCTGGGCCCAAACAGATTTACTAGCTGAGATTGGAGGGCGCATGCAAGTCTGTTCAAAATCTGCTGTAATTTGACAGGAACTTTGATTTCCTGCCAACCTGAAAATGTAGGTCAGGAAAAACAGGTACTTGTTTCTGCAACAACTGTTTGATTGCTGTGGTACAGCTTGCAGAAGTGTTCTGCTTTTTTTGAAAAAGATTTGCATTGATTTATAAATCTTTGAATTTAGAAAGGCAAAAACCGGTCTTTCACTTTTTCCAGAAGTGCTTCATTCTTTCCATAATATGTATTTGGAAATCTGAATGCTCTTTTACATGGAGAGCAGGGGAGAAAGAAAGGGAAATGCTCGCCAGTTTGAAATGTTTTACATTTTTTAGAGCAGTGCAGGCTGCACTAACAGGCATTTTGAACCCTTCCCTCCGGAGTGCCCTGGGATGCCATGTGGCTTCATTAACTTGGCTACTCCAGGAACAGATTGAAAGCTGTTATTTTCATGTATATGGTTTAAAACTTGGCTGCAGTGGTGAGGTGGGGAGGGAACACCAGGAAAGGGAAAAACAAAAAAGAGGGAGAGCAGGGGAAAAAGAGCCTTAAGGCCGATATCGCTAGTTGTTTTGTTACAGGTACGGAAATTTTTGCAATTTTGCTAGGATAACATCATTTTGGCTTTGATATATTCCATTTGGGGTGTCTTCTTTACACTTCCTGAGTTTAACTTGGATTGAGATGAGGAACTTGTTCAGATTTGAGCATGGCTCTGTAAAGTCTCTCTTGGTGGTAGGTTGAAAATAGAGCAGTCTTACATTTTTTTTCCCTGCTGTGGTCTAGATGAGGTGCAGAAAGAAACAGACTTTGTATTGTACATGCTGTCTCCTGGCTTTTGTTCTGCCCTGAACACAGGACACATCGCTGTTGTGTCTCCTTTGGAGGGGCTTAAAGCCAACTGACAACTCGTTCAAGGTGGGGCTGGGTGAAGTCAGGCAGATGGACACCTGAATACCTCCGTGAGCTCCTCGGTAAGGTGTGCACGCTGCTTAAATGTCTTGCGCTCCTGCTTTATTAGCCTCCGTGGATCTGTGATGGACGGAGGTTGTTTCAGTCTCCATCCTAGCTAGGAGTAGGGCTCTAGGTAGTCATTGAATCGCTGCCTGAAGTGGGCATTTGAGTATTTTGTGGAGGAGCAGCGGAGGGGGGTTCTCCTCAAAGCTGGGCTGTGATGCAGTGGAGTTGCTCAGGAGAAGAAAAGAGTTGTCCTGCTTGAGCTAAGCCCTTCGTCCTCCGCTATTCTCTGTGTGAAATGGTACTGTCAGGTACTGCCTCGGTGGCTAGTGAAGATTTTGGTAATCTGGTACTTCTGACGATACAACCGATGATGGATTATTCTGCAGAGGTCCTTGAGCTTTCTTTTGATGGGCACTGAAGGGTTTTCATATTCGGGTATTATTCAGCCTTCCCTTCCCACTGCCCCCTTCCTCCTCCTCCTCCTCCTCCTCACCTTTCATATAGAAATACTGCATTTCCTCCTTAGTCAAACCAGCAGATATGTTTGAATCTCCTGATATCAAATGAAACCACGGTTATCACCAGTTATGGTCAGTGAAGCCATGTGTGGCCATTGCCACTGCAGCACCCTGGAGGAGAGCAGCAGACTGTCCCAGCCCGCGGCCCCAGGGCTCGGGGAGCGACACCTGGGATGGAGCAAGGGCTGCCGTCCCAGCCTGCTCTCTGCTTCTCTCCTGGGAACAACAGTTCTGCAAAATCTGCATGGTCTAACAGTGATCCATTTAGGTTTCAGGCTGCTGCATTTGAATTCAAAATTTCAAATACTGGTTAGTCTGAATTTCCTATAGAAAATAAGTCTAGATTGCCAGGCTGCTGCATTTGAATTCAAAATTTCAAATACTGGTTAGTCTGAATTTCCTATAGAAAATAAGTCTAGATTGCCAGGCTGCTGCATTTGAATTCAAAATTTCAAATACTGGGTAGTCTGAATTTCCTATAGAAAGTAAGTCTAGATTGCTGCTGGTGATATAAGTAGGAAAACAGAAACTTTCATGAAGAAGAAGTGTGACAGGTAATGGCTTTTGTCATGATTATGTCTGTGGGGTAACAGAGCCGTGCAGCTCAGCTTGACAGTGGTGACCGGAGTGCTTTTGCCGAAGTCTGCTGAGGGGGAGGCACTCCCTGCATCAGGAAGGGCCCCTGCGTACCATGTGGGGATGTACCGGCAAACCTTTGGATTTCGCAACCTATGGAAACACTGTCCTCGTTTCACATGAGAAAATAGTTGCCCTCTCTAATTTCTGTTAATCATGGCATGTCCGCACACCAAGTTGCTCTGAGATGAGCTGTTCCCTTGGGTACCGTCTTTGAAAGTGTGACTTTGAGTCTTTAATGTTTGATTAACAGCTTTTGCTGCTGTGACTGGGCAGATGTAAGAGCAAGCCTGATGCCATCTGAGCAAAGCTTTATCATTTGCAAGCTCTTTCTTCCCTGGTACTGAAGTCAAAAGAGGGTACTGGAAATGCTTTCATTTTAGCATCTTTTGCTAAAGATCTTGTTTGTAGATCAATATAGTTTTAATCGTCAATTCTATCCAGGAATCGCTTCTTTTTCCCTCCTACTTGTTCGCTCAGCCCTTCGGAGGCCTGGGGACTCTTTAATGGCATGGTATCAGATTGATTGTTGGTCTCTCTGAGGCGTTATTGTCTTAAGCTTGGCTTCTGATGCTGCGTGCAGCAGCGGAGTGCTGCGAGCAGCAAAGAATGACAGATGAGCGGAGGCTTCCTGGAGAGCAGGCAGCGCATCCCCCAGCTGTTTAGAAGAATTGAGGGAGAAAAAAAGGAGAAAGGCAGATTATCCCATTATGTTTACAGGGCATCGGTCACACAGACAATGACTGTCCTCTTTGACAAGAGGATTGTTTAATTAGTTAAGGGTTTGATAAAGAGATGACTAAACATACAGTGCTCTGAAGGCATCTGCCTTTTAGTACAGCAGGCACGTCCTCCGTGCTAGTATGGTGCTTCTCCTTTTTCCTGAAGAGCGCCAGAGGTCTCCAGAGCTCTGTTCCAAGTCTCAGAGCTGGTTACTTTGAGCATATTAAATTGAGTTTCTGTTATCTGAGAAACAAAATTATAATTTAACTGCCTGTGAACTAGTTCTGAGAATTCAGAAAGAGTGAGGGAATGTAAGTTATACTTGGAAAGGCAGATTTTTTTATGTATGTGTTCTGGTATCCTCAGTCTGCTTATTTTTATAGCTTTTCCCTTGCTCCTTTTTTCTTATTCTTAATCTGTGACAAGCGTTGTCAGGTTAAATTCCCTCCCACAGACTCTGAACTGGACCAGAATGAGAATCTGTGTAAAGACATTATCAATTATGCATAGGTAAGTGGGTGTGAAACAGTGGAATTCAAAATGCATGTTGCAGTGGCCATAGGTACAGTATTACACTGGCTTCGCCTTGCTTCTGAATTTGAGATCATAAAATCCAATCTGAAACACAGAAATAATGAATAGAGAGTGAATTCAGGTAGTATATTGAAATGCTGCTGTTAGCATTGATTCTAGTCTGTATATCATCTCCAGACCAAAGAGTATACAGAAATGAAATCAATAGTCCTTTGTAAAGTGTTCCAACTTAGCCATGAAATAATACACATTTAACATCCTGCTGCACTTGCAATGGTTTGCTTGTTTTTAAATTGGCATCTGCCTTTGTAAACTGATACTGAGAAATAATTACATTCTGTTCAATAAGAAATAATGATGTAGCAAATGATGGCAACTACCTAAAATTATTCTGTTGCTGTAACGCGCTCTTAAGCCAACACTTAGAAGCCACTTATTTCTTAGTGTCTAGTGTTGTTTTTAAGTTTCAAGCCTCCTGGTTTTTTTTTCTTGGAGGCTTTTCATTCTTTGTAGTGTTTTGTGACCACAGAACAAATACTTCTAATCTATCAGAGAGTGTGTGTCATTAGATGTTTAATCACAGCCAGAGGCAGTATGTATCAAGCATTTTAAATTCACAGGGGGATCATGCATCAGGATTAACTATCCAAGGTTGGGGACAAACTGCCTCTGTGTCTTCCAGTTATTGATCTCGCCTTTGCAAGCTTCCTCTTTGTTTGCTGAGTGTGACAAAGTGGGTAGGCTGTGCCATGCGTCAGCGTCCTTCCTCATCCGGGCAGGGGAAGACAATGCATTCAGCATCCCAGGCGGTCGGGGAAACGGTGATAAAGCTGCGAACACTGATTTAAAGCATAGGTCAGAAATGCCTCGGTCTGAGATACTGGTGTTTGTTTTCTCAGTGTTCCTTTCTTAAAATGGCTGGGCTGCGAGTTTGCCCCAACCATCAAGAAAATGAACTGTTACCGCCTTTCTTAAGATTAGTTAAAATGTTCGAACGTAGCTGCAGCCCGGTGCTTCAAAGATCTTATCTGGACACAGACACTGTGCCTCTTGGGGCCTCTTTCTGCTCATTCTCCTTTATGCACCAGCGTGGGGCTTGATGCTGTGCGACGCGGGGCAGCCGCTGGAGGACAGCGACGTGTTTACAACTGACGCCTGCTGCTTGCAGGTCTCACAGAAGTTTGTGGAGTCCCCTTAGTGCCTCACTTGCTAGATTTCCGTTATAGCTTCCTAGAGGGATGCACAGTGTTCTAAAAGATGTTTTTCCTCCCAGTAAATACCAAGCAGCCATCAGTTACTGTCAATGAACAGCTTTCCTCCTCCTGCTGCACCCGTGCGGTGTCTCTGGTTCAGGACATTGTTGGCACAGGCTGTTTCTGTCTTCCTGTTTTCCACAAACTCTTAGGCTAAAGGAGGTGGTGAAAGTACCTTGAGAGAAATTCAGGTCGAGTGTCTCATCAGCACAGGATGCCACTTCATGCTTTCACACCAGTGAAGATCAAATTTCTTTTCAGTAGGAGCTGTTCCAATCCACCCATAGCTTTGACAAAGGGTATTGTTTCAGCATTTGAAGTGACTAACAATTTTTAATAGGTTGCAATTTCCATTTTCAGCATGTCGCCTCAGATTTCCTTTTTTGTGTCCCAGAAGGCTTTGGAGAAGCTGAGGGGCACGGCGATCTGGAGAAGCTGAGAGGCACGGTGAGGAGCGTTTGTGCGATCAGGCTTACCTGCGTGGAGGGGGGAATGTTGCAGTTCTTCCTCAAGTGCATTGTGTCCGTCCAGCCCTATATGTGAACAAAGTTAGTGGTTCCTCAGTTTGCAGCGTGTCATCCTTGTTGGGGCTGGAAAATCCCACTTCTCAGGAGGTCGTCTTTTCTTTAAGATTTTCAGGGATGTGTTTTGAAGTGCTACACCTTGGGCAGTCCCTCTGCTTCTGCCTGTTGCAGCAGTGCCCTATTCTGTTGTAGAGTTTCTTGGTTTTTAACCAAATAATGTTTTCCTTACTTGCCATCAGGCTGTGAGAAATTTCCTCTCTGATAATGAGCTTAAATAACAACTTTTCTGCACCTTATTTCCATCATTAGCCTGACAGAAGTTCCTGAAGAGGGACTGCAACAGCCCACAGTTACACACAGCCTTAAGAAACGGGACTGCATTTCTGCAAGGGATGCAGTCGGTTCATCGCTGAATCCAAAGGCACCTTAAACAAGATCGGGAACACATGGGACAGCTACAAGCAGCAGCGCTGCCTGTCTTTTCAGCTAGTGCCTTTCTTGTTTAGTGAGATCCTTGCCTGTTTTCTGTTGTCTCTCCTCACTGAAACACCCTGCAGGAAGAGCTGTGCTTATGGTTTTCTACGTTGCTCTGCGCTGCACCTATTTCTTGGAAACTAGGTAAAAGAGACATTGCTCTGCTGTTCAGGTAACGAACGTGAGCAGTAAATACTCATGTGCATTTCTAGCTTCCCGTAGCACTGTAACAGCAGCACTCAAAGCTGGAGCGAGCCGTTTTGGTGCCTGGCTTGTCTCATTTTGGATTCAAATATTGCTGCTGCAGACCTGTGGCTGTGATGGTGGCAGCAGCGGGGTTATGTATATCTGCCCTCATTTATTTTCTTTAAAACCTGACCTGGCAAAGTCCAGAAGTTAGTATCTGAAGGGAGGCTGAGGTGTCTTTCCCTAACAAAGGGAGTGAGGGGACTTTTCTCTGAGCTAATGGATGCTGACTGCTGAGCACCTTTCTTAAGAGAGCATGCAGGGAAAATAAAGCCAGGATAAATAGTTAAATAATATCACTGCCTAGCTTCCCAGTGTGGAGGGCCATTAAGGCACAGAAGTGGAGGAAGGGATGATCTTTAGGACCATTCTTACCAACTTTTAAGACAGTTTTAAAAACTTCCAAGAAAGTGTGTGGCCATGGAAAGAGGTGCAATGCAAACAATGGAGAGGCAAGCAGATGCAGCAGAGCACCCTTCTGCTGTGACTGTCAGCCGACGCACCCAACATTTCTGTTATCATGCATCCTTTGGACGATGCACAATGCTGGTCCTGTACAGCATGCAACCTCTGTGGGGTTTAAGAAGGAATTTGAAGAGCTGATCTCTCTGCAGCTGAGACACGCATCAGTTCTGCTGATCTTGGTCAGAGCATGCAGTATCCTCATCTTTTTACTGATCACCGTGAGCAGGTATGTATCCCACAGCATCACCTCCACAATGCCGGCCAGCAGTATGGTGGTGGTGCTGGCTGAATTAGTGATACCAAAGGAGAAGTCATGGTTCCCTTTGAGTTTGCTTTTCAGACCGTGCAATTTCTGGTAGGCATCTGCAGACTCACAGAGTGGAGAGCTTTGCGGGAGAGCACTACAGGGTGAGGTCTCTCTCCAGTGGTTACTTTGATCAAGTGTGGACTTGTGCATACATAATGCTTAATAAGAGAGGTACTTTATGGCATTGTGGCAAAGCAGTGCAGAAGCACACTATCTTGATGTAGCTTACTTGCTGCCCTGTGAACAAGTGAATTAGATTATAACATCCAGGAGCAGACATGGCATTTCATGTTGAAATGAAAAGGGAAAGAATCCCAATCTTTCCAGCAGTTGCCCACAGCTTTGCTGTTTCACTTTGAATTTGTTGCCAGTTGTTCAGATGCCAAATCATTTGGCAGACATAAATCAGATATTCCTGCCCATGCCTAAAGGAGAATAATATGTTGGTACTAACGTTTGTATTATTTTATGGGTCGATTCATCATTAAAGGTCTTTCAAAAGGTGGTTAAAACCATGCATAACCTGTAGTACTTTCTGAAAAATTAGACCATGATTATTGCAACTATAACTGCAACTAATAAATCATACTGAGAAAAACACATGCCTTTCAGGTTAATAATATTGTTTATGGATGCGTAACATCCCAAAAGCTGGCTAAGACAACATTTTTCTCAACTTCTTCTGAAGATAATGGTAGAGACTTCTGTAACTATTGAGATCTCCTGATCTGAGCAGACAGTTTCGCCATGACTGTGCATGGCACTGCTCAAAATGCTTCTGAAAATTAATCGGAGCCTTTGATCTTGAGTATTCTGTTCCCCTGAGACGGTCTGACCCATTTGTTGGGTGGTGATGCAGGAGGAGGCTGGAAGGTAAAGCCCTTGCTTGTTTATCATAATAAGAACCAAAGGGCAATGAGACGGTTATTGAAGACCCATCATCCAGTCATGTGGAAAAACCTGGCTTTCTATACAGGAGTTTTAGGAGTGGTTTTTTGGTGCTGGCCTTCCAGGAGTGCTACGAGGAGAACAGAACACCAACTTCAAAACTCTCCTTCTTTTGGACAATATCATCTCCCACAAACGTGATTACAAACCGATGTCCCAAGTGAAAGCTGTTTATGCCACCAAAGATGTCTTGTTAATCCCACTGATCACTTAATCACTGTATTGAAAGCCTGCTTTCTGAGGAAGACCTTCTCTAAGCTTGTTCGGGAGATAAAAGGGGAGGAACAGCTCTCCCCGAAGGAGTTTTGAAAGCAATTTATTATCAGGCATGGTGTAGATAACACTGATATGGCTTGGGAAGAGATCAAAATTCAGTGCACAGTGTGTGGTGAATAATGTGACTCAACTTTGTTCTGACTTTGTGGGATTTGATGTTATCCCTGCACTCCAGGAGGATGTTGTTTCTCGTGCTGTGGGTACAAGCATAGGAAGCCTACAAGGAGAATGTGGTGGAGTTATTGGCTTCATGCTCTAAAAGCCTGACAAAGACTTAATTGACTTTGATGAGCAGCCTTAATTGACCTTGATGTCATGTGGTGATGACAGTGAAAATGAAACTTGTTCAGAAAGAAACAGTGAGAACCCTTACCCTGAAGGATTGAATGGGGGTGTCAGTCCCTTAGGTGCCAACAGGTGAAATTGTTCAGGACATAGGTCTTCTCAGAGAGTAGGCAAACAAGGCCCCCAGTGCATTGTAATATTTGATCTTGTGTTATAAAGAGATCTACGGGTCAAAGTCTCAAGATGGTAATCAGTCATCCCTTAATTTATATTTCAAGTAGTTGTCAGGATCTTCAGCCACAGAAAAGCTGGTGTTTCCTCCAGCTTTTCAGTCATTGCCAGGTTTTGGCAGTTGATTTCTGGTTGCTGCAGTTCCTGCCTCTCCATCCTCCGTGTCATCCAGCTCCCTCCTTGCTGCCTTCTGTTGCTGCATTTAACAAAGAGGATATTCCCTGAAGGAGATGGGAGGACCCACATGTAATGATGTGGGTAAAAGACAAACAGAAATAAGAGGCAAAACTTAATAAAACAGGTAGCTTCTTGTTGACAAGGAGTATCAAATCTCAAGTGAGGAAAAAAAAAAACTGTGAAGAAAATCTAGGTCAAGCCTGATAAAATAACCTGGAAATTAAAATGCCAATTGCTTGTGGGACTCCTGAATTCTAAAAATGTTGACAAGGCGTAATAGCTGTGCCTTTGGGAGACGTAAAAGGAGCTTGCCCATAAACTTCAGTGTTGCCTGAAACCTGCGCAAGCTGCAGAGCTGCTGGCTCGGCTCTGGGTGTGGGCAGCCTGTTAGTAACTCCAGTTGAGAACGGAATATGAGGAGGTACAGACAGTTGGGATCTGAGGGATTTGCTAACAACAGGGATAACAGAGGAAATGTTGATTTGAGAGGAAATCCTTGGATTATTGTGCTTTGATTCTGGTAGCGTTTAGATGTGGTCTGGAGTGAAAGTAATCAAGGAGAGATCAACACAGCAGAGTTTAAGCTCCTTTGAATGAATAGAAAGGGAGATTAGCAAGGGAAGCAGATCAAGATGGAGAAAATTTACTGGATTGCTGAAATTACTCATCCATCCTGTAAAGGCTTATGTGTTTAGTGTTATGTCTATAGCTAGAGCTATGAGCTATTCAAGCAAAGCCCTCAGGAGAAGGAAAGCTTCAACTCTTTAAAAAAAAAAAAAAGAAGTGGTTTTGTCAAAGACAAACTTTCCTCCCTCCCTCCCTCCTCCTATAAATGCCACAATTCTTAAAATTGTATCTGTTTTGTCTGGGAGTTTGCTTGAGCATCTGTCAGTCAGGAAGTGATTGTTTTTACTGCACTTCTACCAACATAATTGCGCTTCCAAAACTTTGTAGTGTAGATGTGGCTGAAGAGTCTCTCTTAGTGATCCCTTAGGAGCAACCCCCGAAGTGAAGTATTCGGCAGGAGGTAAGGGTTCAGACCATGTTCCTACATGCATTGATGATCTGTGTGTGTTAGTGCTCTGACTCATGTCTGTTGGCCAAAGAGCTGCAATAATTTAGGAGATGACTGTCCCCCACTGTTTATTAGTGCTGCAGAAAGAATGTGTCCTTGTATCTCAGTTTCTCTAGCTCAGACCTCAGCAGTTTTGCACCAATACTTTGACCCGCTGTTCACATTAACATGCCAAAACTGAGAGCTGAGGCACTGGGCATGCAGACTTCCAGCCAGCTGTGCTGTCTCCTGGCAGAGCAAGGTGGGACAAACAGCTGGCGAGAGCAGTGTCTTCAGCTGCCACAGCTACATTTGCCAGAGCCTGTCCATCAAAGCCTTTTAGAAGAGTCAGACTCTGGAGGATGGTTAAAGCATTTTTAAAAAAGAAAATGGATAACTTTATGCAAGATGATAAAGCTTCCTCAGCAATCCGGGAGAAAATGTTCAAACACTCTCTGTCACAGAGCACTAAACAGATGTTAATAATGCTGGGTTCATTGCTTAACAGTGGTGCCTAAACTTGAAATCAAAATGCTGGGAAGCAGGCAAAGTGCCTGAAGAAGTCAAAATGAAACAGCCCTGGCTCTGTTTTGGGAATTAGTGAAGTCATATTGAGTCCCCAGTGGTGTTGTGCTTACAGTGTTAACACAAGGCTATTCTAGGACTGGAAAAAAGAAAGCAAAGTAAGCTTATTTTTAATTTGAGAGAGAGCTCTAGAGATACTGAATTGTCAGCATTTAAAGTAACTACACTGTATCTCCTAGTAAGAAGGTTTTACATATTGCTATTACAATCGTCTTGATTATTTAGTCCCCTGGCTTTTTAAAGTTTTTCAAATTTTTTTTATATTATAGCAGTTTTCAGTAGTGGCCAACAAATTGGAATTAAATTTCTAAAGTGTGTTCGCCCTGACCTGTTTTTCTATTTGCTGAGAACTTTTTTTTTACACTTTGATTCTGGTTGAAATCCTGCATTGCATCTTTCCAAAGCTTCCTTAGTTTTTTCTAAGGTGCTGGTTTGGAGGTAGAATGAACCTTTGGGGTTATTTCTCCTGAAGTGGAGATTCTTTGGTAGGTTAAGTACAACCTGCTTGGGTTTGAAATAGCATTTAGAAAGTACCGGTGTAAGTGTCTATTCAGCCTGCAAGCTGTCTTTTGGTTTACCCAGCGTATCACAGAATCACAGAACGGCAGGGGTCGGAAGGGACCTCTGGAGACCATCCCATCCAACCCCCTGCTCCAGCAGGCACACCCAGAGCAGGGGGCACAGCACCGCGTCCAGGCGGGTGTTGAATGTCTCCAGGGAAGGAGACTCCACAGCCTCTCTGGGCAGCCTGTTCCACTGCTCTGGCACCCTCACAGGAAAGAAGTTTCTCCTCATGTTCAGGTGGAGCTTCCTGTGTTCCAACTTGTGCCCATTGCCCCTTGTCCTGTCGTTTGGC
Organism: Morus bassanus; assembly: GCA_031468815.1. NCBI lineage: Eukaryota > Metazoa > Chordata > Aves > Suliformes > Sulidae > Morus > Morus bassanus. The sequence continues at coordinate 12,494,077 of CM062586.1, forward strand.
ACCACTGAAAAGAGTCCGGCCCCGTCCTCTTGACACCCGCCCTTCAGATATTTATAAGCACTGAGAAAATCCCCCCTCAGTCTTCTCTTCTCCAGGCTGAACAAACCCAGGTCTCTCAGCCTTTCCTCATAAGAGAAATGCTCCAGTCCCCTGAGCATCTCCGTAGCCATCGGCTGGACTCACTCCAGCATTTCCCTGTCTTTCTTGAACTGGGGAGCCCAGAACTGGATGCAGCACTCCAGATGTGCCCTCACTGGGGCAGAGTAGAGGGGGAGGATAACCTCCCTCGACCTGCTGGCCACACTCCTTTGGATGCACCCCAGGACACCGTTGGCCTTCTTGGCCACAAGGGCACGTTGCTGGCTCATGGTCACCTTGCTGCCCACCAGCACTGCCAGGGCCTTCTCAGCAGAGCCCCTTTCCAGCAGGTCAGCCCCCAACCTGTACTGGTGCATGGGGTTGTTCCTCCCCAGGGGCAGGACCTTACACTTGCTCTTGTTGAATTCCATGAGGTTCCCCTCAGCCCAGCTTTCCAGCCTGTCCAGGTCTCGCTGAATGGCAGCACAACCTTCTGGTGTATCAGCCACTCCTCCCAACTTGGCATCATCAGCAAACTTGCTGAGGGTATGCTCTGTCCCTTCGTCCAGGCCATTGATGAACATGTGGAACAGGACTGGACCCAGCACAGACCCCTGGGGAACACCGCTAGTTATGGGCCTCCAACCAGGCTCTGCCCTGTTGATCACGACCCTCTGAGCTCTGCCCTTCAGCCAGTTCTCAATCCACCTCACTGTCCTCTCATCTAACCCACACTTCCTAAGCTTACCTATGAGGGTCTTATGGGAGACAGTGTCAAAAGCCTTGCTGAAGTCGAGGTAAACAACATCCACTGCTCTCCCTTCATCGACCCAGCCAGTCACACCATCGTAGAAGGCTATCAGGTTGGTGAAGCATGATTTCCCTTTGGTGAATCCATGTTGACTACTTCTGATAACCTTCTCTTTCTCTGTGTGCCTGGTGATGACCTCCAGGATGAACTGTTCCATCACCTTTCTGGGGATGGAGGTGAGGTTGACTGGCCTATAGTTTCCCAGATCCTCCTTCTTGCCCTTTCTGGAGTGACATTGGCTACCCTCCAGTCCTCGGGCACCTCTCCTGCCCTCCATGACCTTTCAAAGATGATGGAGAGTGGCTTGGCAAGAACATCTGCCACCTCCTTCAGCACCCGTGGGTGCATCCCATCGGGGCCCATGGATTTGCGAGGATCCAGTTTGCCTAGGTGATCTCTGACCCTATCCTCCTCAACCAAGGGGATGTCTTCCTTTCTCCGGATTTTCCCTCTCACCCCTTGGGGCTGGGATGCCTGAGGGCCAGCCTTAGCAGTAAAGGCTGAAGCAAAGAAGGCGTTCAGTATCTCTGCCTTCTCTGCATCCTTCATCACCAGGGCACCCACTTTGTTCAGCAGCGGGCCTGCAGTTTCCCAAGTCTTTCTTTTACTGCTGATGTATTCGAAGAAGCCCTTCTTGTTATCCTTGACATACATGCCAGATTTAGTTCCAAGTGGGCCTTGGCCTTCCTCATTGCATCTCTGCATACCCTGACAACATTCCTATATTCCTCCCAAGTGGCCAGTGCCTTTTTCACATACTGTGAACCTCCCTCTTCCATTTGAGTTTGTCTAGAAGCTCTTTGCTCATCCATGCAGGTCTCCTGGCTCCTTTGCTTGACTTCTTCCTCACAGGGATGCACCGATCTTGAGCTTGGAGGAAGTGGTACTGCAATATTGACCAGCTCTCTTGGACCCTCCTACCTTCTAGAGCCCTAACCCATGGGATTGCTCCAAGCAGGTCTTTGAAGAGGCCAAAGTTAGCTCTCCTGAAGTCCAAGGCTGTAATCCTACTTGTTGCCCTGCTTCTACCACGCAGGATCCTGAACTCCACCATCTCATGGTCACTGCAGCCAAGGCTGCCCCCAACCCTCACATCCTCAACCAGACCTCCTTTGTTTGTTAGTATAAGGTCCAGCAGCACATCTTGCCTCGTTGGCTGCTCCACCATCTGTGTCAAAAAGTTATCCTTGATGCTCTGCAGGAACCTCCTGGATTGCACGTGCCTCACTGTGTTGCTTTTCCAGCAAATATCAGGGTGTTTGAAGTCCCCCATGAGAACCAGGGCCTGCAATTGTGAGGCTACTTCCAGCTGTCTGTAGAAGGCCTCATTGCTTTCCTGTTCCTGATCAGGTGGCCTGCAGCAAATGCCCACAACAGTGTCACCCATATTTGCCTGCCCCTTAATTTTTGCCCATAAGCTCTCGACTCATTCTTCCTCCACCCCTCAGCAGAGCTCGATATATTCCAGTTGCTCCCTCACATAAAGAGCAACTCCCCCACCTCGCCTTGCTGACCTGTCTTTCCCAAAAAGTATGCATCCATGACAGCATTCCAGTCATGTGAGCTATCCCACCATGTCTCTGTAATTGCAATGAGATCATGGTCCTGCAACCGCACACAGATCTCTAGTTCCTCCTGTTTATTCCCCATGCTGCATGTGTTGGTGTACAGGTATTTCAGAGAGGTAATTGAGCAGCAGGTTTCCCTGGAGGGGTGCACAAGGATCCACTATAGCCAAGCATACCCTTGAGGTGGTTGGTCTTCTGATTGTCATCTCATGAAGCAGCTAAGGTACCTTTGTTGCTGCTCTGGTTGGCCTGGCTTACTCCCTCATTGGATGTGATGGCATTATCATTGCCACTTTGGACCCCACCCGCCGAGTCCTTCAGTTTAAAGCCCGCCTTACCAAGTTGGCCAGCCTGCTGCCAAAGATTCCCTTGCCCCTTCCATCCCTCCCTAACAGGCTGTGGTTGCTGGGGAAAGTCCCATTGTCAGAAAAGCCAAAACCCTCGTGATGGCACCAGCCATGTAGCCAAGAGCTGATTTGCATTATTCATCTCTTACTGGCTGCCCCTTTTTCTCCAACTGGTAAAATGGAGGAGAAGGAAGGTGACTTGGGCACCAATATGTTTCATTTGCTCCCCCAGGGCTTTATAGTCATCCTTGGTTCTGCCCAGGCTATGGCTTATAGCATCATTTGTGCCCACATGGAAGAGTAACAGTGGATAGTGATCTGTGCTCTTGACAAGTTGTGGCACCCTTTCAGCGATGTCTCGGATTGTAGCTCCCAGAAGGGAGCAAACCTCTTTTGACTCCCTGTCAGGTTGGCAGATGGGCACCTCAGTGCCTTTTAACAGAGAGTCACCCACCATGAGCACTTGTCTCTTCTTTTTATGGTATCCACTCTGGCTGATGGTACAGTTGCACCTTGCAGACCTTGCTCGTGTGTGTGCTAACTGTCAGGCAGGGCTTGTTCTTCTGGCCTTTCCTTCACATGAATAAAGGAAAAACAAGAAGCAGAAAAATGCAGACAGTAACAAGGCTGAAAAATCAATCTCTAAAGTTAACACATCTCAGAAGACTGGGTTTCTGTTTCACTGGGTCCTTTACACAGAATATTCTCTGTTCTTGGTGCTCATTGTTCCACAGGAATCTTCAAGCACCACACAGCAGGGTCAGGAGGATGTGTCCTGTTAGCGATTCAGTTGAGCAAACCCCTTCACTTCTGGTGCGTGCCGAGCATGGAGAGTTTGGGTGTCACTGATCCCGCTCAAACACCTCAGTGTATCCGCGTGCCTTTGTGTGTGACACCACGCATTGGACATGTTGCAGGATTGGTGCTGGGGTACCTGACAAAGGTGTGTGAGGCGATGCCTCCCCTTTCCTTCATGGGTGCCAGGTTGCACTGGGGGAGGGGGGTGGCACAGAGCCTTCCTGCCAGGCACAGCCCCGGCTTCCAGGCGCTGCTGCTGCTGCTTCTCCGCTGCCCCCTGGTCCTCCTGTCCAGTTCAGGGACGTGGAGGGGTCGCAATGCTACAGATGCTGTGTGACAAGTATGGGGTGGGGACTGTTGAGGGAATTGTGCATCAAAAGTGAGGGACTGGAAGGGTTCGGACAGTTCCCTTCCAGGGATGATAGACTTGGATATCCCCTGCTAATCCTGAGCAGCAACATTGTGCTTTGGTTTATTGCCCTTTTCATTCTCCAAATTACTGTTGGGGTTTAGGTCACCTCCCTGGTACATACCTTTTCAGAAAGAAGGGAGAGGATAGATGCCATGTGCAAGGTGCTGGGGGTCGTTGGTAGGTGGAAAGGTCGGGAAGTACAAGGGGTTTCAGGTAACTCCAGAGATAGAAGTGTAGGGCACCTTCCTTTACACAGAGTGCTCAGTTACTGGAGCAAACCAAGGGGAAGAAGGGGCAACTGTGATTAGTATAATTTTACAGAAATATCTGGCCTAATAAAGAAAAGAAAAGAAATTTTACATTATGAAATGTTCATCTAGAAAAGGAGATGTGGATTATGTTAGCAGGGCACGGCCCTTGCAGTCTGAAATTTCTGTGCATGCCTTGGGCACTGGATGGGCTTGCAGGGATGGGACAGGTCGGTGGTGGTTTGTCAGCAGAGGGTGCCAGAGACCAACAAACAAACTCACTCCTTCTGCCTCCAAAGGGAAAAAGCAGGTGTGAACGGCAGCACCTCGTGTTCTGGAGCCAACAGCCTTTCATGGACTGGGGTGGGGTGAGAGAACCACCTTGGACACCAAGAAGCACCCTTGAAGCCTTGCCCTGAGTTTCAGCAGTGACTTTAGTTGTGCTGGTTATTTCCAGGATGAGTTTTCCAAGAGGCTGAATGCGATTGAGGCGTAAGAAGTGTGAGATGAACAGGGAGAGTTTGGTCTGCGGAGCGGTACGCGTTCATGTTGCTGGCAGAATAGGGGACTTCACACATACTTCAAGAAGGTGGGGGGAAATAAGAAAAGGCAGTGATCAGCAGCTGTAGTCCCACACTTGGGTGTGTAGGCAAGTTTGTACCCATGCATGCTGTTGGCCTGCAGGAGCCTCTTGGTGGGAGTGGAGGTTTGCAGAGGATGAGAGATGTTGTTCTGGGAGCCTTTTAAAAGATGCTCGGAGCCCGCAGTGTGGTGACAGAGGAGGCCGCTGCCAGGCTTTTTTTTTCTCTTGGTGCGATGAGCCTCTTAGATGCCCTGTTGCAATTAGCTTCCAGGAAGGCAGTAACTCTGGAGGTTGCAGAGATACTTAGGAATCATGTAAAGTATTTATTTCATCCTACCTATCTGTGACTCTTCAGATCCACAAGAACAAAGGGCAGACGTTATTCTTACCAAATGCCCTGACAGGTGTGTGCGCCTGGGTTTCACACGCCTTGGGAGTCACAGTGTCCCTCCAAAGGGAGAGCTTCAGGACAGAAATCACTGAAGCATCACGTTTTAAAGGACTTTCTGGGCTTTCAGAAACTGAATTCTAAGCTGTGAATTTTTTTTTTCTTTTTTCCCTCCTTTGGAAAGGAGGACTCATCTCACTGCAAGAAGTTCTGTTAGGTTGTCCCTGCTCACCCTCTGGAATAACCCTCCTTGCTGTACCGCTGCAAACTGAATGAAGTAGTGTGTCGCTGCATTAACTTCAGTCGGATGCTGCTGGTAAACTGTTTATCCTGGCTGGAAGGAAAGCGGTGACCCAGCTGTTTGAAGTTGCTGCTTTTGTAACGTAGGGTCAACTCTACTGTCAGGAGTAAAACATACAGAAATTAGCTGCTGGCCTGTGATTTGCACAGTCAGCTCTAGGTTATGAAAGGCTGGATGTGAACTTTTTGGTTTCAAATATTGCTCCGCATGGTTGGTACCTGCAAACGACGATTGTTTTATTCTTGGTATCCTGTTGCTGCCAGTGATGTGCTGGACACTCAACATGCGTGCAGGAAGACACGTTCTCTGGTGTACAGGGCTTTCTCCATGGGTTCAGGTTTTATTTATGCCCTTGGTGTCACAACAATTTGCTTATTGATGTTAGAAACTTGGACAGGAACTTCCATTAAAAATACATTCTAGTCAAGCTGGCGCATTTCACCATGCTGAGGGGGATAGCCTTGATAATCCAACAGCCGTTGATAGACATCTGTTGATATTTTGTCAGCTGCTTTCTAGTTTTAATGTCAGAACTAATGAGGCAGAGGGTGTATGCTAGAACTGCATAGCCCTACTGGTTTCTGCTGTATTTGTTCTGGTTGGAGCCTTCAGCAGTTCCAGTGAATCTTATTATTATAATAATGGTATGAAATGATTAAATGACTCCCATAAATCATCAAAAATCAATAATCATTTAATAAAAATTCCATTAAACCAAAGCAGTGAAAGAAGGATCTTATTCTTGGGATAAATCCAAATAAAATTAATCGATATAGAAGGCGGCTTTTAGCTGCAGAGTCTTGTCCTGGCCTGTTCCCAGTAACACACTCGAGTGTTGGCTTCTGCTGTGCCGATGTTCCTGCTGGTGCTGTGCAGCCCTGTCCAGACGGGAGCTTGTTAGCTGGGCCGTGGGGTCCGGCAGAGCCCTGCCTGCTTTGGGATGGTGGTGGGGAGCTGAGGTTGCCTGTGCCTCTTTGCACAGATGTAGTCTTGCTGGCAGGCACTGGCTGATAGCTTCTGCTGCCTTTTTTTTCCTTTTCTTTTTTTTTCCTTTTTTTTTTTTTTTTTGTGCTAGCATCAGTGCTTTTTTTCTCTATCCTTATCACAGAGAAGTGAACTTTCTATTTCTGGGTAGTTAAAGATTTGTGTGATAAAGGAAAGACTGTAAAAATAGGTGGAGCTGCTATTTGCATTTCAGCCTGTGGTTTGAAGAGGCCACAGGTCTCTTCATCACTTTTTCCCACTTCGAAATAGCATGGGCTACTGAGATTGCTTGTGAATATGTTCAGTGTGTAGGTAATACGTGACATACTGAAGTCTGAGATGCCATAATTCAAGAGCGGAGCAGAGATTTTGGGTGGTGTGGCTTAGCTGGTGTGTTATGAAGAATGAAGTGTTGGGTTTGTGGCTGATGGGAGCCTAAAAGCCAAATCTGACCCCAGAGCTGCTTAATTGGGTTTAAGTAGAGGATCCAAAGTGTAAAAGTCGATGAAAAGACCCCCATGGTCTCCAGATAATGCTTTTGTTAGGACTTCTAGGACTACAGCTCCTTTGCCCATACAGCTAACTGATGTTTTTTCTGCAGAGGGATCCGTAATGCTGGATATCTTTAGCTGCGTGTGCTTGTATGTTTTGTAACAATAAAGCAATAAAAGGCAGGTTGCAAAAATGTGAGATAGGCCTAAAATTCACAGTATGGAGAAGACTACAAATAAACATTGCTTCCTAGTATTTGTCTTCTTGTTTCTAAAGCTTTAAGTTACTCTCACTTCACATTTTCAAATCTTTTTCCATAACCAAGCGGAATAGAAACCTGCTTTTTTGTTTTGGTGACATTTTCTGAGGAAAGGTAAGATTTTTTAATGCAGTTTCTTCACGCAGCTGCTGGGCTTTAAGGAAAGCTCCAGCTATGGCAGGGCTTCAGGTAACAGCACAGGAGTTGACCCCGCAGAGGGTTAACAAACCATCAGGAGAGACATTTACTGCTTTTCTCAGCACTGCTCGAAGCTGATGGTTCGGGATTCTCTTGTTTGCTCCAGCCCCATGATGGCCCTGCTTGAACCAAAATCACTCAAAAGGAAACCAGTGGCCTCCAGTTCCCTGTCTGGGGGTGACTGTGGCCTCAGCTGTCACTGAGGAAGCAGGACCGTGAACTCTGTTTGCACAGTCAGGTGAAAAAGCCTCCCCATCCACCTGAATGTTACTTCACCTTTGGGGCAGTTGCAAACTGCAGGCAGAGGAGGTGTCAGACATTTACTAGGCATTCATCCTTTTTGCTTGAGACCGTGTGCATTATTCAGGATGAGATCAGCTCATTTTGCTTAAATATGGAGCAAACCACTCCTGTATGGCACTAGTCCCCAAATCAAGAGCTCAACAGTGCCCGCACCTGCTCTGGAGAAAAGTCAGAAGTCCTTGGAGAAGCAGTTTGGCAGCTCTTTGTGGAAGCCTTTTTCTTTAGCTGTTCCGTGCTGGGTTTCTGTATGGGCAATGCTTTGAACCAGGCAGAAGACATCCGTAACAGCAATTACCTCCTAGTGTGCCGTTTTTCACCACTGTAAACCGATCACAACATCCTGCAGGACTGAAGATGTGGAGTTATGTTCTCCCTCTGGACACACTTGATTTAGACCTAAGTGGGGTGACCTCATAGGGAAAAAACACAAGCTTGATCCTGACTACAAAAATAGCAGGCAAGGAATGAGAGAATAGCCTTTTCAGTGAAAAACAATTGAATTGCATTTAATATTAATTCCTAAATTACTCTCATATGATGTAAAAAACCAAGGCTTGAGGGTTTTTAGATAATGTCAAGGTTGAAAGAAGCCTTGAGGAGAAATTGTGACTTTTTTTTACTGTTCAAAAGAATGGAAGAAGTGCCTCAAAGTATATCCTGGCAAGAAACTTTCACTTCAGTAAATTTTTGGATGTTCTGATACCAGTGATGTGAAAAACTTCAAAGCAGTGAAGAACAAAATGGAGGCAGGTCTTCTGCAGCAAACAGTGATTCCTGGTGGGGTGAAGAACAGGGAACAGACCGGGGATAGCATGATAGCTTCTCTGAAAATCTCAAGCATTACCCCTGGGTAATAAGGTTTGGCCGTCTTCAACTGCGTACATCCCAAATGTAAGGAGTCTTTTAATATACAGTCTTCTACAGAATTGCAGAATAGTTGAGGTTGGAGGGGACCTCTGGAGATTGCCCACTCCAACCCCATGCTTAGAGCAGGGTCAGTTACAGCAGGTTGCTCAGGACTGTGCCCAGTCAGGATGGAGACTCTACAGCCTCTCTGGACAGCCTGTTCCAGTGTTTGATCACTCATACAGTAAAAAAAGAAAAAAGAAAAAAATTTTCTTTTTTTTTCCCAATGTTTAAACATGATTTCCTGTATTTCAGTTCATGCCCATTGCCTCTGCTCCTGTCACGGGGCACCACTGAGAAGAGTCTGCCTCTGCCTGACTCTTGTATCCGTGTAGATATATTAAGATAAATACAAAACCTGTAGGCAATTCAAGTAACACAGAAAGAATAGATAGATTCAAAATACTTAACTTCAAAGCAGTGGCATTTGATTTTGTTTGATACCAGTGCTTTGCCTGACACTTTCTGATGTGTTTCTCGATGTGCTGTGGAACAGCCAGTATGTTCAGCTCTGGGGTAAAGTAATGATGGAGGGTGGGATTCAGCTGTTTGGACATAAATGCCTTCATCTAAGGTTGGCACCAAGACTCTGTAGACAGCCACCAGAGAGAAACAGGTTACTCCATTGATGTCTCCTTCAAGTCATCCCTGTTTGGGTGAGCTCCCTAGAGATGCCTCTGTATCTCCACTGATCAGACAGGGAGCCCAGATGGTCAGGTGAGATGCAGGTGTCCGCATGTGATAGATGTATCCTGCACAAAGTGCCCTTGGAGGGGCTTTGTGTCTCCAGAGCTGCATCGATACTCCCTGCATTTGCTTTGAGAGGTGCTTCTGGCATGATTGGGGATCAGAGGGGATCATTCTTAAAGCTTAATGAGTAAACAGAGGAGACGGTCATAGGGAACAGAAGCTTACAGGTTTTCATGTGGGTGCGTGGTGGGATGGCTGCCCTCAGACCAGGCTCCTCTGGGGAGAAGACTGCCTTCCCGTGGGGCTGGTGTGTCCAGCAGAGCCCATGGGGCCCTGCCTGTGTCTGTGGGATGGACCTGGCCCTTAGCTGTCCCATGGCCCCATGGCAGCGCCGGGCACCAGAGGTTGAGCACATCTCCCTTGGGTCTGCTCTCGAGGCAGCTTGCTGGAGGCAGCTCGCCCTGTGTGATGTGCTCTAGATCTATGAACATCAGGCCAGGACGTTGTGATTGAGGGTTTGGTTCCCTGCCCCTAAAGAGTCAGTCCTGCTGGAATTTCTATACAATGACATTTGAAAGGGAGTGTAAAAGAAATCTTTTCAGAGTTCTGGGAATCTGCCCAAGCCCATGTTTGTGTCAGTCACTGTGGTGGGGTCTGGCGGGATTAAACCTGTAAAGTCATTGCTTGCAAGTGGAGAAATTCTTCTCCTTTGCCCAACCGCCAAGCAGAGCCAAATTCTTCAGAGCCCTGGATCATGAACTTGCCATTTCAGTGGGTTTGTGTCCTTTGATAGATCACAGATGAATTACAACCCTTTTTGTTTTCTAGGTGACTAATGGGGTAAACTGTGTTTAGGCTAAAACATATTTGTTCCACTTCTGGTATGTTCCCCACCACCCTGCCTTTGGGGTTTTTTTTTTCTTTTTTGCTAAAGACCTTAAAGAAAGCCAAGGTTCTTTGCTAGTACAACATGTTGAGGTTGATTCTGACCCACTAGACCACATACTACAGCTGCTTGCACTTAGCAGCTTGGTGTGAGATGCTACCAAAGGTGACCTTCACGGTGCCTGGTAAGATTGTAAACCTCTTGAATCCCCCTCTGAGTGACATACAGCTAATGCTAAACATGGGATAGATGTTTTCAAAGTTACGTATCATCTTTAGAAGAGCAGGAGGCTATGACTATGAGGGCATCCAGATGAACTGCTTGTTCTGTGTAACATTCTGCTCAATGGTGCCTTACTTATACTGCTGCTAACAACAAAAGCAATACACTGGTGTATACCTTTAGCCTGTTGTACAGTGACTTAAATCACTTGTTGTTATTGCTACTCCATTTGTATTTTTCTAAGCATTTGTGTTCCACCAGCACACTCAGAGTGAGTACTCTCGAGGGGGAATTTCCTTCCTGATAAACAATTCTGCAATGTGATTCAGCAGGAAGGATGTGGTGGTTAAGGCACTGGACTGGGATTTGGGAGACATGGGTTCTGTTCCCAACTCTACCACAGTCGAGATGTGATGAGTGGAAGGGCAAGCAAGCAAAGAGGAGGAGTTGTTTAGCTATGGCAAAAACCTACTTTCACGTGGAATGTTTGTACAGTTTGGAAGATAGATAGGTCTGGGTTTTTGTTTGGTTAATCACATAAAGAGTGTTAGAGACTCCTGTTTGTGCAAATGAAATTGAAAGCTAATCTTGACCTATTCCAGGAATCCAGCTGTTGTTTTAACTACGTGTTGTTTTAACTTGCATAAGATTTCAGATGCCACTTTTCAGTGTTTCTTGTTTGACTGAATTCAGCGATTCACCATTTAGTTCTCTGATCTTCAGGCAACGTACTATGACTTCTGTGCTAAGTTGTATATGCACACACTTACTCCACTATCTTGCTTAGATACAAAGGCAACAGACCAGACACAAGATATTTCCTTTGTCACACAAGGTGAAGTTCCTGCAGTTTGAGAGTAACACTACATTTTTTTCTTTTCAGAAGTAAGAGCTTGGGCTACCAACTCTAGGCTGTAGACCACTAAGTTCAGCATCCTGATTTGGTGCTACCTTTGGGAGGATGAATCAGGACAGTGACTCAAGTGATCAGCCCGCTGGTGAGTTTTCTGCTTGTCCAAGTGTTTGCCTATCTTCTCCTGTTCATTCAGCATGATTTGCTTTCCATTTATTTTCCTTAGTGCTATTGGAGGAGAATGCCGAGTCACAAATAGAGCAAAACCTGTGAATTCAATACTAAATTGCATGCCATGAAGGTTAGTGGATCTTTGAGGTTTCCTGGTCTTCATCTAGATATCACCGTTCTTAGAACTGTATTCCAGGTTGCAAGTTTTTATAACAACTGTTTTTATAACTTCTCAACAGTTCAGAAGAACACATGATTGTTATTGTTGTGTATTACACAACTCAATAGATTTTACCCATAGTTTAGTTTTTCTCATTAATTGCTTTTGTAATTGCTTTGTCCTATGAAGTAAGGCCCATGGGAGATGCACACACGTACCATTTTCACATATGTCCCACGAAGTTTCAGTGTTAGCGTCCTTGCTGGAGAGATTGAATGGACAGAAATTTGTTACTTTTTCTGGCTTAGTCCTGCCATAAATTTCCTCTCCTCTTCCATCCCCATCTTTGGTTATTGGAATTCAGTATAATCTAGTGCTTCTGGCAGCTTCTACAAAGGAGAAGGGCCTGGGTGGCATGTAAGCCAGAAGCAGTGCCTGACAGCCTCCCAGGCTCTTGCTCAGCTGTGTGCTTTTTTGGATGTGTAAAGGGGCATTCTTAGTTCTGACATGAGGGCTATTTTTTGACAGTTTCCATTGTTCTCTACTCTTTGTTAATGGGTGAGGTCTTTTTGTCTGATTCCTTTTTCAGAAATAGAGGCTGTTATGAGACCTGTCTGCTCACAGGTTTGGGGATTTTTCTTTTGTTGTCAGAAGTCCTGAGAGTTTCTTCTTCCCTTTTTCAGACTTGCTCAGGCAAACTCGTCCATACAATATCTGCCTGAGGGACCTGCTAGGGTATCCCCTTGCCAGGTTACCAGGGAAGGTGGTCCTCACAGCCACCACCCTTGTGCCATGCTCTTGCTGTCACAGCCCACATGACTGTAGGCAGAGCAGGTTGATGAGTTTGAACACCTGCCTACACTAAAGATCTTGCTGTTGTCTATGGGTTTGAAACTGGGAGTTCAAGAATGGAAAATTTTTGGAAAATTCCTGTGGTAACATAGAGTATCTATTCTTTAATACTCTGCATGTGTTTTTATTGCTGTGAACAGATGAAGATTACACATCAGGATGTCATGCAGAGTCATGAATCATCCACAAAAGGACCTAGAGGCTGGGTCTTTGGAAAAAGACATTCAAGGAAAGTCTCCATAACACAAACCATCCTGGGTGCTGATGAGAAAAGTGTGGACTGCATGGTCAGAATATTCATAGAACGCTCATAGCAGCGTTATTTTTTGTAGGGGTAATAAATGTCATGCTCTGAGTTTAGATCTACTCTCTAAAACAGGCAGAATGAAGCTGTCAAGAGGGACACATTTCCAATGTACTACTTGTGTGGATTTTATACCTGTTGAAATGCGTAGTACGGGTTACTCTTGGAGTCACGATTCTGGGTTAAACAGGTCTGCTCCACTGATGATTTATATCTTGACTGAAGATAGGGATCTTCAAATTTGGACTTCCATTTGTTTGGCTTCCAGCACCAGCCCTCTGTAGCCACCTAGTAAGTTTTACATTGTCAGTTCATTTCATTATCTAAGCCTTGCTACCACTGTAGCTATACTTAGAGAGGAAGGATATTATAATCTTGTGAAAGATTAAAATATTTTTACTGTAATCCAGCTGGAAGGGTAGCACTTTTCTCAGGGTAAGAGACAGCCAAGGTTTTTCCCATTCTGTCCTCCCCTTGTATGCAGGAAGGAAGTGCTGGCAAAGGCCCCCTCAGCTTCCTGTCAACTTGGGAGCACATTTCCAGACAGAACCTTCTCCACCATCCATCACCCAGCCCAGCCAAACAATCACGGCAGTGCAACGGGAAAAACACACGTCTCACATAAACACTTTGGAGGCAGCGTGAGCGCAAACCACTGGGAGTCGTGCACAAGGCAGTTTGATCTGTAGGCTGTGTCTGACAGCAGGCTACTGAGGATTTTCTTTCCTTTATAATAAATAATTATAAATATAAAATATAAATATATGATACATATAAGTAAAAATATAAATCTTAAATACAAAATATGATAAATAGAAATCAATAATTATAACTTCAGTAATCAAAATTCCTCTTTAGAAGGAGCTTAAGAAAGAAAAAAAGGGCAAAAAGAAGGAAAAGGGCTGATGTTTAGTAAAGAAGCTACTGCACTGGCAGACTGTGGAGCCTTAAGCCAAGGAAATGACGGGGGATGCTCTCTGGTCCAGAGCACCCCCGGGTGACCTGTCTGGCCACAGGGGAAGGAAGTGACTGTTGTCTGGCATGACAGAGGCAGAGGTTTCTGTCAGGTCTTCGGGGTAGGGCAGTGATGAGGCAAACGCTATCTGTGATGCCTTAAAGAAGGAGGAAATAAATAAGATGGAGGCCTCACCTTTAAATGAATCACCTTTGCTGAATGTGATCCTGTACTGCTCTCCAAGAAAAGGCTCAGAACTGAACTGCAATCTTTTTCTTGTATTACTGGTTTTGTTTAAAAGCTGCATTACAGTATTTAGATACTATTTCAGGCCTGTCTGCTCTGTAACGTTTTCTTATCCATTCCTTAAAACAGCTATTTGGTTTTGGTTTTTTTCAGTGTGGCTTTAGTATTCTCACCAACTTTGAGCCGGGAATTTCATTTTGGTTCTGATAGCAAAAGCCTGGAAAGGTCGGCTGTTAAGAGATGATGAGCAATCACTGAAACACATCTCAAGATCACTGTATAATCTTACTGTACAACTGGATATGACAGAGCATCAAGAGTCTAACTTGACAGAGAAGCAACTTTTCAGTATTTGAGGCTTAATTTTCCTTATACATCTAGCCTGAATGCTTTATGTGTAAGGCTGAGCACCTAGGTTAGTCTTTCTGGGTATGAGCATCCCCACAGAGAGAGCCCTGTCTGCGGTAACCACGTTCTCACTCTGCATTTTCCAGTAGGTACTTTGGAAGCCATTCTATCGTTCCTTGGCCTGAGATGCTCCAAAGCTACCTCCTAGTAGGTTGTGTCCAACAGCAAGGGAACTGATTTGTACTTGGGAATGGAAGGAGGGGGATGGAAAGACTGTCAACCACCACAGCAATTACACCTGCCCTCCTTGTTTCAAATTGATGCGGCCCATGTTGAATTGTACGCTGTGTTTGAGCCCCCACCTCTGAGTCAGCTAAGCACATCAGCTTGTTAAATTAGCATGGAATTAAAACACCTCCAAGACTTCTCTGTTTGGGTCATTGGAGGGTTTGGGGTAAAATTCAAGTTGGAGTCCAACCTAATGGTAAATTCAAAACTTACCCTGAAATTTCAGCAGTTGCTTATAGTATAAGAAACGATTACTTTGCGGGGTTATGTTTTTCCTGAATTAACTGACACTACAGGATTGCTTCAGCCTTTCCTCTGACTTTTCCTTCTGAAAAAGGCTACTGTCAGTAATTTCTGCAGCGTGACTGTCTTTGCAACATGCCCAGTGTACTCAGAGTCAAAAATAGTATTCACTTAAGGCTATGTTTTGGCGAAGTTGGGATGAAACTTGAGTATGAGTCTAAGCTCTAGAATTAAAGAAGGAGTATGTTGTTTTAATGATAAGGTTTTTAAGCTAAAGTTGTGGAAGTAATTGGTGAAGACTTTCCAGAAGCAAATTGCGTACTACTGAAATCTGGCCACTCTGACCCCATATGCATACTGGCCGACGTGGTGGTTTTATTTGTAACACATCGTTCAGTGCAGTTTATGCTTTTTATACTTTTCTATAATGTAAAAACCAGTGTGTAACTCTTAACAGTCTTGATAAGCAAGAAAATCCCCAGCTCCATGCTGGCTACCTGCACAAGCACCTCGTCTGCCCAGCCAGATGTGGTTATTTCATTCCTTCTCCTCTGTTTCACATTTTTATTGTCCTTTGTGCTTGCAACAGGCCTGGGGTGGGGACTAAGCTCCTTAAATGCCTTTACAATACTCTGTGGGACAGAAGTTATTTCTTATTTAAGGTCTTTAAAGAATGCAGTATTATGGAGTCCTCATTTAAATCTGAAGGTGTTTCTGAAATGCTAACAATTATTTTTAAATCTACCAGAAATGTACATGAATAACACCAATTGAAAAAGAAAAGAAGGTGAAAGTTATAGGGGGTGGGAAGGATAATGAAAAGCAGTAATAGCTATGTGTTTATGAAAACAATAACAAAACCAAAAAACTTACCCATCTGGGCAATGGCCTAGAACTAGGAAAAGTTGGGTTTCCCCACTGGTGAAGGCTGAAAGTAGATGCTGTCAATAGAAGTTGTCAACTTTAAAAGAAAAAAAGCAAAACTCAACAACCTAGTTTCAGGTCCTGCCGTAGACCCAAAGTCCCCAGACAGTTTGTGGCATTTGGCAGTCTCATTTCCCTGTTTTACGAAAGTATTAATCTTCCACTTTGTGAAGCTGCTTGACTGTACATGGGAAAGTGCTCACATTAACAGCATGCAAAATTTCTTAATTTCCTTCTAGAAAATAATTTATTGTGTTGTTGCTTGTCCTGGCCATCCTGTTTGGAGGAAGAAGACATCACTCGAACAGGCAGTGGGTGCAATTCTGCTCAGTTCTTCCGTGCACTGATCTCTTATTTATTTTGTTAATCTAATAATGCATTGTGACAGCAATGGGTTAAAAAAAAAGAGACAGGACTGTGATTTGTTGACAGTGTCCCTTTTAAGTACAAGAGTGCCAACTTGAAATCAATCCACCACATGCTAGCCGAGCAATGTAAGGAACGTGGGACGGCAGTAACATGATCAGATTTGCTGAAACCACCGAGCAAAAGTACTGCTGTGCTGGGAGACGCTGCGAGCGGCGGAGGTGTTTATTTCAAGAGACTGTGGCTAGGAGGACTGGTAATTCTCAAAGAAGTGAAAGCAGGCAGGGACTTGTGAGTCCCTTCTGACATGTGCTAGTGGCCGTCATGGTTCATGGCTCAAGGGAAGACAAGTCCTCAGGACTGCCAAAGTCTCCAAAAAGTCAAAGAAATAGGTTTGTGATAATAAATGCTGTTTGCCCAGGCATACAAAAACACTGTGTGACTGAGAAGAATTATGTTTAGATTGGACATGTGGTCATATGACATAAAATGATTGATAATGAATTTTTCCATGAATTGCTTGCTGGTCTCTACATTCCTCTTTGCAAAAAGGGATGGAGTATAAGAGCTATTTCCTCCCACTGTGGTTCTTTCACATAAATCTAGTGACGATAAGGGTCAAGTTAAATCCAACAGTCCCAAACAACCTTTACAAACTCTAGCAAGGCCCAGGTAACAAACATTTGGGGAAAAACATACTGTGAAATCAAACAAGCACTAGTTATGAGGAAGACTGGAGGCGAAACTGTGTCCTACAACCTGGGACCATGTTACTGCCTCTTGGTGCCTGTTACCATGCAGCGCCTTATGAGATTACAGGGTTTTCTGCATCCTCCTTTCCCTGGCTCCACAGCCCTTGTTCCCTAGGCAGGTGTCCTCTTCTCCAGCTTGACAAGAACCTGCAGGGTGGTGTGTGCTCTGTAGGAGCAAAAGGGCTTGCCTGCAGCACGTAGCTGCAGATCTTCTCGCCCAAGGTGTCTGCCCCTCAACAAAAGGGTTTGGGAGTAAAAACACAGGGAGGGAGGAATGACTCTGCCACTGCAGGGATTCATTTGTGTTTTAGTGGGAACTGTGAGGCAATACAAATGTCCTGCTCTGAGACTAAAGCAGTGTTTGCTGTGTGTGTGATTGTGCGTTCTTTTAAATTAAACTATTTTGCAAACACTTCCTTCCTGCATTTCTCAGAAGGAGGGAGGGGGGTGTGCAAAGAATGTTTAACTGCCTTTGACGGAGGAGGAAAACTGAAGAAAACAAGAGATGCAATCCTAACTACTGACCTTTTACTTGAGCTTGGTGATGTTTTTCAGCAGCAGAGCCTCCAGGGAGTAACAGCATCCTCCTTGCTATTGTGCTGCCTGCCCAAAAAGGGGGCTAAAGTTCAGCTTTTATGATGTTCTCACTCTGGGCTTGTGGGAAAAAGGCCACATTCCCTTTCTTAGGTCATACGAGTGCAAGAGATGACAGAGTCCTACAGTATAACCCCAGGGCATTAGGCCAGTTCAGAATGAGACTGGGATAGACAGCTTGGTAAATATGCAGCCAGCTTTTTCTCCTTACAGAGATTCACAGCAGGTGGGAGGGTAATTTACATTGTTAAATTAAAAGGCACTGATTTATTTTATGTTGGTGTGTTATTGTTTCATAAAAGCACATGGGTTGCCATTACTCATAATGGATTCTTGCACTTTATTGTTAAATACTCCTTTTCCACTTTGGTCGACAGTTACTGGAAATGAATGTTATCCACTAAGACAAAAACAAGAGGCAAATAAGCATAAAACAAAACCCCAACCTCCTCCCCAGCAAACCACAGGTTTTTAGGGAACCCTCCACAGTTTTGAAGATTGAGATTATTGCAGTGGATGTTCTCAAATTGTGCTCCTTGTCCATCAGGCTGTTTATTCACAAGACTGTGTGGTAGGGGCTAGAGAGCCATCGGTCCCTTTGCTTGCTGGTTCAGGTCAGGCTCCCCATCCCAGAGGTGCCACCTAGTCTTTCGCTCAGCACCGTGGTAGGCTGTCTGTTGCCAGTTCCCTTAGCAGCCTCTAGTGTTTCTATCCACTGAGGTTTCCTTCAGCCTCATTGTTGAAGTGTCATTCAGTAGATACTGAGCTGGTGTTTCTAAATGGCATGATCCGGCTGTGGGGAGATGGCTGTGCTTCCTGAAGAGCTGAGCAGAAGAGGAGGTTCTGCCTGGAAAGGCTGCCTATCTTAAGGATAAATATTGTTTTAAAGTTGCTATAAGGACATAGAATCATAGAAATCATAGAACATGATTTTTAAAAAATAAATCTGGATGATGCTGACATCCGTCTGTGCATTTGCATCCTTTCAGCAGCACTTGCAACTCCTGCTCATGGTACTGCAGCCTCTTAGCCTGGCCATATTGTGCTGCAGCAGACTAAGAGAACCTGTCTTGTGGCTGATGTATGAGTTTTACCTTAAGTTGGAGCCTTCTCTTTTGCATCATAGAGCACATAAAACTCAACATTGTATCTAGCTACCCTGCAGTTCATTGAAGAATACACATCGCTACCTGTTATATAATTAATAATGTGTATCTCTGTACTTTATAAGGAAAGATGTGTGTTTTGGCAGAACGGAGCAAATGGAAGTGCTGACTGATGTAGCAGCTTGATTGCAGCTGCAAGGGAAAGGTCTTGTTCCCTGCCCTTCTCCCTCACGCCCTCGTACCCAGTCCTGGGTACATGAGTCATCCTCTTTGCTCCAGTGCTGCTACCTTGGACCCTTCACTGAGTCAGTTGAGTTCACTGGCCCAGCAAGAACTGATCCGTATTTTGGCCGAGTTAGTTTATTGTCAACAGCTTGGGTGGGACTGGCTTGTGAACAGTCTGCTGAGGACCAGAGCCTGCGCAAGCTGGGGCAGTGGGGCGAGCTGCTGCGTGGGGAGGGTTCAGGTTGGCTGGTGTAACTGTACTCGCATGCAATATGCAATAGAGATGTAACGAGGACAAGTCCCTTTGCTTTTGCACCAGCAAAGTGGTGAAATACAGCCAGATATCAATTCAAAGTACTTGAAAGACATGTCTATGCCAAAGCACACCTTTGGGCGGCTGTTCTGTGGGTGCAGACATGTTAGGTGTGTCCCCCTCAGTCATGCTTTCACCTTCCTGGGTACCACACACCTGTGACACGGTGGAGCGTGCAATTGTGGTGAGGTGAGGGCCAGCTCGACACACCTTGAGTTTCTTTTTTTTTTTTTTTTGTCTTTTAACATTGAGCCGTGCCTTTGCTGCATCTTCCAATGACTGACCCTGAAATATGGTAAATACAAATATCTAGTTACCTGATATATGCAGGCAGATGTTTGGGTTGTGGAGGAGAGAAATAAGGTACTCGGAGTCTGTCAACTCTCTGGCATTTCTGGTTATCATAGTGAGTGGTAGAGTACAAATTAATGCTGGGAAAACAGGCTTGAAGATGAGGGAGGTTTGCCAGGAGGTTTGCCGCAGACGAGAGAGTTGGACCCATGATGTGAAACTAGCGGGCAGTGGCATCCAGTAACCCCAGGAGTGTGTCTGATCAAGGCAGAATCACGGTTCTTTTAGCCAACTTGAAAATTGCTTAATATTAATCTGCCTTTCTGGCTTACAAGTATTGATTTTCATATATACAGAAAATGCCTGTGGCACTGTCTTGGCATAGGTGCTGGATATATGGTCTTGCCTGACTGCCCGCTCACCACCATCAGCTAGGCAGTGAGTGGCTTTAGTGGCTGTGGAAGAGCCACCATCCCTGTTCCTTCGAGGGAGGGAGGCCATTTCACAGAACTGTAGGCTTTGTCTCTACAGATCATTCATTTAACCTTATTTAACTTTGCCTAATTTGAGGAGGTATCTCTTTTCATTTTCTTCTGGGTGCTCTTTGTACTCAGCTACACAGACATTGGGAGGGAGAAGAATTTTTCTAAATTGTTTGTTTTTTCTTGGGGCAAAAGAAATTAAGATTTATTATCGGTTTTCCCTCCCCAGGGCTCTACCTCAGAAAAATCTTCTGTAAAGCAATTTTCAGCTTTTACTTCAAGAAGTATGTAGCAAGCAATGTATGTAGCAAGTAATTCAGCATAACAAAAGTTCACGCAGTTCAGAGCTTTCATGATTACAGAGGAGCTTTTCTTGGGATTTTTTAAATGTCCTAGACACAATTAAAAGAATTTCTCAGCAAGGAGAGTGCAAGCTGGGGACTCTCCAGCAGATGTAATCACTCAAGGAAAACTTTGTTTGGCTTGGCTGGGTCCTGCGTTCGTTCCATGCTCTTTCATCCCACCGCTGGTCTTTGTCTCAGTCTTCTGCAGTGTCTCTCTGTCTGTCTTTGTCTCTGTCTGTCTTTCCCTCTTTCGATCTGCCCCTCATTCCCTTGCAGGCTGAATGGGACAGCGTTAACCTGGCTACTTCCAAGATAAACAGCAAGTCAGATTGAAAGAGGGGGCCCTTTGGCTGTCATGAGACTTCGCGGTCACTCACTTCCTAGAATTAAAGGCTGGGAGTTGATCTGTAAGCCAGCCAAGCCGGAGACAATGATTGGGTTTCCATTTTGTTCCTTCGAAACTGACTTAAATATGTGCACCAAATGGGAAAACAAAATTTACATAAAAGTAAGTAGAAAGCCCCTTTCTTATACATATGTGTTTTACCCCGTGTCTTCTGATGTCGATAACACAGGTAGCAAAAGCCATCCGTGGTTTCCTAAAGGACTTTGGAAATCAGGCCTGCTCTCAGAGAACTGATTTGTAAATGAAATCCTGACTGTGGTGTGGGTTTTTTGGTAAGCCTGAGAAGATGAGACTGGTGCAGCTGGCATCCTGGTGGGTGAGAGGAGGCTGCACAGATGTGTGGCAGCTCCAGGCACAGCTTGTGGGGGACACTGAGAGTTCCCATGGTCCCTGCAACCCAGGAGGGGCTGCGCACTGTTTCCAGAGCTGCTGCTACCAGGCTAGAGTAAGTTAGAAATAATTGTTAAAACAGATGGATCCATACTGGTGTGAAAATGAGGGAGGTCAGAATTGGGCACCTGTTCTCGTTTCCTTGAGGGTTCTGCTGGGAGACTTTGGGTAAACTGCGTCACTTCCCAGTACCCCGGTGTGGAAGAAGCGCAACGTCTTTGTGCTTTATAAACCGTAATGTATAGCCTGAGGTGCAGCTTTTTAAGGAAGCCAACACCTGCTAGAAAAGGAAAAATACACACATGGAGGGCTGTTGTCTTTGAAGTAATACATGCATTTGGCAGCTCTTGATGATAGTGCTTTGTTCAGCACTGCTGCTTTGGGGTACGTCTTGGTAGCACCATTGACTTGCAAGAAAATGTTGTAGTGGTCGCAGTAAGGACTGTAAAAGGATTGCATTTGGGAGATCAACACATCCTTGGCTGCGTGCAAGCCTGATAGGGAGATTCCAAAGATCTTTATTTCAAATGTCTTTGAAATAAAGAAAGTGGTGGTGAAGGAGGGGAATCGCTTGGAAAGGTAACTGCAGCTCACAAATGCATGCAGAGAGTGTTAGGTTGTTCAGGTAGGTCTGTGTCAAACTTGGTGATGTTTTTGTGATGCCAGGGAAGCCAGTACAGACTTCCTAATGTGTTTGTTTTCGTGCTCCCAGAGGTACAAAGCCAGCTTCTTCTGAACCAGCTGCAAGCTATTATGGCTTGTAAAGTCTGTTGCAACTTCTGGATGGGGGATGCTCTAGATAGCAGAAAGAATTGTTGAAGGTAAGTATTATATTCCGCCACATCTCTCACACTGTGGCATCCCTTTTCGGGATGGAGCTGTTGTGACAGTGCACAGGCACTTTGATCTTTTAAATCCCTAACTGCATGGTGCTCTCCTTGGAGAGCTGTCTCAGTCTACCTCCTTCTACTCCCCATGACCCACTTGTTTAAACTCTTACTGAGTCCACATATTCATTATCCTTCACTTCAATATCTGATTGTACTCATTTTCTATTTTAAGAGTTTTTACATTCTCTACCACATCATTATTATTCTAACTACATGCTCAAGTAGGTCTGTGGTGGCCGATGTACTGTAAAACAAAGTACTGTTACTATCGGGTCTTTAGTGTCAGGCCCTGTGTCTAGCAGTGTACAACGACACGATTGTACTTTTGAGTGATCTGAGCACTGTGGCGTATGGTCTGGTTCTTCCATGGGATATGATGACATGTGAAAGACTGTAATGCGTATTATATTTTAAATTGTATGTGCATTTTAAATAGGTGAAGCTATGAACAAATAAGTACGTGAAAGATTGTTGAACGTCCCTGTTTGACAGTTATCAGCTAATTCTTGGACATCTCAAGCCAAAATATTTAGCAGTATTATTTTTCCTGTGAGGCTGAAGACTGAGGAGACTTCAACTCCCATCCTTGGTAGTTCCTAAACAGGAATGACCCCTCAGGAAGGTCAGGCTGAAACATGCTATCCTTCTCCTTCATTATTTTTCTTTGATTCCATGTAAACCATTATGCTCTGAGTGGTTTATATACTCCAAATGTCTCCTAAAACACAGAGGGATGTCCCACTTCCAGCCTCTCACCTATCCATTCCAGCTTCCTTTTTGAAGGCCCCATTCTTCCTGCTACCACAGCAAGGCAATTAACTTTCCAAGCTGTACTTCTTTTTCTTTTAAGATATATATTATAAATTTACATTATAGAATCAGGTTTTTCTAATATACCTGTCTCTCGAGTATACCGTGTCCTTTCTCCCTGCTTGTGAGGAGCTCTCTTTTCCCAAATGAAAAGGAGTGATGTATTAAAGCAAATGCAAGTTGACACTGGGTCACCTGCAGTCTGTTCAACCAGTTCCTGGTTACACTATCATTATCCTGCCCTGCAGCTGGATGTTTCTAGCTGGGTGTATTGCTCAGGCATAGGGGTGGCAAGAGCATGGGTGCGAAGACCAGTACCTTTCCCCTGTTCCAGAACCACCCCGGGACGATGTTGTTGTGCTCTTTGGACATGAGCTGGTTTTCTGCTTTGAACTGCAGAGTGCTGCTGGGCTGTACCAGCTCTTGTTAATTAGTGGACAGCAGTGATTGCAGCACCATACTCTGCTGTATGATTTGGGCATTTTGCAAGTTCCCTCGTTCATGAAATTGCAATGAGGAGTGATAAGGTTCCCTCTCAGGCACTGATGGACATTTAAAACGTTCCAAAGTACCTGCGATGATTGCTCAGGTTGAGTGAAAGGCCTGAGAAACACCTGTGAAATGGTGCTCATTGCCACAAACTGCTTTATAATCCAGCCTGACTTCCCTGTCTAGCAGTAGGACCTTTGCAGCACCCTGATTCTCTGCAGCCCACCCCATCAGCGGTCCCTGAACTGAATAGGGTTTTGGGAGGTGGCAGGATATTGCACACTAAGCTGTTTTTCTCAATTTTGATTCAGCAGTGCAACTCAGTATCTCACACTAAAAGACTTTCCATTGGTATTCATGGCTCATATAACAGCTCCTCAACTGTTTCCTGCGGGTTCGAGGGAAAGGATCTTTCCATGCATAATTTAATCACATTCAGCAGTGCAGCAGTTGGATTTTTTTTTTTTTCCCACAGAAAATCTATAACATCTTGTTAGTTAAATCTTACACTTTTAGAAATGTCAGTGAGCTTGCTTATCTTGTTCACTCAGATAAACACCTCTCAACATCCTGTTTTTCTTATGTCATATGAACAGGAAGAGAACGATTGTTTGAGATGTGCGTCAGTCATAATTGTAACCAGGCAGCTATGTTACCCTCCCCATTGCCATAGAAACCAACAAATCTCTTCAAACATGTTGGTGGGGAGCTGACAGGTATCCTTTCTTTTCTGCTTAACCTCCCAAGAGCTATAACTTTGCAAGCCATGTGGAGGACCTCTCAAAGATTTTTTTTTTATCTTATATAAGAGTTTGCACCTATAAATTTTGCAAGTGAATAGCCATTGCTACTTGTATCTTAAGTAGCAGTGATATCTTTTATTTGTCCTTGTATCTAGTACATTGAAAAAATCCAAGGCAAGCTGTCTGGTCAGCAGTACTGCAGTGTGACGTCCTGGGGCAAGTTTTCGCCTGAGCCTGCGTGTAATGTCTGTAAGGTGTCCTAGAGAAGAATGATCTGAACCACTCGGTTTATGGCAAAGCATTTGGCTATTTTGCAATTGCTTAAAGGTGACCTGGAGAGCTTTGTGCCTGGAGGGAGCAGATTCAGCATTTGGGGCACACTTTGGAGTAATTGGAACTATCCCGGCACCTCAGGATAGGATTTTCAAAAGCAGTAGCAGGAGCAGAGATATGTGTGAAGAACACGTTATTTGAAGATTCTTGTTTTCTCTGGCAATACTGAGTACTGGAGACGGAGTTTTAACGTAACACTCTGAGATGTAATTAGCTATAGGAAGAAGGAGGAATTTTTTAGTATAGGAATTTTACCATTATTTTCTCCAACATAAGCAAAGTAGCAATTGCACTCTGTCTGTGGAGAGCTTGATTCAGCCTGGACAAACGGGTCTTCTCCACTTTGTTTACTTGAGTCTTTTAATTACATTATATGTAACCCAAAGGGAAGCTGAAAAAGCTACTTTACAAGCCGTATTTTTTATTAGAAGAAAGCTATGATATCTTCTCAAGTTAGCATTTAAAGCAAATCAGTTTGGTTCGATATACTGCCCAAGAGGAGTGTGGATCATGGATGCCCACATCTGTCCTTTCTGGCAGCTGTTGCTCATAGCCTGTCTCGCCATGCAGGCAGAGGAGGAGGAGGGAGGAGAAAAGGAGGAGTGCACAGAGCCGGTAATAGTGTTGGAGACATCATCTCTTGAAAACACGGCCTGGGGGACAGAAAATAAGTCAGCTGTGACTGGGAACTGCTGGCCTGGAGGGGGTGATCGTTGGTTACCCACTGTCACCTGTGCCTTGGAGGAATGGCCAAGCAGCAGAGGGAAAAGTGAATTTCCCAGCAACAGACTTCAGGAAGGCAGGTGGTGACTTCCAGGACATGGTGCTGCATGATGCAGGGCACCGTCATTCAGCAGCTGAGAGTGAGAGGTGAAATGCGACTGATGGGCTGGTTAGTGTGTCTTCCTTTTATCCTCTCCCAGTATTTGGACAGAAGATGAGGAAGTAAACAGAAAAAAGAAGCCTTCGTACGTAATTCCTACATATCTGCATTTACAAAAAATTGTCAGAGAGAAAATCTTAAGAGGCATTCATTTCAGTTTTCTGTATCTTTCCCCTCAGCAGATCTGTTAAGGCTAAAAATACCTATGCACTGGGGGAGATGACACTAATATCTGTGGCAGACTTAGGCCTTTTTTTGGTTTTGTTTTTTAACTGATGGGAAAGATTTGTACAAGTTTTAACATGTGTTGGGTAGAGCACATGTTTATATGAAGATAAACTCTCACACAGATACTGGAAAGCTATGAATTTCAAAGTAAATACTTAATAAAAGAAATAAGTGGCAAAATGTAATGTGTTCTTAAATTTCTTATTGTTCCCATAGTTGTGCCTCTCTCCTTTGATTCCACCTTTGTCAAGCATTGGGCAATAAAAGCTGTGGGCTTTTTCCTTGCTGGAAAAGTTAATTTCAGTTGTAATTGCAAGATGCTGATCTTGTCTCTAATACCCACCATTAATCGGAGTTTTTACTCAGCTGACAGCTCTGGCTTTTGCCAGTCAACCTGTGTGCTAAGGGCAGAATTAGAGCTGTTACGATAACCTGACTCCAGAAAGAGAAAGTGCCAGAAAGCCTGGAGGTACTGCAGTCATGTTCCCCACCCCCCCTCATTTCCTACCAGTAGAAGACTGTTCAGTGTGTCAAGATCTACAAAAGGCGTTTTTATAAAGACCAATGTCCCAAACTACATGGAAAGAACATCAGAAGGAGATCTGTATTTATGGTGTGCGCTCCTACTTTCCCTGCGTGTAGCTCTGTCATGATCTTACTCTCTTAAGCAGAACTTGTCCGTTTTCCGGCAGTGTCGTACAAGAGTTTCCAGCGCGGTTTCCCCATGCCAGGTGAGCTGCAGCCCTACACTCCCATGGGAAAACTCAGTTGCACCAGGGTTTGCTTCACTAAATAAGCTGGACTCCTCACAACACATGACAGAAAAATGTTTCCATCCTCACTTCTATGTGACACAAGGTTTGGAGTGTCTTTTGAATCTCAAAGCATTTCGTGGTACAACTTGATAGAAAGCTCATATGAACCCTAACCTAGGTGAAACTTTCCCTTAATTTAAGCAGAAATTAAGCATTAACTAAAAACTGGATTAAAAAGTTAGGATGTGGATCCAAGCCCAGTGAAATTCTTCCTTAGTTGATGTGTATGGAAATTTCGTGTCAGCTTCGTTGGGTGAGAATTTCATCCAAGGAGCTGTTCCTTCAAGGAGATATTAGGTTTAAAGCTTTGGCGGAAATAAGTTGGTGTCACTTGGGATAGGTTAGAATACATGGACTTCTTCAGTGAAGGTCTGAGCTTTTGTGCTGGGCTGCTGAAAGTAGACCAAATGCTTTTAGTTGTCCATTTTAATGTGTACTTAAACACAGTCTAAATACTTCTCTAATATCAGGTCTCAACATGTAAAAGTTTCTACTTCAACTTCCATTTTTAAAAACAATTTAATTCTCATTTGGACACTTACAGAATAGTTTCCTTCAACCTGATTACCTATCTTCAGTGATTGGAATGGTCTCAGCTAGTAAAAAAGAGGACAAAAAAGTGAATTTTGACTTTACTGAAAGGGTTATTTTAATATGCTTCTGAAATGCTGGCAGAAAACCTGAAGTATTCTTCAGGCTCAAGTTGTTTTTCTCAGGTGGAACTGACAGATTTCTTTGGCTCATTGGGTTATCCAGCCACAGATGAAAACAAATTCTGTGTCTGATATTAAATACCTGAATCAGCAGTACCGGTTATGGAACTCTGTAGATAACAGAAATAGAAATCCTTAGGAGCTAGGAGAAGCAGGACGCTCGCGGTGCCTTTCACCTTGGTGATAGGGATGAAGCTGCAGCACTTTTGATTCTGTAAACGGCCTGGTTGCCTGGTCTGTACCGGCGGAGTTCAGCAACGTGACCGTACACATCGGCCTCAGAACGGGAGGTTCTGGCCCTCGTTCAGCATCTGCTGATGCTTCTTAAATACACAGAAGTGAGGAACTGGCAGAAGAAAATGTGGGAATGGCATTTAAACAAGAATCAAACTATTGTTGCTGTTCTAAAAAGAAAGTTGGGTGGCTTCAAAACATGTACTATGGCTTTTTAGTATTAACAGTGGGGTTTTTTCATGGAAAACTACTTAGGAGAGGCAGTTAAAGGTTCTTAGGTTTAGAACTTGGGGATTTCCAGAGATGTCTGGAGGGGAAAAGAAATATATCTTTTTAGCTTTATGATAGTACTCTGCATCTGATGCTTCTTTCCCAAACCACAGTTCAGTCCACTAGACCTTCTACTGCTGCTGTTCCTGACGGTCTCGGTACTAAGTAACCAGAAAATACAGATGTATGTAAGAAGCTCCCCCTTTTATCCTGACAATATTAGTTTTCTTCACCTTTGCAGGACTGATGAGCTTGAAGGAAGAAATTGTTAGTTTCCTGCAGGGCTGTTTTAAATGTTCTTTTTAAACTCCTGAATTTCCATTTCCGTGAAAGTGCTGTTAACTTAGTGTAGGGACAGTGACTTGTACCCTGGCTATGACGGATCCCTTCTGGTCCTGGGCCTGCAGAGGTGTGGTAAGACAGCCCCACCGCTCAGCAGTGGGATGTGAGAAATGGCTCATTCCACAGCAGTGAGTGTTGTCAGTGCTTCTGGGAGTGGATGACTCGCTCCTTACCCTTCCCTTCTCAGCACTGGGATGTTTTATGGGAACAAACCCCATTTCTCTTTATCACTGAAAAAATGCACAGAGCTGTTGGCTAAAGTAAGTAAAAATAGCTTGGCTGAATTTTTGGAGGAAAAGAAATATTTTATGATGAAATTGTGGGTTTTGCTTAAATAGGTTTGAACACAAGAACATAAGCCATGGTTTTGGCAGGACGGGGATCCACCGAGCTCAGTGTCTTCAGTCGCCTCTCTGGCTGTGCCTGGCAGTGAAGATGTAAGGAGAGGGTATAAAAAATCAGAAGGGAATGAGGGAGTGCACTGCTCTCCTCCCCTCCAGTGCGTGCCCTGACTCCCATCAGTCTGCAGCTCCGAGTCCTCCTGTGCTAGGGGCTGTATTGTCATCTTGGTGCTTAATAACCCTTGATATTGAGGTTATAGCCCATCTAATAGATGAGGAAACTGTTAAAAGTGCTGCCAGTTACTTGCAAAAGGCTAACGATTGTTATATTTGTAGGCTTCTATTAATTTTGATTTCATTAGCTGCTTAGAAAGCAACTTCTTAGTATTATTTTTAGAATTGCCACATGTAAAAATAGGTGCACTTCTCCTTGTCAAGCCAGGGTATATTGAAAGTATCCAAAAATTACTTCTGTTTGCTTGAGGTGGTGACCCACGCGTGTGTTCGGGAAGATGGTATGAGATGCTCTCCTTTGCCACTGTGCGAGGGGAAGGGATGTTTCTGCTCCCTGAGAGTGGGTCGTCTTGGGCACTGTGTGAGGGTGTTCCCAAAGCTGGGTAACCTCTTGGTTAGGTTTTGGTTTTATTTCTTTAGTTGTCACCAGACCCAAAGGGCTCACGTGCCACGTGCAGTGCCTAGATGTTGTTGCTGTCTGTAGGCACTAGGTGGGAGAGGAATGTGAGTGCCCCTTGGGGCCCATGAGGGGTGGGGAGAGGAAGGTCCTGTCTGCAGTGCCAGGGCTGGGGGGCGCTGAGCCTGCCTGCCTGACACGGCAGTGTCTGTAAGCAACTCTCCTTTCTCTTCATTGACAAAAAGCACCAAGAAAATAAGAGGAAAATGTTATTGGCTGTTCTGCGCAGACAAGCAAGCCTTTCCTTTCAATGAGAGTGCATTTTGTTTGATCTGTGTTTTTTGGGGGAGAATGATGAATTTTAGCCATTATGAAGACAAAACCCATGGTTATTTGTAAGGATTGTTTTATAAGAAGCATATGTGTGCTTTATTATTCTTTTGCTTCAAGTGTGGGGATTGTTTTTGGTTGGGAGGTTGCATTAGAAGAATGTGAACTTCTGACTCACTGAGAAATAGAGCATGTATTAGCAAAATTGTGAGGTTTCCTATTATGTTTTCATAACTTGAATTTCTCAGAATGGAAGGGATCTCTTTTGCCCTTAGTTAAAGAATGACTTTTACTGCCATTGAGAAAGAATGGTTTCTTTTTCTAGAAAAACTTGTATTGCTTTCAATACACTTTTACTCTACCCACTATTCCTCATCTCCCTTTCTCCTCTCCAGCTTGGCAGTTTCTTTTTCTCAGTGTTCTGCCTGTGCAACTCGTTCTCCGGCCATATTTCTGTTTGATCTCTAAATTTTGACATTTCAATAATGATGTATTATTAATACACTGATTATAATCAGCAGTATACACCAAGGTATGGCTTCACATTGTGATCCCAGGAAGGGGTGGGCTCAGCTAGTGGCATCTGAGGAATTCCAGCTTTTCTCTAGAAGAATCAAATGAGAAACAAGAAATCAGCATTGAATGTGTAGCCGGATGCTTTGTGATAAAATTTGCAAGGATGTTAGAGAAAATATAATTAGTAGAGCTAACCCTGTGAAATAGGATTGCATGCTGTCACATTAATACAGTAGATCAAAACCAGAGACTACAATTCAGGAATTGCTGGCCTGTACGTTGCTATCCTATATGAAAGGTATGTAATTGAATTAGATGTTTCTATTAAATCAGGTCTCTCTGAAAGATGGTGAAGAACTACCAGAAAATAAGTTTCTAGATACTGACCTCCTCCCTAAAGTGAAGCAAAAATGTCTGCTGAGCGAAACAACTGTCTCATCTGAGTTGAAAGGAAGCTTTCCCCCTGCTTTTGATACAGGGAGAGAACTGGGCTAGGGGGAGTTGTTTTGGGTTGACCTGACTTTTTTGTCTGGCCTATGAACCAAGACATAAACTGGTTCTGCAGTTTGAATTATTGTCTGGACCACAGCGTGGCAGTGCGTTAGGTGACATGCACACCTCTACTTCGGTAACGATTCCAGCTGTGGGGTACTTCATCTGCCGTAGAGAGACTGCAGGGGAAACCCAGCCATGGCCTACAGATCTCTCCTGTGGCAAGTGGGAGTAGATGACTATCATTGAAGGGCATCATAGGGCTGGAAGAAATGTGTCAGAACAGTCACAGCTGGTTGACAAATGGAGAAATAAGGAACCATTCATGTTAAATGAGGATTCTGGCTACTGAAAATGAGCTGATGTTCATAACCAGGTGATTACAAATGAGGAGCTTAGCAAGTTTGGGGGTTTTTTTCCTCCTTTTTCCCCCTCCTGTCTGACACAGATATTCCACTGGCTGTTAGTCCAGAAGGTGAATCCAACTGTGTGAACGAAGAACTGGAGAAACAAGTAATGAATGCTTTTTCCTTTGGTGAACCTAGACTCACAGACCTCCCAAAAGGCTAAATCTTTAACGTTAAAATTATAGGGAAGGTGTGTGGTGCATGGAGTTTTTAAGACTGTGGTAGCTGCATGTGGTTACTTCCCTTCTGAGATCTGAAGCGTTCTGTGCGGTGGAGTTCAAAGCTCTCTCTATTGGAAAGCTGTAGCTAAAATTGGAAACTGAGCCAAAGGCTGGAGTGAGCCAGACATACCTTATAAAGAAGGACCCTCTCGGTCTTGTTGCTTCATTTCCTTCTTGTTTGAATTCAGCTAAACCCACAATGTTATACGTTTAAAAAGCGTATTTGTCTTTTGTGGGAGATGCAGTTAAGGAATGGTAGCTGGGCATGGTGAGTGAATTTTGGAGCCCTAGAAATTGTGCTAAAGCAGAGCAATTTATTGCTTCTGAAATGAAATAGTTTTGTGACATCTGATCCTCTTGTAAATTTTGCACTGGAGGATTCAGTGGTGGGATGTAATTAACATTTAAATTGATCAGGCTCTTACGGCAGCATTCCCCTGCCTGTCTGCAGACACTGGTACAGGAGACATTTCCCTGCGAGCAAATAGCTCTGGTGGTGCTTTTATTCTTAGTGGGAGTCTCATCACTGCAGTCGGTGGAGATTGGGATGAATCACTGAGTGGTTACTCCTTAGTCATAATGTTCTTGGAAGTGAACTGTTACCATTCCTGGAAATATGTGTTTTTCCTAAGACACAGACTCTGCCATGAGAAAGTATTAAAGAGCCTTTGACCTCCTTGGTGCAGGTGCATCTGAAATAGGAGTGGACACTCTTGTGAGCGAAAATACACCCCATCCCCAAGATGGTGCTAGTTTACATTTAAAAGTAGCGGGCAGGGGTGCAGAAGGGTGCATGGGAAGTTCATGCTGGTCATGGTGTTAATGGAATGGGAGTGATAGTCCTGAAAATATCAATCTCCCTTAAGAGAACTGTGGACAATTTAACTGGTAATGACAAGGTATCCAAGAGCCATAGACCCCCGCGTTTCAGGTGAACTTACAGATCTGATTGGAAGATGTCATGGACGCACACTGGATAATTGATGCGCAGCGTGCACTGCCTGTACAGGCCCACGCTCACTTCCCCGTCCCTGTGAGTACGTTTGCTGAGCGCTAATTTGGGGAGAAGTCCTGTGGGCATCAGGCCCAGGTGCTCCAGCAGCATCCCGTGCGTGCTTGGTCCCACCACCACGTCCCTCGTGCTGAAGACTCGCCTTCAGGAGACGCTTAACACTCTCACAGCAAAGCACGCGGGAGACAAGGCCTCCGACAAACCTAGGAACGAAACGGGGAAATCTCTTTGAAAACAGTCCAAAATTCGGAGGATGAGAGACCACCCACTGCCCGAGAGCATCCCTACGAGCCATGTTGCCCAGAGCTGGGAACTTTGGGCGACTTCTTGCTTATTACTGTTTCTTTTGGAGTAACTGTCATGTTTCCATCGTAGGTGTATCCAGGTAAAATATAGACAGACACCCACATGTGATGAGTCCAAGCCGGCCCCGCAGCCACGGCTTAGGGGTGGACCCAGAGCTCACCGAAGCAACGTGTCTTTTGGGGCACGGAGGTGTGGGGAGACTACAGGGCAAACCTGATGGTTGCCAAAGGGTTGCTAAAGCCCTTGCTTTGGTACTGCTCTTCTTACCATGGTTTCTCAGTAGTTTGGAGCTCTGCCTTCTTGGCCTCTTGCCGAGTTGTTTCGGTTTTGATTCTTTATGGGGAAAACTACATTTTTATTTATCTCTTCACTCCCAGTTCTAACTTATTTGGTACAGTGCCATGTCTATTAAGCAAAACCCTTTGTGACTTTTATATTCAGAAAGTGAACTGAATGAAAACAGGGAAAAACTGACCTTGGATTTGCAGAAAATGGTGGCTGTCTCAGCTGTACGCCTGTATCAGTGTGGACACAAAGCAAGCAGAGGTTGCATTTCATTGTGGGTGAAGTAGGAAATACGATCCTTGGCACTGTTTGGAAAAATACAGGCAAATTACGGCAATGCCATTAAGTATCATTTAGAACACGTGTTCTCAATAAGAAATGGAGAATGGATTGGTGCGAGGGGGATGGAGCAGCAATACCGACAAACCCACTTCTCAGGACATTGCATTTATCAAGCTCTGACCAGCTGAAAAACCCGCGTCCCGCCTCTGTCTTTTGCAGCACTAGTTACCCTTCACTCTTCCCTCCCTCTGAAACCAATGAAGAGAGTTCCATCTACCTTGCTGCAAGGTTATATTTTACCTGGATACACCTACGATGGAAACATGACAGTTACTCCAAAAGAAACAGTAATAAGCAAGAAGTCGCCCAAAGTTCCCAGCTCTGGGCAACATGGCTCGTAGGGATGCTCTCGGGCAGTGGGTGGTCTCTCATCCTCTGAATTTTGGACTGTTTTCAAAGAGATTTCCCCGTTTCGTTCCTAGGTTTGTCGGAGGCCTTGTCTCCCGCGTGCTTTGCTGTGAGAGTGTTAAGCGTCTCCTGAAGGCGAGTCTTCAGCACGAGGGACGTGGTGGCAGGACCAGGCGCTGTTGCAATAGCATAATCCTAACTGGTTTTTTAAAAAGCGATTAATCTATATCGTATCTCTTTTGGTTGGTGACTGTTCATTCTAGTATGTGTGACATCTTCACCCACTCCATGGTTATGTAGCATGTTAGGTATCTCTTCCCAGACCCTGGGATAAATCTGAGTGAGAACAAATTACTGAAAAAGCCTCCTACAAAGCAAAAGGAGAATGGCACTGCCATGCCCCGCCGGCTAGTACCCACATATTCACGTATACATGCATTTTCTGAAGTCTTTCTACTTATTTTAAAATAATATAACACTTTACCTTTTGTTTCTTTATTGTATCTACTTCCTGTTTGTTTTTTTTTTAATGACAACTCAGAATTTTACAGGCGTATTGCATAATAGCTGTATATTCTAAAACTGGTTTTGTGTCTTTTAAATGTCATTTCACATTGTTAGGAGAAATTCTGTATGGAATAATTTTCTCAAGCTCAAAAATACTTAAACAAGGTTGGAAGGTTTATTTATGTTACATGTGCTCATTAAAAGTAGGCACAGCAAGAAAACCTAGTAGGTGTAAAAATCTGTGAGTTTTTCTGGAGGAATTTTGTATCTTTTTAATTAAATCGGCTTGTTCTTAGACATTCAAAATTTGTCACTAGAAAATGTATCCGTTCATTTTTTGCATCATTAAAGTGATATTACTTCTGTTCTCTGTCAGTCTTCTCTTCTACAAAATTAACACACGCTTGGTGTGAACTGCAGAATTTTCTGAAAAAAATTGAGACAAAGTAAGTTTTGGTAAGAGACTTCGATTCATTCTTAATCCACACAGCATACTGTTGGTTTTCAGGTGTCATTTAAATGACACAGTGTTGGGTGGACCTATCATGCTTCTGGAACAGGAGTTGGCTGAAGAACTCTGCTCCCCCACCCCAGTTTATGCATTGCCTATAGGTTTATATATTTTAGTTTTTAAGCAGACACGGGCAAGCTGCCCTTACGGTGACATTGAAATATCTAGAACCTTTATCTTCCTTTCAGAAAAATATCTAAGGCTTGTTGAGATTAACAGGAGTTTTCACAGAAGACAGATTTCAGGGATTTACTGAGGCAGACAGCACACAAAACAATAGATAATAGTAAGAATTCACTGATTGTTTACTGGGTGGGTTGGATTTGTTATATATTCCATTAAATATTTATTAAAATCCTGTTAATTTGCAAGGCAGAGGTATAAGCTGTCTGCCTAAAGAGGACTTAACCATTAGCATTTTGTTCTTGACCTTTTCTGTCCATGAATTTCATCTGTAATTGACTGCTTGGTAGATATGATCCTACATTTCAGTCACATCAGCCTCCTTTTTTTTTGGATTTTTTTTCTTTTGTGTGCATTCTCCATCTTTTAATTAGTTGACTGTAATTCTTCCAGGACTCAGGCCATGGGGCATTTAATGGCTTTTGACACAAAGAAAAAGCGTTGAGGTTTTTTCATTGGTAAATTCCTCCTCTGGGGTTGGATGTCTCACTTTCCCCATGCAAGAGACATGAGGAGCCTCAGTCAGAAAGTGGGTTTCTCCAGCGTTTCAGCAGAACCAGTGAATGATGCAGCAGAATTTTGCAAGGACACAATAGCAAAACCACTGCTTCACCTCACCAGCCTGCGGGCACCGCTTTTGTTGTGATCACAGCAGGTTTTGAGTGATGTATGCACAAAGGAAAAAGAGAGAATGAACAGAAAGTAGTTTATGGCTTTCCTCAAAGGCACTTTTCTAACTCAAAAATATAAGCCTTGTGGTTTATATGGTTTTGAAATGTAACCACAGATATTGAGAACTGGAAAAGATTTGATTTACCATCTCCTCCAATTTTGGTACCAGATTCAGGGCAGAGGAAATTTATTTTCAGAATGAAAAAAGTTGAAAGGAAATATATTAATGTCAAAAATCTCTAAAACAGGAACATACTATTTGGAGAAACTGTCAGATGAAGAAATAGAGGTTTTGTGTCTTGATCGAGTGGGTGCAGATGTGTCTTTTTAAGACCTCCACCAAAGTGCTATAACCTTGCTTTGGTGAAGCTTTGCCAGACATTTTATGGTCTGCAACCCACTTTTTTGGAGCTGTGAAGGACCAGTGTCAGGCTGGGCACTTTCTCTCGGAGCTTGGTCTAGGAACTGAATGGGATCAGCTGCCTGGGGCATGTCTCGGCCTCTCCAGTTTGGGAGCATGGTAGACGTGGCCATCCTTGGCTGCTCACAGCTGGGAGCAGAGAGAGACGATGCTCTCCTACTTGCCACATTGGTTTTTTACACTGTGTTACATGGCCTTATCCTTGTTTTGTTTGTTTTGCTCATGGAATGACACTTGCTAATAGCCGGATATCTCTTCAGTATGTACGAGTCTCTGAAGAATTTAACTTTTCTTTAGAAGTGGAGATTCTGGGTGTTCTTGGTGTGACATATGGAGGTATTTTTCTGGCCTCTGTGACCTATCCTTGCTTTTGCCGGCACTGTTCTGTCACTGTTTTAATACGTGTATCTTAGTAATTGCTGCTTCTTGCTCCCGCTACTGTGGCTGGAGGTCGCTCCAGAATTTTCCTGTTCTTGTCCTCTGAGTTGAGCCCAGATGCATTTGTGGTTGTTATGACCATTTGGTTTTCAGTCGCTTTGCTTTGTTCTTCCTTCCCTTGTATTTCTTCCTCTCTCCCTTTTGTGTTGAGCAGTCATCTGCTCTCCAGATTTGTTCTGGAAGGCTTATGAAACTCTTTGTAAGGTCCTGTCCTTTTTCCTCAGATATCCTAGCATTAGTTTCCTGCTGCTTCTCTGGTTCCTTCTCCGATGTGGATGAGCAGGATCCTATCTGGTATTCCAATGGGAACATAACAGCACTGTTACTGCTTCATTATCCATGCCAAAGACAGTCATTTTCACTCTTTAGGGGTGCCAGGAGAACCAAGAGGAGGCCAGTCCCCCAAAGAGGTCCTGCAGGAGGAAGAATAGAGGAATTCTTCATTTCTTTCAGTGGCCAAAATGATGTGGACCTTCACATTTACATCTTTTGTCCTAGCTGGAGGGTAGCTAGATACAAGAGCTTGAGATCCAGCGTGAACTGCAGTGGCTTTCCTCTCTGGTGTGGGACTAGGCAAAAGCGTAATGTTGCTTTGTGCTCTCATTTATGTTTGGTCCTGGGAGTATCTGCTCCTCAGTTATTTTATGTTTAGCCTCCGACTACATTTCATCCTTAGGTACTTCCAAGGCTTTACGAGGTGAGGAAGGAGACAGCACTGTTCTGACACCAGCGTGCCGCGGTTAGTATTTCAGTGTTTCTCTCCTTGTTCAATCCCCGTTCTGGAGAATTGAGTGGGATTTGCCTCTTTCTTACGCACAGACTGAATGGAGAGCAAAACCTTTGGGTCAGGTCATGCCAGAAGACGGGTGGTTGCCCTCCCTGTGGTTGACCTTCTCCTGCCCCAGCGGTGCGGCACTGGCCTCCGCCGCTGCCCGGCTGGCCTGGCTGCCCAACGCCGGGGCTTGGCAGCGTCCCGAGACATTTCATAGAAATAACTACGTTATGGGTGCGTTCACTTCGAGGGCTTGGGGAGGGGGATGGTTGTTTCCTACTTACCCGTGCTTGCACAGTGGCAGGCTGGCAACATGCTGACTCGTTCAAAATTGACTGGAGAGACAGTTTTCGTGCGTCTATGTATTGAAGTAATGGTGAGATCAGATTTCAGTTACAGGGAGGTAAGGTAGGAAAAAGTCACGTAAGAAAAGGGCTTGTGTTGTTGATTGAGGTTTAGAAGGCTTTATAACAAGTTGAATTATTGGCTGTATCTGAAGTGAAACACTGCTTTCCTAACTGCTCTCATTTCCTGTATCATTCCAGCTTGTTCACTGCATTAATTACAGTTCAGATTTACAGTGTATTTGGTTACACACTGGGTTGCATTCTGATTTTTTTTCCTGTGTGTGTATAAATTCCTTTGGGAGTCAGGCCGAGGGGAGAGTGTGTATATATGCATGCACACACACATGGGCTGAATTTGACTGTTAGTTGCTAATTTTGTGGGGAGTAGGGATCTGGATTTTCTCCTGTTTTGTTGTAAAAAGAGACTTTTCTTTTTCCAAAGGAGAAGCAGTAGCTGAGAACAGCCAGTGTTTGGAGAGTTCAAGATTTCAGAACAACCAGAGATGAGAGAAAATATTATCTTATGAATTGTAAATGTGGCATTTTTAATTTGGCTGGTGTTTCCCAGAGGTTAGTGGATAATGGGAATACTATCGTTCTCTTGGCTCGACCAGTAATCAGTTTGCTACTTAAAATATTTTATAAATGCAGTGCTTCAGAGTTTAGTTGGATGAGGTAGAGCTTTTCACAGTTGAAGTAGCTTTTTGTGACCTGAAATATGAAGTGAGATGGGATACTAAGCAAGAAATCTAGCATTTGGAAATGAGCTATTTAGGAACTGTAGGACACAGAAGGTGATTGAAAGGATGTTTCCTTTCCAGTCTAACATTTTTCTTTTGGCTTTATGAAAATGTAAGAGGAGGTGCACTAAATATATGAGGCATGTTTTTGGAGAACTCATTCAGATTTTTAAATTCATTCTTCACATTTAAACTGTTGACGCAGTAGAAGATTTTCATTCAGTGTATTCCTAGTCACGGTTTTGTAAGTAAATGATTGCAAGTTGAATAAAACCAGATATCAAAAATGTTACTGCTTTTAAAATGGAACATTTCTAAATATTTGGTTCAGAAATACTGGTATGATGAATAATGGTACGATGAATAATACTGGTATGGTGAATAATAATAGCTACAAAATAACAACTGAATGCAAGTTCTCAAATAACTAGGTGAAAAGTAAAAGAGAAAAATTCCAGATAACCTTCTTTTGAAATAATTGATCACCCTTTTTTAGCCTTGCCACTAATCACAGCAGCATTTCTTCCTTCCTCTTCCTCAAACACCATCTTGCCCGAATCACGTTAGAGCCCGGCCTGCTTCCAGCCCGGTGTGGCTGGCTGGCACGGGCAGGCTCGGCTCTCTGGCACACAAAGGCTGCCCTGCACTTGCCAAGCAGATAGAGGCTGATCTTCCCATAAATTCACACACTCGTGTCTTCCAGCCGCAGGTTGCAATGAGGTTAACACTTTAGAGCCATTTCATTAAAAATTAGTGTGTTGGTAATCCTTTCCAACCTGTGCAAGATGCTCACTCTTCTAGAACCATTTTGTTTTAATATTAAAATTAAGGAGGAGTGGTGGTGGGACTGGTGGGGATGTATTTGATGCGTAGCAGCAGCATGATTTAGTTGTAAATGCACCAATACAGCTTTTCAGTATTTGAGCCCGTGTGGGTGTTTAGTTAAAGCCATGCATGGATGATGTCTGTTATTTTGTTAGGATTTCAGAGTGAGGGGTTTTAGCACTTTAATCCTGACTGACAGTTGGAAGGTTGGTGGTTTCAAACACAGTGGCATGGAGTAGCTGATTTCTCTTCGGTGAAACAATGCACCAGTGTGTCTAGGCTGCCTGTACAGAGCCAATAAATCTGTTTTGTTTTGTTTTTCTCCCCCTTTCTCTCTCTCCCCCCCACCTTCCCCCCCCCGCCCCCATCCTCCCCTCCAGGCCAGGACCCAGTCCTATTGCTGAAAACCCTTCAGCTTCTCTGGACAAAGAAAGAGATGAAGAAGGTAAGGCTGAGCCTCCCCTCCACACTGCAGTTAATAACTGCATGCAGAGCATGTCCAGACGCAGAACGCTTTGGTCAGACCTGCAATTCTTCATGATTGCTTTCAGTTCCAGCACACAGGGGAAGAGCCTATGCATTTGCAGCAAGAAGTGAAAAGAAAAGGTAGCTCTGTATGATGTGAAGCAGCTCAGGGGCTCATATAAAAGAGCTGAAGTTTACAGGGCTGAGTTACAGAGGGAAAAAAATCAGTTGCTTTTGTTTTCTTTTAAACACTTGTTTTGTCCATTAAATGGAGGATCTTTGCGGGAGGGGAAAGAATATTTCTAGTAGCTGAAAAAATGAGGGTTGAAGTCAGTATAAAAGTGCTCTTTGCCAAGTGGAATGATATCAAAGCCTTCGTATTCGAAGTATTTTTACTGTTTTTTCTGATTTGGTTTGGTTTTGCCTTTTAGAGTGGTGAATGCAATTTACACTGCCTGTCTAAAATTAGTGCCATATTTTTATACAGCACCCTATGGGCTCTATGTGGAGATTTCTCATAGGGAGTAAAATATACTTTATCTAAATTTGGGAGCTTGGAAACTAACAAAAACACTAGATGCCTCAGCTTAGTGGTGAGCTTGCCATGTTTAACTCTGCTTTGTTTGGGCAGGTTCATAGCTGAGATGTTTTTTTCTAAAAGACCCAAAAGCCTGCAGCTCACCACATAGCCACGTGGAATGTGTCCTGTGCGAAATGGCCGGCGTGGCTGAGTACCTTGGCGTACGTGCTCCATCCTAGGTGTCTGGAGTGTTTAGTCATTATCCTTGTCTGCCACACTTAGACTTTCCATTACTGATAGTCTGTGGTTCGCAGCCGGAATAATTAAACAACTGGAAACACAGTGTGAGAGGTGCCTTTCCAAATAGTCAGTCACCGACATAGACTTGAGCTCAGCAACTCTGAAGCCTTGAGCTTTCTATCAAGTTTTGGTAGAGTTGGAGGAAAAAAAATATTATTTGTTAGGTCTTGAGGGTAGTTAATCCCACAAAACAACAGTAGGAAAGAGTAATCATCAAAATCTCTGTACTCTGTACCCTGGGATGTGTGTGGATCGTGAAGAAAAATACTCTAAAAAAGACAAAGCCTCCCATCGATGTGTCCTTGGGCAGAGAGCACCACAGCTTTCCTGCTGAGGCTGAAAAAGATTGAGGATCCCCATGAGTCACTCTTGCAGCTCCGCTTATTCAGTTTGTTTGTTTCTGGAACGGTCACCCCAGTGAGACGCGTGGTTTTGCAGAGCGTGCAGGCTGCAGCTCCCCGTGGGGCAGGTCTGGCCCCCTCGGGCCCACCCTTCAGGCAGCACCGCGCGGCTGCGGGCACGGGCAGGAGCACGTTTCCGAACCTGAAGGATGCGTTTCTGAACCACGAGGAAAGCCTTTTTAGAGAGATGAGGAGGGCTGTGGTGGGACCAGGCAGTGGCACAGCAGCAGCTGCCTCTGGGGTAGGGAGCACAGCATAAATGTCCCCAACAGTTTCTGACACGTGCTCGTCACGCTGTCACTGAGATGGGCTAATCCACGCTCAGGGCATCGCCACCCTTCAGACATGCGCTGCACCCACAGCAGCGTAGACACTTTTTTCAGGGGCAGCTGCTGCCCTGGCCTCTGTGTGCGGCTCGAGATGTGTGGTGCTGCTGCTTACGTCCAACTGTCCAGTTCAAATAAATGAGGGAAGATTACTTAAATACAACTCGGTCTGCTCCATTGACATTTAAATGTCAGGGAGCTTCTTTCCCTTTCGCTATGTGTAAATGTAAGTCAATACTGTCTGTTAAGTAGGGTGAATCAGCCCGTTGGTCTCAAATCAGTGACCATGAGCAGGAGGGTATCTGTCCATGGCATGACCTCGGTTCTGGAACATGGTTATAAGAAGTGGACATTTCCTTCACAGGAAAGACAGTTTTGGAATAGCCAAGAAGCAGCAGCAGACTGCCCTGAGCTGTCTAACTAGAAATAAGGGACCAAAACAGAATGAAGGAGTATGTAGTTTGAGCATCAGCAAAATTTTCCTATTCCCATGATCTGTCAGGCTGTAGAAATCCCCCAAGGAGCATTCCCTGCCATGGGAATCAATTGAAATGGAAATGGCAATTACACGTTTGAGAGGAATCCTTCTCTGGCAGAGAGAGAAGCCAGGCAGCACAACACTCTTTCCTCTCTGATTTAGGTGTCTCATGCCTTTTTTTTCTTTGGTTTTTTTCCCCCTAAAACTACACATGCCATAGTTGAAGTCTTCAGATTGCTAGGAAGTTTTGAAGAAGGCTTCTCCCCTGCTTGTCAAAGTCTAGCTGGTTTGAAGGCAAGACTCAGTCTAGATAACAACAGTTAGTGCTCCTGGCAGTTGTGTCAGCGTTTGGAGATGCTCTGCGTGTGAAAGCAGGCTTGTGCTCTCACAGGACCTGGTGTCTGCTGCAGCCCATCCTGCCAAAGCCTGAGCTTTGACTCCAGCCCAAGGAGGAGCTGAGCGGTGTGGTGAAAGCTCTTGCTCAGTCTAAATCTGCTGAAGTGGGGCTTTGGGGGGAAAAAAAGAAAAAATAAGAGAGGCCATTTATAAACAGTGCAATTTAGTTGGCGAGTTGCTTTGTTTTCCTTTGGCTGTTGTGTTGGATATTTGTGGTTGGATAAGAGCTTGCCTTTTCCTTCTGCTGAATCTCGCAGTGAAGTTGCAGCCCTATGTTTAACATCACAAATTCTTGCCACAGGGAAAAATACTTACAGGGAGAAATCTGTTATCTAAAGTCACATCATTGTTAGTCATCAGCTTTTTCATACTGCATTTGATAATCTAGTGAGAAAGAAGCAGTTTCTGTTGTAAATGATAGATTTTGTGGTTTCTCCAGACATGAAAGACACTATGGAAAATAACTGTCTTCCAGTAAATATTGTCAATGAATAAAAAAGAACAAATTCATTGGCAAATTTTCTGTAGATTTTCTTTTG
This sequence comes from Morus bassanus, assembly GCA_031468815.1. NCBI lineage: Eukaryota > Metazoa > Chordata > Aves > Suliformes > Sulidae > Morus > Morus bassanus. The sequence goes on from CM062586.1 coordinate 12,535,986, forward strand.
TTTTCCCTGTCGTTCTTCAAACTTTATGTTGTTTCAATTGGAAGCTACGACTGGGGCCATCACATACAGTAAATTACAAGTGCTGGCTGCCGGCGGGAATGAGCATCTTTTGGATTTTGCTTTTTAGCCAGAGAAGAAAGAGAGCAGCTGCTCTTAGTGATTTCTTGTTTTCTATCTCTGCTTTTGCCTTGCTCCACGCCAGTGCATGTACCATGTGGTGAAAGGTCCTGTGTGGGTACTGAAGGATGCCACTTCTTCACCCTGCCAACCCTCCAAGCTCCTTGGAAACTACTTCTAATGTAAACATAAAGATATTGCTCAGTACTGCTAATTTATCACTTCTACCAGATGGGTAGTAAGTAGCCTATTAACATTCACAAAGTGAGTGTCCAATTCCTTCACATTTCTAAACACATCACCCCGGGATTCCTAAGATTTATGGCGTGGAGTTTTCCCATGTTCCAAGCCCCTTCGTGCGGCCTTTAGACTCACGGAGGTGTGCAGTGCCTGATGTGCAGTGGCAGTAGGTAGTTGACAGCAAATACCCTGCTCAGGTAGGTTTGAAGGAGAGGATCATAGATTTGTAGGACGGTAATCAGACAGAGTTTGAACTCTGATGTTTCTTTCTTTTTAACCTTGTGTGTAAAATCCAAACTATTTTGATACTCCCAAATATTCCTGTTACAGTGAGGAGCGTTATGCCATCCAGGGTGAAGTTGGTATAAGGTCAAATATGAAAGTCTGTGGTACAAAAATGAGGAGGAGGGGTTTATATGCTTTATTACTTGTAGGTCTCTTAGAAGATGAGTAGGTTTTTGAGCCCAGTTATCTACCTTCAATATTGCCATTTTCCTAATAACACCCCTTTCTCCAGCTCACTTCTTTTCTCCCCCTCCCCCAAATCCCAAGCCCCTTTGTCTGCCCCACAGAACAACTTCTGTCTTTATGGGATAATTAGTGTGGACAATTGCTGCTTTTCCCATTGGGTTTGAGGTGCAGTGAGCCATGAAGGAATCTGTAATGACATGAAAAGTCACTGGAGGCACGGATGGTGGCTGAATAGCAACAGTTACCTCTCTGAATAGATTAAAATAAAAAAATAAAGCTTTGTGTTCAGCTGGGGGAAGGGAGGATTCACTAATCTTTTTGTACATGACAATGTGTTTTTGTATCTCAGCAGCTCAAGGAAGAAATCAGGCGGGGCTTTGCGGGACTGGAGGACCCATTGGCAGGACTCCTGGACATGCTGGAGAGCAGCAGTGATTGGAAGGGGAAAGGGCATTCCCTCGGGTATTACATCACCACTGAGTTGCAGCTTTGGATAAAAGAGCATCCTGCTGTTCAACAGGTTAGAAAAAGAAGAGAGCAAGAGAGCTGGGAAAAAGGAGAGGGCAATTGATTTTAATGTCCCTCAAGTGTCCCCAGTTTCACTTTATTCCCTAGTCCAGCATCTTCTCTGTAGTCTCATACAAACACGGTGCGACGAGGTGTGAAATTTGCACTGAGATGTTATTATCTGTTGTGTGCTGGCCTGCAAATGAAATAATATTAGAAGTGGTGATGCGAGAGCTCTGTTTCCCCTTCCAAGCTGGGATTTCCATCTTTCCAGATCAAACCACTTTGATCAAGCGTTGATCTTGCAGCCTTTGCCGGGCTGAAGGCTTTCCCACTGGAACTCATATCCCTGCTGTCAGGATAAAACCAATTGCAGTAATCTACTCCGCATATTCTTCCAGTTCTGCAAATAGAAGCCAGTTACTGTACGATTGCTTAACTCCTGCCATATGGTGGGGAGCTTTTATCATCGGGAATGCAGAAAATGGTAACAGTATGACTTTTCAGCAGCTGAATGATTAGCTTTGTAACGTTGGGTCATCAGATTATACGTCCTAATGTTTACCATTCCTTATGCCTTCATATATTCTGACCTACCAAGATTTTCCTCTTTTTTGTATGCTTTTGGCTCTGAACAGCAAGATACTTTTATGTTTGTGATGTTTCATTTCCCATTTTCCCAAATGGCTCTTTTTAGATGTTGAGCTCTGCCATTACAGTATCTGCAAAGTGCAGTGAAGTGCTACTGGCACTGAAATTCCTATGTTGTAAGAGAATGATCATGTAGGAACACAAGGATTAATATTTGTATCTGTGCCTCTTTTGACAATGCTTTTGCTTTTCCTTCCCTTCTTGCACCCGGGAGCAAGCCTGGGAATGAAAATTGAATTCTTATGTCTGATAGGTGAGATCTCCCTTTGAGGGGAGTTGCTGGATTCAAAGATTTTCTGCTGGGAATTAGAGGGGAGAATTTCTAAATAGCTGAGTTAGTAAAAGAGGGCATTTTTCCAGTTTCATATTTTACTTTTGCACAAGGCCATATGCCTTTTCCAGAATTATCCCGCAAACATTTAATGTTTTTAAATTGGATGCTGTGAAAAAAATGTGTATCATATTGTTCTGATTTCTGCTTGCAGACTCCATGGGGAAATTGGAGAATCCCTTCCCAAGGAATTGGCTTATTCCACTGTTTAAACAAGCTGCATTTTCAACTGCCATTGAATTGTAGCCATCTTTACTAAATCTGTGTCTGATTTTTTTTTCTTTTCTTTTTTTTTTTTTCAGTCTGGCATCAAGCTGAAGAAGCTGCAGGCCCGTGCACTCAGAATACTAGCCCAGTGCCCAGCTAATCTTCTTGACCCTCTGATTAGCATTTACCAGCTCCATACAGCAGACCGGAACTATTTGCTTGGACATGTCAGTCATCTTTATCACAAGGGTGATTACAAAGAGGTGGGTCATGTCTTTCAAATAAATTTACCTACCCAGCTCTCTAGTTCTCTCTTCATGTCTGTGTCCTTTTTTGGATGCATTTCAATGTGAATTCTGTTTCATCACAGCAGCTGCACACTGTGAATGGTACAGCTTAGCATGGTCTTCCCATGTACATGAGTAGGCTGTGCTCAACCTCATTTTTTCTAATGACTGAGTACAGAATGCCAGTGAGTCCTTCCTCCACCCCTTTTTTGACCTTTGAAAGTAATAGGTTAATAGGGTTTAATTTGGAGAATTTAAGGGGATGGTTGTGTTCTTTTTTGTTTTCCTTGCCCTTGGCAAGAAAAGAAGGGATTTTAGTAGTCGGTTATAGGCCTGCTGTGCTATCTCCAATCTGTCTGCAGTGAGGCAGGGTTGGAAAATCTCTCTGTTCCCACGTGATTGCCCTGACGAAAGGGTTCTTAGTTTGAGGAGTTTCAAAGCCTCTTTACCATTGAGGCTCATATTCAAAATATGTTACTACTCCTGTATATACGTTTGAGTGGCTGACACTGGCAGGAGTTCACCAAACCCAGAATTTGGTATGTTTTACCCTGTGCTTTAGAGTACTTGCAGCATCTCTGGCACTGCTGTGATGTCTTGGTAGCCTTGCACGTGTTCTCATGAGCAAACTACAATACTGTTAATGCTTTTTTGTTTTTTAAAGGCAAAAAACATAGGTCGGGTTTTCTCAGAGGAAGATGGTTCACTTTGATGGTGTAGAACAGCTTGATCTTGTTTAGCAAAAGAAAAAAGCCAAATAGCATTTTAAAAATCCTATTCTTCAGTAAAGCTGAATTCCCAAGTGAGATCGTGGAATTCATTTCTTGTTGATTTCTTTGAATACTGAAACAAGGATATTTCATATTTGATCAGAAGTTCGCAGGTAGCTGCTTGAAACTTACTCTTTTGGTCAATAAGTTTTTGAACATAAGCATTTGAAAATCCTAACAGAAACATAGTATTTGACTATATTCAAGTGTGATTTTTAAGTTCATGGCTCCAAAGATATTTATTGTTGTCATTAGAAATGCGGTTCTTTCTAGATCTGGTTTTGGAAAGCTCTACATTTTTCTTTTGTGGAATTGTTTTTCTGTTCTTTCTTCCACAGAAAAGCTCATTTACTAGTCATTCCCAATGTGAAGAACAGGAAACCTCAACTGTTGCTTACCCTCAGCCATAACTTTCTTCTCATTTTGTTTTGTTGCCAGAAGGATGAATAGAATTATCTTCTAGAAAAACAGGAAATCTTTTACTGCCCTTGGGGACTGATCATACCTAAGTTCACAGCAACTAACCCCCAAAAACCTGGAACTAGGGCTCTGAGCACTTGCAGAGTGCTGTGGTGCGTCAGTTCATCCTGCTCTTCCCTGTCTTTCAGATGGGGCAGTAAAGCAGATTCACATGTAGGATTTTTGGCTTTTCTGTCTCTCACGTGAAAGGACAGAATCCCTTAAAAATCCTTGCTGTCATTATTTATTTTCTTGCTGTATTTACAGCAAGACATCAGGCGTTTATTCTAGACCACATTATTCCCTTTGCCCGTTTTGATGTATTTCCTACTGTGGTATGCGAACCATGGAGGTCCCCAGCTCTGCCCCGTGGGTTAAGGCTTCTTTCCCTCGCAAAGGTTTTGGAGAAAGATCTCTTCAGAAAACGAGATCCCAGAGATCCCTGGCGACGGCCATGGCGGTTATTTGTTTCTGAAGTTCCTCTGGCCCTCCCTGCATGCCTTGTTGTAGTAGAGCCGGTCAAAAGCTGAACCAGTCTGTGAATCGCGGCAGCCAGGAGTTCCGCAGCGAGCTGCTGGGAGTGCTGCCTGGCGGGGCAGGGTACGGTGTTGTGGGGGCAGCGGGAAGATCGCCGGCTGGCTACAGGTGGGGGTGGCTTCGGTGGAAGACGGCGTGTGGAGGTAACTTTATTCTGATTTAGCAGCATCAAATAGTAGCTGTGGAGAGGAGGCACCTGGTGGGGAGTGCTGGCCAGTGGATGGCACTAGTGCTCCCACGATGCAGAAAACCAAGCTGATCCAACGAGAGTTAAAGGAAAAAGCAGAGACATATAAGTGGGTTTTTGAGGCGTCTGGCCTGTTTGGGGTTTTTATCCATTCTTTTGTGAATGGGGTTTGCGGCTGCTGGAGGGGTATGGCAGCGCGGGGCCGTGCAGGGCGCTCTGGAGCTGTGCAAGGGGCTCTGGGTCTGCTCTTCATGGCCCACATGGTGTGAAGAGGCAGAGGGTTTAACATTCCCGCTCAGGAAGTTTCGGGTGAAATGTGGCAGCTTTGTCCCCCTCTCAGAAGCCCTCCGAAGCCGCCGGCCGTGGCTCCACGCTGCCCTCGACCCAGGCTGTCCTGGGCCGGCCGGAGCCCGGTCGGGCTGCGGGTGGATGGCTTTGTGGGAAGGGCGATGGCTGCTGGTGGGGCCGGGACAATGCGGGGATTCAGCAGACCGGGGGTAATGCAGTGCGAGCAAGTCTGTGAGAGGCCCTGAATAGGCCAGGCTGTGCTTGAGAAGAATGAGGGGTAGGCAGAAGGCAAGCTAGTGTTTCATGGTCATCTTATGTTACACTTCAGCCTTTCAAAGAGTGTCTGGGGCTGGTTGAATGAACCTCTCTTGCACTGCGAATGCGGGAGCCTAAAGACAAAGGGGACTCTTGTCACTCGCAGGCCCCTTTCGGGAATAAAAGCCATTGTCACATGAACAGGGGCAGTCTGGCAGGCTGTGCATGCTTCAGTGCCCCATGATATCGCTAAGTCTCAGCAGAAATCACATTCAGGGCCCTGTCAGCTTTGATTAGCGGGGTCTCATGACTTAATGTGCTGCGATATTTCATGTCTAAGGGTGGCGGCTGTCTTTCTGTGGGATGAATGCCCTCTATTGTCCACTGAGTTATTTTATTTACATTTTTTTAAACAGCTTATAAAGGTAAAAAGATAGCTGTGCTTAAAGAAAAAAATCAAATTCCTTTGCTTCTGGATCAGTAGTGAGTGCTGCTCGGGTCAGATACAGTGAAACTTGTTTTCACAGTCAGCATCAAAGTTCTCGTCTTGTTTAACAGCTTTATAGTAAATTCTGAACAGGTGGCAGTGGAGCTGGGTTTAGGAAGGAAACAATAAATAATCTTTTTAGCCTCTGACAACCAGAAATATTCTTGGGCCTGAGAGAGCTCCCACTCCGACTTCTCTGCATCAGTGACTAGCAGCGTTTTTCTTCCCTGCATCAGTTTGGTTCTTAAACAAGAATACTGGACTAAGCTGTTAGTGGGACAGGGAGTATTTAATTTTTAACAGGTTTTTTTGGTTGTTGTCCATCCAGATTTCTCTGTTTTCAAAAGCAGAGTATGTGTGTTCTACAAAAAAATGTTAATTTCTACAAATAAAGAGGGTTGATTCTAGATGTTAAATTCAGTTAATGTTTGCACTTTCAATTAAGATAATGTGGATTATCTATTAAAATTCTGTTGTTAAAATTTGTCATAAAATAACTTGGAGTACCCAGAAAAAAAGCTTTGTAGACACAGAATTCAAAGGTTTTGTCAGCAATACATCCTATTGCAGAAGTAATTTATTAATTCAGTACAAAGGATGATTGACCAAGGAGTTAAACTTAAAGGAATACGAATATGCTAAGGTGTAGAAATTCATAGTTCAGTCACCAACACGACCTTCAATTTTCAGTGTAGTGACATTTTAAACACTGATTCAGGGATGTTATTGTTTGTAGTGCTACTTCATACATGGTGCTTGAGTACACGTGGTGTATTTTTGCAAATCTGTCAGTGCAGATCAGTGTTAAGATTGATTGACCACATTAATGGATATTCAGATTTTGGATTTCTTCACTCTGACTTTTTTGAGCTGTTCTCAGGACAGTGAAAATGTCTCTGATATTGCTTCTTTCCTCCATTCACCACCTTAATTACAAAGGCTTCTTCAATTCTTACTGTATTTTGAAGTGTGTGCATTTGATTTTCCTTGTTTCTTTTAAATTAAAAATAATAATCGACAAGAAAAACAAGGAAAATATTACAGGGGATGTATCTCATGTAAAGATGATGATGTCAGTCTCAACCCTTTTTTCCTATTAACTTAATCTACTGCTAAAGGACAGTTTCAGTGGCACGTTGCCTGCTAGATTCATGCCACTCCAGAACAGAGGTAGCTGACTGGCGGGCCATGGACCGCTCTGCCACCTGCTCCCAAACACCGTGTCTTCTGGAGCCACCTCTGCTACGGGCGTCTGTCTGGTGAAGTGGTTGGGAAGGAGCTTGAGTCTTGCTGGGAAATAATAATTCAGCTGGTAGTGTTCTGCTCCTACTGCCAGCATTTCTGGGCTCTCATCACGCAAGCGGGCTCTTGGAGAAAAGGTGTGAATGTGTAGCAGATCTAGCCATACAGAGAGTCTGGATCTGGAGGATCTGGTGAAGGTGGGTGGCCTGTGTGCACGGGAAACTAGGGCAGTGCTCTAGAGGATCACCCATTTGTGAGGATGCACTGACCAGTTGAGGCAGGTTTAAAACCGCTTTGAGTGACCTGAGGAAGACAAAGCACAGGAGTGTTTGTTTCAGTTCCCTCTTCCCTTCACCTGTGCACATGCATATGCCAAACTTGACTTTTACTTCTCTCCCTCTACCTCAAATTTTTTAGGTATGAGTAACCCGTCACTACTTCATTTTGACGGTCTCACTCCTTATAAAATATGTTCATGCTCTATTGAAAGTGGACCTGGGAAATCTCATGTTTTTCTCATTTCTGAAGATCTTCCTGAAGACAGCTGTGTATATTGTATGCTCTTTAAGCAGCAAGTAATTAAACATCTAACCTGATGTCATACACTATGCAGTGATGCACTCTGAGAGTTTGAGCAAAGCTGATTAGCCACAAGTTTGAAATGAGTGATTCCAAAACACAAAACAGATGTTCCCAATGATTAATACGTGGTGTGCCCTTTACTCAATTATTTCTACCGTTATTATGTATGCAGGCTTTGATACTGTGATTTTCTTAAAGTTGACGTTGGATCCTCCTCTGCGAAGTCTCATTCTATTGTTTGGTCTATTCTATGGGTTTTCAGAAATTCCTTCGCCCTTGGTTCAGAAATACTACACTAAGTCAGGCACAGGCATATTTACCTTTGTGTTGTCCCAACTTGCTTGCAGCAGAGCTAAGTAATGCAGGAGTCATCACAAACCGTTTGTGTCTGTCCTGCATCATCACTCCAAGCAGTGTTACTAGCAAAAGGTTATTCCTCTGATGTTAACCCCACCGTGGGAAAATTGCCTAAATTGTCAGTGTAGACACCACCCAAGTGCACATGCCCTTGCAGATAAGATCTTGTGTGGCTTCCTGCACTTCATACTGTATATGGAAAGAATAGTCATTTTTAGATGAGACAGAGCCAACGGCATTCAACACAAGTAGAGAGGATCAGGTATTGGTGCCGGGTGCTCTGGGCTTGTGTGTTCACTTCGAAACACTCCCCATTTTCCCATGCTCTTGTTTTTGCAATTGCATGACTAGAAGAGTGGTCTGGTGCTTGTGGCTTGGCCTGAATGCGTCAAATTTGGGTGACTTCCCCCATCCTATGGTCAATGCACCTACACGCATTATAGATATAATCTAATGTCGTATTTAGATATAATTTAATGTAGTATTGCCCAGCTTTGGATTCTTCCCTATCCTCATCCAACCTTCCTTCACTATAAGTTTAGGTGTTTATCCTTTGGGAACAAAACTATTACAAAATGTCCAAATATGATTTTCACTTTCACCAAAATTAAATCAAAGAATGACCCAAAGCTCCCCGAGGACAATGAGAAGATTCATGAACTTTGATGGGATTTGAATCAGGCAACGGGTCATCCCCTTTTCTCCTGTACTAGACAGTGGCTTCATCATGTCCTTGTCCCGTATACACCGGGAGAGGCATGGCAAGACAGGGACCAACCTTTCCCATATTTCTGTTATGATCTGGGGCAGGAGGGTTTTAGTATAGGTTAAACACTCTTATGTGTAGCAATAATGCTCATAATGCTAACTCTGCTGTTATTAGACTACTTGTTAGAAACTCTCAATGTATGAAATGTATTTTTGTGAAAAGGCTACTTGTACCACCTCTCCAGGGTGAGTAGACCCTGATAAGCTGACAATATGTTAGCGTTCACCAGAGCTCTTCCATCTTCCTGCATCGTAGCTAGGTTTTTTGCTCTTACTGATCAGCTGGTGAAGTGAGGGAGGTATCTGCTGCTTAGGATTTTTGCTGCCCTGCTGATCCAACCTGAGTCTGAGGATCTGCAGTTGGATTAACATGGTGGCTAGCTTCCAGCTACCCTGGCTAATCTTCCACCACAGCTTGGAGAGGGCAGCACTGCATATGGGAAATATGTGTTTCTTGGGTGGGGAGGGGGACTCTCACCATTTCAGTTACAGCATGCTGTCTGCCTAATTAAAGTGTTTGTTTTCTAACTACAAAATGAGTCTGCAAATGAAGTGTTGCTTTTCTGGAGATTTTATCATCTATAAACAGACTGTTAAAAATAGGGTCATTTTACACAAAACTTGTTTGTGGAGTGAAACAATTCAAAACATGTTAATAACAAAACAAAATCTTAAAATAGCTCTAAGTTGAGACCACAGACGCAGCTGCCAAACACTTTCATCTTTATTACAGTTACTCATATCTCTTCTCTTATTATTCCTATTGTAAACACGCTGATTTTATCTCAGTTGTCCTTGCTGTTCAGCCAGCCAGCCCATGTAACTGCACCCTGCAACCCAGCCTGGTTGTTCCTAGGACCCAGGTCATGCGTCTCCTTCCACGTTCAGCTTTGTGCATGGACGAGGCTGCTGCCCCGCTGCTGATGGTGTTCCCCACCGCGGGAAGTTTCTGCCAGCAGCACGATTTGTCTGACTGCTCCATCACCTACTTTAGCTGGGTGACGTTAAAAAGACGTTAAAAACCAGCTTGTGTGATTTGCTTGAAGTTCCCCTGACCTGCAGCAGTGGTGGTGGTGTGAGCTGGGTCAGCCACAGCTGAGGTTGGAAGGAGATGTCTCTCCACACTTTGTTCTAAATGAATATTCATTGCTCAACACCCTTTGGTACAGGGTAGAATATACATCCAGTAAAAGAGGAAGACCTAACCTGATACGGCGCATGTTCATCTGATTAAGTCACCTGTATGGTTAATAGAGATGGAGATAAAACTGTGCCATTTTGATAACAGTTCTGCAATTAGGTTAATCTGAACCTGCATGTGAACATTAAAAAGCTATTACGGAATCCGTTGGATGCTTGCATGTTAAAACTAACGGATTACTTGTTTAATAAAAGGTACTAATGAGATCAAATGGTGAAACAAGATTTTGAGAGTTACAAGTCCTTTTTTGTTAATTTGGCAAACAGATAGCCGTGAGGAAAATAAAACCAGCTGCCAAAGCTTTGGAGACCCAAAACCCTTCTTCAGGTCCAAAACAGAAGCAGCAACTTTCAACTCGTATACAAATTGAGAATAATTACTCAGCTTGAACTTTGTGATGTTAATCTGATAATTTGAGAGAAAAGGTGCTTGGTGCGTGTGGAGCAGAGTAGCATATTAGCCTCTGAACAGGTGAAATAGTTATAAAGTCTGGAATAAGAGAGAGGTTTGGTTGAAGATTTAGCTGGGCTGAGAAATTATAATGTGCCTTTCTATTCAGTGTCTGGTTTGTGGCATACAGTCACTGCATTAATGTTAGTTCCTGCTTTTGTCACTTGAAGCTCTTCTGTTGATTTCTCTTTTTGGGGTGAAGCCTGGACTGTCAGTGACGCAGTGTTCATTTTGTGTTGAAAAAACAAACAAACAAACCCCCCAAAACCCCAGAGCCCCCCAAAACCAAAGCCAAAACAGAACAAACAGAAAGAAAAATGTTTTTCCACTGATAATGGGGTATCTCTGTTCTTTCTGGACAGTAAGATTGAACAATTGAACTTATATAGTGTGTGTTTCTTGTCTGCTTTTGTACACTCAGTCTTTGATGCAGTGGATGAAGTACATGCAGGAATTTCCCAGAAGGTCATGCAATCCACAGTGTTTGCTGTGAGCAATGCTCAGATGAGCTGTTAGGTTTTGTCAGTGCTGCTTGGCTGGGTTTGCAGAACATGTGCTTCCAGTGATGAGTCAGGTTGAGGTATCCTATGAATGCTAGGAGAGATCACAGAAAGTGTGTTTCAGGGTATGCTCCTACCCCCACTTAGGTTATTTTTCTGGTTACATTTTTCTACAGAGGTTTCATGTAGGTGAAGTGTAATGATAAGGTTTGCGTTTGCTTGGGGGAAATGCACATTTTTTACTGTATTATGTTTGTTTACATATTCTAACAATTAACACAGTTCTAAAATGCCACTATTTTGACAAACAAATCCATCATATTCATGATCTTTCTCAATCACAGATAGCAGAGAAACCTGTTGAAGATAAGAGCGATTCCTCTGAGGCCTAACAAACTGGTTTTATCCTCATCTGAATAAATAGGCATTTCTGAACTCAGTTGATTACGTACCATGTCCTGCTGTTGCTTAGCGTTACACGCATGTTGCACTAGGGTCAGAGATGTCGTGTTTTCAACCACTGTTTACAACCATTTTGGAAAATACAGCCTAACTTTGCAAAGTGGTTAGAAGGACACTTCATGTAAAACATCCTTGTTACCTAGTTCACAATTATGTCAGTACTAACACGTAAATGTGGTAGAAGGCTCCTTGCTCTTATTACTCTATTTACTGGAACAATACACTGTATTAAAGAAAGCCATTATAAGCTTATTCTGTATTTGAGATCCAAGTATTCTCACACGCTACACAAATTAGACACTATTAACTGCTTAAAATCCTAATTAGTTTATATGCCTCCCAAGCAGCGCACAGTTAGATCTTAATACATTTCTGTAATCACCAAGCTGGGACAGGACAGACAGTGGCTGAACCAGTTCTTCTTGTAGTCTGAGTTACTGCAGTTCACCATAGCAGAGGTTCATCATTTGCAGAAGATACTGATTTGGAGTTAATCTGTGAACGTGGCAGGTCTTGGCTTATCAAAGATTTGTAGATTCCACAAAGGGGAAAAATACAGTTCTTGCCATCTTTCTGACTGTGGTGAACCGTAGCACTTTCAGGGGTGGGGAGCTACACAGAAATGATAAAAACTGAGATCTCTTGATTTCAGGGTCTTTTAAATCTTGAGTTGCTTTCACAAAATGCAGCCGTTTTACAAAATTTAAAAGGCACAGCAAGGCGGATAAAGTTAACTCAGAAAGGTGGGGTGGGTCAGCTGTTTTTTACAATTATGTTGATAGAAAATATCTACCTTAGCTGGTTTTGTCCAAGCACTTTACTTTCTCTCTCTCTCTTTCTGCCAGACAACTGGATCTTTAATTTTTGCTCCAGGGTATGCTGCTGCTTAGAATATGCAACTCTGCCAGGAGTGTTCTTGTATGTTCCTAAGTCGAATGTATGTGGCCAAATGTTTATATGGTTTGTACTTGAAGATTCAACAGAAATAAATAACACATTAAAAATTTGTATAAAGCATATATACTTCGCTTTGGAATAATGCCCGTTTATCCACTGTGGTGGTGTTCTCCTAAATACACAACTTTTTTTTGTATTTTCTAGGCAGCCATACTGAGTATTAAGCTAAAATTACAGCCAGATCAAGATGTGGAGAAGGTGAGTCATTTCCTCTGCAGCCTGCTCTGTCATCAGATCCACCTTTTGTTAAGCAGGAGATCCACCAAGGCCCTCCAAGTTGTGCTGCCTTTCACTGGAGGCTTTTCTTTGTTCCCAAGAAGTAACTGCTGCATTGCTAATGTACCTTTACATCTTTACACCTATGGAAGTGGCAGAGTGCATTTTGTTAGCCCCCATTACAGCTTACTGGACTGTTTTTCTAGCTGCAGCCCTGTTATAAAAAATTCTGTGTTCCTGACAAATGCTTGTCACTCTGATGGAGTTTAGTGCTTTTGCTGTTTTGAAGCTTTGCTAATATTTGCGTTGAAAATGTCACGTCACTCTTTGAGGCAACACTGGTTGATTAAGCAGGGGGGTTGTGACTTGCTGGCCATGTCTGAGCAGCAGGGGATGGGACACCCCGCTGCCAGGTTTCAGTCTGCGATGTCATGGGCCCCTTGTGTGCCTTCTGTGTGCTGCAGCGCTCAGTCTGCGGAGCGTGGTGATAGAAGGCAGGGCACAGTGCTTTAAATGTAATTTCTTCTCCTAGATGTGTACACCGCTACTGCTCCAAGATAAAACTAACTTGGTGGAAGATTATGTGGCAGAATATCCTGAGCTCCAGAGCAAGCTCTTGCAGATCCTGGACACGTGGTGTGAACCTGGTTTTAATATCAGAGACATCACAAGGTAGAAATGCTTGTTGACTTTCTAAACAGCTGGGGCCAACTTGCTGTCACAGGACAGTACGTTCTCTGCTTGTCTATCTAAGATCATTTCTCAGTGTAATGGAGTGCAATATATTTACTTTTCAGCTGAGAAAGGGGAAATTCTGGTGTCTGTGCCAGAGCCTTCTCAAATGCCTCAGCCTGTAAGACAGAGGTATCATTCCTATTGACAGATGCTCAGTTGCTGCCAGGAGAGAGGAGTACAAAATGAAACCTGTGCAGTAGATCTTAGCAATATAACGATATCAAAGCTTCCTCCTGGAGGTTGTAGCAATCAGGCTCTCGTGCTTTGCTGCAGACAAGGGTGAGTTTCAGTATCGGTTGTACAGGTTTTGCAGGAAGATAATACTGTGATGAAGTGGCAGAAAAACAAGAGATGCATGTGCTCCTGAAATAGTCTTGTGTGTTTTAATTTATAAATTGCCTCTCACTAGAATAGCTCCTGTCAGTCACAAAGCCAACAGTACAGTCAAACTCACAGTGTAGGTGCAACAGTTGCAGTCTTAGTTCTGAAAACAGATCAGAGGGGATTGCTCGCTTTCTCTTTCTTTAAAATAACCCTCTGGACTTGCTTCAGTTATTACTGGGAAATTTGTGTGGTTGTATTGTTGGCTTTTTGCTGTAACTCAGGAAAGGTAGGGGACTGTTCTTACCAACCCCTGGCAAACCCTAATACCTCTACTGTTAAATATCTGCTGGTTGGGAAACGTGCATTAGGTGCTTCCACAGATGTTTCTGATTTTGTTTATTTGCTTACAGACAATATCAAGGCGTGTTCAGGTACAAACCAGATAAATTTAACCGCAAAATGCTAAGCAAGCTGGTCTTCAGGCTCCTAGACCAATTTAACGTAGATCCAGGTATGTGATATTGCAACATATTGTGGGGTTATCTCACCAATAAAGAACAGATGAAGTCAATTTGTCTTCTTCCATGTTCAGCAAGGAATCTCTGCTGCAATTTATCATGGGGAGTTTCAGCGTTTAATTAATGATATTGAAAAACAAAGCTGGTAAGTTATGGGAATTATCACTTTGTGCTGTCAAAGAATGAAGTGCTTGTGACTAATAGACTGCTTCTTCCATGATATGAAATAAATCTTGACCTCAGAATGGCTCTACGTAAACACATGATGGTCAGCTTTGAGTTATGACTCCATTCCACTCACAGAAGAGGCAAATCATTATTCATCTGGTGATCTGTTTTCTTGAGTTATGGGTCCGTCAGCTGGAAGAGATAACCCTTGGGAAGCAGGAGCCTCACAGTCTTTGTATTCTTTGCATAAACTAGGGATGGTGGTAGGGAACTTTAAGGCTCTTGCAGCCTTCCGAGAAAAGTAACACATTTTACATCACTGAATAGATCTGTTTCACTACTGGTTATCTAACAAAATCTACTTTGTTTTGCTTTGGTTGTTAGCGGGGACTGTTGATCTTTTTTTCTTCTCTTTGGGACCTTGCGTCAGACACCTTTAGGTGCACCGTTAGATTTTACCCTGCAAAGCTTTCCATCATCAGCCCAAGATATGCAATTCTCTTTTCTTGGACTGAAAAGTGTTTTCTAACCACAAATTGTGGGCTTATTACACCTGGCAGCAACACTATGTTGCATATTAATCTTAACATCTTCAGACTGGTGTTCAAAAGTTAAGATAATCCTTACAAACCCTCCTTGGAGGATAAGTAAATATAATTAAACTTAGCATGTTGATGTGAAAGCTGAGACATACGTGGGGTGATTTATTTAAAATCTAAAAACTTCCTGGAAGTTTACT
Source organism: Morus bassanus (assembly GCA_031468815.1). Classification (NCBI taxonomy): domain Eukaryota; kingdom Metazoa; phylum Chordata; class Aves; order Suliformes; family Sulidae; genus Morus; species Morus bassanus. The sequence goes on from CM062586.1 coordinate 12,550,999, forward strand.
AGTCTTCAATAATTTTTCCTCCTTCACAAAGTTGGTCATTCAGTAGGCTGTATTGTCTTGTATGATCTGTAAAGAGAATTGAGTTGTTCCCCTTTCCTTACGAAAGATCCACCAAGGGTATGATACTAACTGTAGAGATGAAATGATATAACTATTCACATGCAAAATCCTGAGAAATTAAAAAAGAAATAATCTATGAAAGGAGCATGGGGCTGTTGATCTGAGGTGCTCTCTGTGGGATGGTAGTGTGCCTCAGCCTGGTGAGGGTGTCCCAGATGTTGTAGCCGCAAGTAATAATGGCCAAATCTTGCCGGTCCCCCACAGCACATTCACTGGTGAGGAGGTTCTTTGAGGTAGATACAGATCCCATTCCTGCCTGCACTTCCAGAGAGTGATTTATCCCGTGCAAACTGCAGTGTCTACAGTGCCGGATAAGTCACTTGCTAGAGTGGGCTGCCCACCTCTGTTGATGTGAGAGGGGATGTGGGCTACTGATTTAGACAGGATGCCAGATTGGGGCCGCTAAAACCAGTGTTAGATGACTCTCATAGTCCCATATATGAAAGTAGGTGTTTATTTTTTATGTAATATTACATGTAATTCAGAGCAAGACTTCCCATTTTGCTCAACTGTGGCCGTCTTAGTCTCATTTGAAGTGCTTTGGAAGGTGATGAATGCCTACAGAGGAATTTCTGCCTTAGTGCTGGTCCTGCTTGAACTGAATTGGGAAATGGTGGCAGCTGGAATAACATGGCTTTCCTTTCCTTCCCACCTCTCTCCCCTCCCTTCCTCTGAATTTCTGGGTGTTCTTTCTCCATTCTTTAGTGGAAATAAATCTGACTGTGAGGGAAGAGTGTACAAAAAGGAAGCAGGCTAGGTAAAACGTACAGATTAAAAAACCCCCTCATTTCTCTTGTTCTGAGCAGCTCCACCAAAAGCTAGCAGTGAGGTAAAACTCACACTTCTTGTTACCTAACCTGATTGTGGGCTTGTTCGATGCCGCAGTCTTCTGCTGCTTTCTATCTCCTCTTCACTCATGACTCCTACTTGCTGAAAGAGGCTGAGAGCGGCAGCAGAAGAGGGAAGTGGCTTTCGGTGAGAAAGGCTGGAGGAGGACAGGGTTTCTTGGTATGAGAAGGCAAACTTGTATGTGACTCAGTTCTTGCAGTTCCAAATCTACTTTTGTATTTCACTACCTGAGTTCACTCTTATCCACTCACAGTAAATTTCACTGGCTGCTAAGCAAAACTTAGGTGTTGATCAGCCGTTAAGATTTGAAACACTCCTTGGAACTGCCAGTCTTAAATTTCAGAGCCAGATAGGAGGTGGCCCAATACAAAAAAGATCTGGAACCTCAGGGGAAAAAAAAAGCCACCATCCTAGATTAGGCCACCTCTTTTTTTTTTTCCTGAACTGTATTCCAATATTCCTGTTAACCCACAAAATAGCGCATGGTCAGTGGAAGATTTTCTGCCAAGTCCCAAAGGTGTCCCAGTAAACTGTGTGGGGATTCCATTTAATTAGCTTTACTGGGGACGGAAGAAGTTGGGTAGAAATGGTACATGATTGAGGAAATTGAATTTTATAGAGTCTTTTCTCACACATGGGTCAGTATACTCGGGTTTAACGAGCCTGTAGTTTTTGCAGGCTAATTACTTAATACTCTTCGGAGAGCCTGGGAGATCAACTTAGATTTACAAATGCAAGTTTCAGTCAAAACAGTTCTCAGAGATGAGGGAAGAGAACCTACCTAGGTTTGAAATAGTTGAGTCTATTTTCTGCCAGTATACCACAGAGTTCAGTGGCATTTTTCATTGACAGTTCATTGGGTATGAGGTAGAAATGCTACCAATCTGAAAAGTCTAACTGTCCTCATATACTGGGCCTTAGTGCCTATATGACAATGCATCTGGTTTATATGTAGTGGTGTTGATAGAAAAGAGGTGGTAATTGAATGCACAGTTAACAGTTGTCATTGTCCCATAGCAGTGTAAAAAATTCGCTGAGCACCTTAAGTTTTGAATGCTATGAACATGCTTTTACTGTAGTGTTTAAAAAGATTTTTAGCACAAACTAAGAGAAGTGTTTCTCTTCATTTGACCACCAGGTTTTCCTTTTGGTTTAACCTTTAATTTCATTTTGATGGGAATCTTCCTTTTTAAGCCCCAGCACTGATTTGCGAGATAAAGCGTTATCACTCCGTTAGTGTTGGGGCAGTAGAGGGCAGACGAGGGCTGCTCAGCAGTCTGTGTTTCTGCTCAGGTAGGTCACAACTGTCCTCAAACTTCATCAGGTCTGCGAGAGCTGCAAGCACATCGAGGGCAGTCACCAGGGAGAGCTCCGGCAGGGACTTGGTCAGAGCCTACAGTAAGCGTTTTCAAAAGATGCTGTGTTAGAGAGGCAGGAATGACTGTTATAACTCTACAGGAATGCCTTTGGAAGGAGGACATTTGGAGTGTTTTTACCTTTTCCTCGTTAAAACAGAGCAGAACTTATACCTTTGCTTTACACTTGCTTTACAAGGGTTGTTTCTCCCTTCTTCCATGGCGATTTTCCTTCAGTTTTTTAGCTCTCGTGTTAAATACCAGCACGTCTCTACATAGCACTGTGACTCAGAAGACCCTCTAGGCTTAGACATTAGAAGACAGGAGCCGTCCATTCCTGAGGCTGCAGTGGCTGCAGAGTCAAGGTGCTGAAGGAGAAGGGGATTGAACATGCCGGGGTCCCTTCTGGGGCCCTTACCTTCTCAGCTTTGTTTTTGTCTACTGAAGTCCAGGCGGTAGAATATGATCTGCTCTAGACCAAGAGAAGCTGGCTGGCAGCTCTAAGCTTTTCGTTGGAAAAGCTCGCACCGCCCTTGCAGTTCTGAGCATGAATTCATCATATCCAGACACATGTCTAAAGACCACACTAGAGCTTTTTTTCCTTTAGGTGTAGATCGAAACCTTTGTGCTATGCTCTCTTCTTCCTCCAGTCAGCTAGTGCTCCAGGCAGCAAAGCTAGCAGGTAGCTCAGGGGTTTGTGGGTAGTCTGGGGCTTCTGCTGTTTCACCTTCCTTTCTGAGGACCGCTGACCCTGAGCTGTAGTGACACAGAGCATTTTATGAGACATTAATGCATCTTTGAGGCTACAACAAAAAGAGGTTTTCTTGAGTCCGACCCTACCCTCCACTAATTCACACTTAGGGACTAATCTCATAATACACCGTGAGACTAATGCACAGTTTGCTTCTCATCAGATTCCCCAGCAATCCTTAGCAATATCAGGGTAAAAGCCTCTAGCATTTCAGGTACCCTGATTTTATATAAAAAAAGGCTCCTTTACTTTGTCCCCAAACAAAGTATGCTTTGTCTGGGACCTTCTGCTCTGCCAGGACAGGGTGAAGGAGCCTCATTGTGAATGGAAGTCAAGCTCTTGGGGCTTTAGAGGCTAAAGAGAGGATTGGGTCCACATCCCAGCTCAGGAGGCATCGCCTATCACCTGGGAGTGGTAGCCACACACCACACCGAGAAATACTTTGCACCATGTCCCCAGTAGATGCATCTTACCGACGTTACACGAGTGAAATAAGTGTGTGTTGTGGGTTTCATACCCTGCGTGACAAATAGAATTCATTTTTACTTCCTCTGCATTGCTAATAGCCATTAACTCTCTCCTAATGGCTGAGAGCAGACTGGATTTTTTGCTCCTGAGTCAGTCCTGGATGTGAAATGTAGTTCAGATGAAGCAGTGTTGTGGTACAACTGCCAGGTTAAGAGTTAACGCATGCCCAAAGAGGTGCTTTCATAGTATTATACCATTTGTATTCCACTAGTGCTCCACAACGCAGTCATGATCCGAAAACCCCATTGTACAAACACTGAATAGAAGGATGGTTCCTGTTCTGAAAAGCTTAGGACGTTGTCTTTTGTTCCAACCAACAGAACATTGGTTTTGGCTCAGGAGACCCGAGTTCAGCCTCCTGTTCACTCAACTAGGTGTCTGACCTTGAGTAAGTTGCTGTGCCCTGAAGTGCTTTGATTTCTGCAAATATAAGGTGTAGATGGTCATGAAACTGCAGGGAGAAGGTCTGACAAAGGCTCTGCAGCACCACCTGCGTCACCTCCTCCCCAAAGCCAAAGGAGCTCCTTCTGTTATTTCTGATATACGCAGAATGTGGAACCTATTCTTAACAACCTCCAAGGTGGAAAGTTCACCATCTCCTATACAACCTATGGCTGTTCTTCCCTAGCCTTGCCATTAGATTTTTGTTGGGTATTTTCCTCCAAAAGGCTACATGGAATTTCTCTTGCCTTTATGGTTTTTGGTAGACGCATCTCACGTTTTACTTTGGACTTTCTGATTTTATGTGTTTGTGCTGTTCTTTTGTATGTGTGTGACCCAGTTTCCACGTTCTTTTAACTTGCTTCTTGCATTTGAGATCAATAAAAGCTTCTGATTTAGCAGTAAAGTCTCTTACTTCCCTTCCAATTTTACCGTTGCCAGCTCTTCTTGACTCCTTTTCCCCTTATTATTTTCACATGAAAACTTACCTGCCGGTTCTCCAAGTTTATTGAAGTCCATTTTGTTGTTTTTATTTTGCTGTTCTTTCTTTCCTTAGAGCTTTGAACTCTTCATTTCATTGTCTCTCTTAGCAAGTTACCTTTCATCCTCACATTTTCTATTAGTCCTTCTCTGTTTTTTGTAATAAAATATAGAAAACTGGATTCAAACTCAGTTCCTTTGCTCCATCAGAATAGAAGATGTCACTACTGCCTTCAGAAATGTTCCAGTCCATCTGTATTCCTCTGTCCTACTTTCTGCACAGATAGCTCGGCACTTAAAATCCCTCAGTGCTGCCAAGTCCTGTGCTTCGGATATTTCCTCTAGAAGCTAAAAGAAAAATACGTTCAATGGATCTTTCTGGTGACCTAGAGCAGTCATGCTGTGTTGCTTTCTGAAGTGCTTTGAAATCATTAAGTTAGGTGGTAATATTATTAATTTTTATGTTGATCTTACCTTCTTTAAAGAGTGTTGTTTTCCACGAGCTGATGAGCTTTCCTCCAGGTATTGGGATAATATCTGGAGGAAAGATCGCCATATTTATTGGGATAATATCTAGTGGGATAATTCCAATAATTTCCTCAGATCATTTGAGGACAAGGATATGTTGTCACACTGTGGAAGATTAACTAAAAATAACAGTTTTAAACTTTTTTATTTGAAATGGAGATGTTCAGGTTATGAAGTGATGCTTCGAGAGACTCTGAGAAGCTGCAGTAACCAGTGGTACATCAATTCATATACCTCTGATTCCAGGGTCTGGTATTCAGAGATCTTTCTTCATTCTCTCAGTTTTTAATCCTCAGGCATGCCACGTGTGGGGCACGGAGAGCGCTGAGCTCCCAGGCCCTTTGAGTCGGTAACACTAGTTTCTCCCAGTGTATGCTGATTCAAGCGAGGCTGCAGAGAATTTTCACTTTACTGTTTTCTGTTACCATTTCTGATCACTGGTCCTGCTCCTTCTGACTACCAGTGAGGTGGGTTTAGCCACTGAAACCCCATCGAAGGCTTTGGTTAAATCTTCCCCTGTATATGCATACCAGCATCTAGCAAGAACTGACAGATACCTATGCTAATCCTAGTTAATGTATTTTATCTTCTGCGTTTATCTCTCTTTGCACTGGATTTCAAAACAAGGTGCTATGTGAAGATCTTGTTTTTTGCAGTTGTAATGAGGCATATCTAATGAAGATGACAGTAATAAAAAATAATAACAACAACTATTGCTTGCTAGCTCAGCAAAACAATAGTCACCTCCCTCTTTGTATGGATATGGAGTCTCTTTTATGGATATATATTCTATCGGATAAACTTTAGCCACAAGTTTACATCCTGAGTAACATGTTCAAAACTGTTTCAATGTATTAAGAGCACAGGTTCCAATTAAATCAAAAAGACTGCAGCCTCTAGAGACTGGAGGTGGTGCCTGTATGAGGATGCTACCTAATTAAAGGTGTGAAGTCATTGACTGTGAAGCACATTGAACCAGCAAGTGGATCTTATCATTCAAGGGTGGTAAAACCAGAGATATCAGAACCGAGAATTAGCATTGCTAGTCATGGCTGAAAGTGTAAATAACAGTTTATAGTTTAGATAAGCTGACAATGTGTCTGTCTGTCTGTCATTGTTCCAAGCGTGATGGCATCCGGCCTTCCACACACCGAGTTTGAAATTGGGGAAGGAAAAATGTAATGTCTAGACAGTAAAACTTCAAGGAAGTTCAGCTATGTTGTATGCCTAAATGTCTTTTTCCTTCTTTCAGCTCTCTGCCCTAATGTCATAAATCAGCGGCACTTGAGAACTCTGAATTACCTCTTTTACAAGAGATTTGTTGAGGTACGTTTCTGTATTGTGTGGCATGGGTGTGAATGAGGCTTTTTGTTTATTTTGCATTTTGAATAACGTAATTGATATGATTGAAATGTATTGATAGTATATGAGCAAGTTTTCATTGTGATTATTATTGTATAGAAATGCATTGGATCTGCCATTGGTCCTGTTTTTTTCTGAGTGAATAGTTTGTGTGTCCATCCATATTCTAATGGCTGGGTGTCATGACTGCTCAGAGCTGGATGCTTGATCACCTCAGCATCCTCAGCGGTGTTCTGAGGGACGTCTAGGTAGGTCAGGGTATGCTCTCCATACGTTCCATTTCTCTCAGCCATCTCAAATAAGCAGGAGCATACTAGCTAAAGAGTTTTTTGGCGGTTTTGTTTTTGGGGGGGGTTGTGTGTTGGGTTTTTTTTAAGGACATTAGGTTTTAGGCATTCCGCATTGCTGGGTTCTTTCTAGGCACTTTGCTTTGGTACTTGTGGCCTGGCTATGGTAGGTATGGCCCAAACCTGCTACAGAAGCTTTTTTTGTGCTAACAGCCTTGTTACTGCTGATCAAAATGGTAGTCCTTTCAGCTCCTGAACCACTCTTTGAACTAACTTTACTTTTGTCCAGCCTCCAAATTTCCTTTGCAAATATTCTGGTACTTGTCCTGGTGTTGAGGGCTTGTAGAAATAAGAAGGTGCCATTCATTCTTTCTGAGGAGCAGGTTTCTAGCAGACAGCTTGTAGGTTGATTGTCTGCAGCATCACTTGACTATGGTTTCTCGTCCCCTCTCATGAGTGTGGGAGCCAAGCTGCTGCCCTTTGGATGCTCTTGAGCACACTGCATTAGGGAGCACATTTCTCTTCTTGTTAACAGGCCAGTTTTGGTGCTTCTCTTGATGGTCTGGCATTCATCATTATCCTGTGCCTGGAGATAGATTGTACCAGCTGAGAGTAAGTTTTTTGTTTTGCCTCTTCTGGAAAAAACAGCTTGCACTTCTTGTATTCAGGTGTATCAATTGGACTGTGAAGGACAAGGACCACAAGAGACTGAATGTTAGCGAAATGTTTCAATTTCTTGAATTTTGAATTATCAAGCTGTATTTGCCAAACATGGAGTGGTGTTTCATCTGCAGTTCATAGAAAATTTTGTCCTTTTTTAAGAGAGTTTTAACAGAGCCCAATAGGTTGTTCAGATGTTCCTACGGTACTATTGATCCGTCTTCAGAGAGCCAGTTTTCAGGAAATGAGACACCTCCTCCAGAAAGTGCCTGTTCCTTTATTCAAAAAAAGGATTCATTTGATGTGCTGACAGAAGAAGGCAGATGCATGCATTTTTTTCTGATCCCCCATCCCCCAGTACTTTGAACGTGAAGATGGGTTTGAGTGGTGGTGATCTGATGACACCATTCTGGCACTGTCAATTCTGCTTCCAAGACCTCCTGATCCATCAGTGAAGGCTTTGATCTGCCTTTGCTGCCTGCCAGATCCACTGACAGAAGACCTGGGAAGGATTGAGCATTTCAGCGTCCTACATCTCAAAGCTTTAATGTTGGATGACGTCATTGTAGAGAGCTTGGTCATCTGCAGTGAGAGAGTAGAAAGCATTTGTCCAGGTGTATTTATTTAGCAGAGCGGAATGGATTCTTGATCTGGTGTTCTGCTCTCCCTGGCCTTCCATTTCCTTTGTTTTGGAGTATTTGCTTGATTTAAAGTATCCAAGCTGGCCAGTTACTTCCATTAAGGTACATTTGGCAGCTGTTTCTGGACACAGTCCCTTCTTATGAGAGCTCTTTGGTGTTCTCTGTTTACCATTCTCAGCTGTGTATGAGGTCTGGTTAAATGGCTCCTTTATCTCACTAGTATTTAAATTACATGCTTGTATATCTCAAAGATGTTTTCTCTGAGGCACTTACTCCCTGTTTGCTCTTGTACCTTTCCATAAAAGTGGCGCTAGTAATCACTGTTACCTCTGCCAGAAGTGGGGGTGAGGCTCAGGCCCCGGCGGCTGATCACTCTCATGCAGCCTTGTTCTTGGCAGAGTGGAGAGTAGGTCCCATCCCACGTTTCTCCCCAAGGCTGGCTCTGAACTACATTGGACTGGGGATATTAACTTATCAGTTTCCTTTCCCAGACCTCATGATTCCAGAGGATTTTTCAAGACTTGGCCGTTGAGAAAAGTTTGTATTTTTGTATTCTGAAGGCTCAGCCTTGTAGATAATCCCTGAGATCACTTCCTTTACTGGAGCCTACGGGGATGGCTCTCCGCTGGGCTAGCTGTTGAGGTGAACAGTCTGTGGACATATTGCAAACCTGAGGTAAAGGCAACAGCAATGATCCATGCGTTCCACTAGACCATGGCCTGTTTCAGCTTTGCTCAGTGATATCTCTGTCATTGCAAGAGCACCATGCGAGCTTTGAGGCATTCAGAAATGCTGCTGCACTTTGAAGATTGTTGTTAGGTCATTAGTTTTCTGCAAATGAGTCCAGGACCCAGTTCCGGGTAATAATGAGAGTTCGGGCTACTGCTGGGTAAGGGCCTGCATTGCCTGTGTACTGTGACTGCATATGAATTTTTTTGTCTTATGTGCTGTAATGTAATTCTGAACTGTTGTCTGAATTACTTCATCTAAGCTTTGTTTTTCTGCCATGCCCCGGCTGGTGACATACGAGAAGCAGAGGTTTCCCGTGTGCTCCAGAATGCATTCCTCAATCACAGTTGACGCCAGTGTGTAAGATGGTGTGTTAAATTTCAGCTTGTGCTGTGTGTAGCATTCTCCCTTTTCTAAGATGGCTGAGAAGTAATTTTGTCTTTTCAGAAAACCATGACTCAGGAGAATTGGACAGATCACGTTCAGGTGAGTATGGATTTCCCTCTCCCGTTTTCTCAGGGTTATTTGCTTGGAGGTTATTTTAACATGTTCAGAATATCCAGCTCTGGATTCTGTCCTACTATTATAATTTTGCACTTTCTCATAACTTTGTAAGCATGTAGCAAAATTGTACGTGCAGGGAAGAGCAAGGAAGAAAATTTATATTTTAATTCCTGTTATGTCCTTAAAAATGCTCTAGTTTGGCTGGAGCATTTAGGTAAGATTATCAAGTACATTCTTTTACTTTCATGCACTTATTTGTAAGTGAACACTACAAATATTTATGTTGATTAATTACAAGGAGAGGGGAAAAGAGAGTTCTCTTCAGGCAGTTAACAAGGTGTGTGGGTAAATAGGGACAAACATTAGATTCCCTCTGCATGCTCCGCTCTCATCATTTTCAGCAGGTTTATTAGGTGACTGTTAGATATTGTGACTTCTACGTCTAGTGCTGTAGGACACAAGTTATTTTAATAACACAGGAAGAAGGGTAGCAGTGTGTTTTTTCTTGGTCTATAAACAGGAGAGTTCAGGCAACCACGTTTTGGCCTGATACTACAATAAAAACATAGGTGACAATGAAATATCAAGAAATTCCGTGGTGACAAACCATTAGTCATTATTTATATGTCCATGATATCCCTGTGGAATTGCAACCTCATGGTGTTTGCTCCTTTTCTGTAACTGCTCTCAGTTTGAGTTCTGCAACCATTAAGGATTTCTGACCACTGGCTAGAGTCTTCCTTTGAAAATCCGTTTGAATGGTCAGTGTGGGCCTCTGCGTGGTAACAGGCCGGTCTGACGGCTAGTGATCTCAGGCATTTAAGATCTTAGGCACTGTCTGCACACACCAGCAAAATGACTGAATTTTAAACATGAGATGTTTCTTCTGTCTTTCATGGGTCAGCAGGAAAAAGAACAATTCAAAAGGCATAAGGATGTCTTTTTTAAGACAGAGATCATTGATAAAATGCCCAGCAGCACTTGATGGCAACTGTTAAACCTACTGAGTGTTTTTATTAGTGAATATTCAAGTTCTGTGTGTAGTTTATCATACCCATGCGAGAGAGCAGACTCTGTGAGGAAAGGAAGGGGTCTTGCCTCTTGATAGCAGTGATCTTATCCAGTGAAAGAACTTTTCAGGGTTCCCTTTGATTCTCACAAGTTTAAAGTGCTGGTGCCTTGCTGGATCAAGACCTGAAATGGGATTAGCCATGAAACTGTAGCAGACATCTTCAACACAACTTCTGGGTGTACTTTGGTGTATTCAGTGAAGGGGTTTCTGTTGATGCTATGGTGGATAGTGGGGAAAACCTCCCAGTTAACATAAATGAATGTAGATCGTGTCAATCACTTGTGGAGTTGGGAAGCTTGGGAATAGATGCTCTCTGAAAAGCGCTGGTTTGGTGCCTGGTAAGACAGCTCCCTAGAGAGCTACACAGAGCCCAACTGCAGGATGGACTATGGCAGAAGGTCGTCTTTGCTTTCCCAAAGTATTCCAAAGAACTTTGTATTTTCTGCATGCTGCCAACTTATATATTTTTGACAACTATGTAATTATCACACGAGTAGTGCTTAAACTTGCCTGTTATCAGACCTGACTCTTAGTGCTATCAGAGATTACTGTCTTTGGCATCAGTTTAAAGCGATCAGAATCTGTACCTATGCATCTGGAGGAAACCGAAATAATCACATATGCAGGTACGCTTCTGCTTCACACTGCCGGCAGCGTGGCTGCACTGAACAAAAGAAAAGTTACAAAGGAGAAATCTCTGAACAGGTTTTGGTTTTTGGTGCAAAAACTAAGGTTGTGCAGGACTTCATTGTTTTTGAAAAGTTGGGCTTTACATGAGGGAAAGGTTCAGCTTTCCACTCAGAGCTTCACCTATGACCTGACATGTTTTGACCAAAAAAATCCATTAGGTTCCTTGTGCCTAAAGACTCAAAAAAACTCCACAACGGCAAACTCTCAGTCAGAATTTTTGGATATTTTTTTCAATTTTAAGTCCAAAGAGGTTGAAAGTCTTCATGGGTCTAAAGCCCATTTTTGTTTAATTCTGTGCTGCAGCTGTAACAAGATTTAAATTGTACAGATGTCAAGAGCCCTTGTGAAAGTGGTGTCTCTCCTTGTTCAGTGGTGCTGGCCATATCATGGTTCGGTATGGCGGACGATAAGACATTTCTGGGCTGGTATTTCTTTTTGTTTGCCCTGAGCAGTACAAGCACAGTATTTTCCTGTTCCTGCCCTGTGGGATGAATCGAAGGTGTGATCCTGACTGTTCCTACAAAAGGCAGAAACTCAGTAGTTGTGGGGCCAACAGAACCTGTTTCCAGCCCTGTAGCAAACTGGTTTTGCCCCCTCTGCCTGCCAGCGTCTGCGCTGCTGATCTGCTGTCCAGGCTGTGGCTGCGCAGGCAGGGATGGCAGCCGTAGGCAGGCAGAGGAGGCAGGAGGGAAAGCAAAGGGATCAAAATGTCTTCATACCCTAGGGAAACTGCCCTCATCACAATTGCCTCTTGGCAAGCCTGGTTAGCCCAGGAGGAGAGCTACGGTTTGTATCATCTTCTCCAAGCAGAGATACCTGGAGGGCAGAGGGAGGGGAAGAGTACTCTTCTTGCACAGTGCCAGCTGCATTGCTATTCATGCTTGCCTAACTGATTCTGAGCTGCATGGAAACACGCAGGAGAGTGCCTGTCTTCACAAGCAGAGGGGAAGGTGTGTAGGATATTGATGGTAGATAGGCAGGAAAAAAAGAGGCAGGGCGTGAGCCAATTGTTTGCTTTGCTGTGTGCCCTTCTGCTTCCATTTTTGCATGCTTCATATTTTTTTATAGCTTTAATCAGCTGCATAAAGATGGTAGAATTGGGTAGAGCAACCACAGAACAGCTGATGTATGTCACTGGTCAGATGTGTTCAGGAAAGGTCGTCCTGCCAGCGAGCGACTGCAGAGAGCACTTGGCCAGCAGCAAGAGGGTCTTCTTGAATGCTGATGCGTCCGTGGAAGTTCTGCAGGACAAAATCATTCTGAGACTAAAAAGCATGGAAGGCATTTTTCAATCATCTGCCAAGCTTTCAAAAAGTGAACGCGTATAGAACAATACTATCTAGGAGGAGCATAGTAGGGAAGGAACTCCGATTGCAAATGTCACCTCTACCAGTGTTTTAGGTGTCAGATAGGATCTGAGATACTTGCATGAGGCTGGCAATACGACATGGGACCTACTGGGGAGCACTTCCTTCTCGGGTGGCAGCTGGAGCCTGAGGACATCTCAAATAGCACCAGACACCTGTGCTTTGGTGACCTGAAATTCTCCTGGTTTAATAGAGGGCTTGGGAATAGGAAGGTCTAGTATTTTGCTGCACCACTTTTAGTGTGCAGTGTTCTCACTGGTGTTTTGGGGGTGATCTTGCAATTGTGCCCTTCTAGACTCAGCTTGGCTGATTAGTGCCAAAGCACCCACTTCGTGTGGAGTCACCCACACCCCTTCAGGTCTGGTCTGTTCCACATGGGAGCTGTGCCCGTTTGTGCAAGGAGGGAGCTGTGCCCGTCTGTGCAAGGAGAGAGCTGCCCGGGAAGCTCTGAGGGCCTGATGCCACCCACGGGAGACAGTCTCAGCTTGACGAGGAAAGGCTGGGGTAGTGCAGGGGGAGTGACAGAACATTATGGGTATTTCTGAACAGTTAGAGCCCAAAAGGCACACGCTTGCTCGATGATTCTAACGTCCAGAGTATTTTTGCAGGGAATAGTTTGGCTGCTACAGAGCTAACCAGTTGGTATGGTTTAAAATGTTATCTCAGGGTACTTTGGCCCAAGAAGTATGAGTGTGTTTATTTGGACTTCCTGCTATGAAATTCCTTCTCCCATGGAGCAGAACAGGATGACAGTGCACAGCAAAGTAGCTCTTCGTTTGGGGCAATAACTAGAATCAGTGTTGGGTGGGGTTAAAAGCAATTAGTTTATTTAGGACTGTCAGTGTCCTAACAGTCTGTTAGACTGCACTGTCTGGGACAGTGAAGTGGTAGAAACGCTGCTTCCACTTTTACTGACCTTGAGCCAAAGGACCTTTTGTTGCTAAATCAAAAAACTTTCTGTACTAGTGTTTGCATGGGGGAAACTGTCCCTTAGTTTCTCAAATGTAAAAATCTTAAACCCTTCCAAAACTAATGCTCAGAAAAGGCGCTGGTGTTTGAAAAGGTGTTACTTGTTCTTTGGGCACACCTTGTGAGCTGTAGCTCATCAGCCAGCCCTTTTGCCAGGTAATGGTTGGAACCACTCTGTCCTTCGTTTTGGCGTGTGCAACTTGAGGGAAGGGTACAGGGATACAACACTTAGAAAAGTGGCCCTTGTCTTTGTTCAGGCCCCTGTTTTGCAGCTATTCAGTCTGCTCTGGTCTTGTATGAGAATGAAGTAGATGAACCCTGGAGCCAGCTGTTCACCGTGTTCAGCACTGGGAGAGACTGCAGCTAATCTCCTCTCCTTCTCCAGCTGTGACAATGAGATAACTTATTTATTTTAAAATTTCTGACCATGAAAATCAAACACTGTGCCAGCTCATTCTCTGGGTGACCAGGGGTGAGATGCTAGTAATTTGTGGCAAATGTATAACTCTAGTTCCACAAAAATTCTAGGGTTGTTATGCTGCTTTACAGATAATATTCAGAAATTTTCCCAAACAGAAGGCATGAAAGTAAAGTGCCCTCCTTTATGTGTAATACATTTGAAAAACTTTGACAATTCCTGGTCCTTAATAGGTGTAAATTATCTTACACTGCAGCACGGAGTTGATGTAATCTTATTTATTTATTTATTTAACCAGTGAATTTCTAAATGACAAACATCCTCGATGACTGATGCCAAGATCCTAATATGCTCTTTCTCTATAGGACCATTTTGACCTCAATTAAAATGTAACTACCTCTGGAATAAAATGTAATAGCTGTTATGCTCAAGGAGGTAATTTTTAAGGGGAATTTAAAGGGCAGAATGCAATTATTTTTTTAAAGTCTTTGTGGCCAGAACACCTGGCCAGAAATCCTGCTCTGGGGAATCTTTAATAAGGACAAGAGGTCAAAAAGGCCACTTTGCAAATATCCACATCCAGTGTCTGTCCCTAGGACTCCTGAGTTTAGGCAAACTTTTAAATTGACTCAAGATTGTTTTGAGTACAGCAAGATCCTTATAGTGTAAGGAACTTAATATCTGTAGGGAATTAAGCAATCTGTGCAATGCAAATAGGAATGATGTTCAGGAGGTGATTAATAAATGACATGTCTTTTGGTATAAGTCTGCATATCAGATTATCTTTTGCTCTCTGTTTGAGTGAACTGTTTATTCAGGGATATAATGGATTTCATCACTCAGACGTCAAATCTAGACTGGCTGTTTTCCTGGAAGGTAGAAACCAAAACTACTTTTACCAGCCGTTGTGTGGAGTCCCTTGCTAGTATTTATGGCCTCTTTTTTTAGCAGGAAATTAGAACCAGTGGATGATTGGTTTTGTTCCTTCTAGTCTTAAAAGTCTCAGGGAGGAATCATCAGCTGACATAAATTTTCATGGTTCTACCAGTGTTGCTGCAACAGGGTGCTTGAGCTGAGGAGCTGTCACACCTGAGCCTGGGCAGCTCTGAGTATGGGTGTGTATATAAATATGCAGGAGCTATTCCTTGTTTCTGTTTTGCCTGCAGTTTGCCTGTTAAGCTATCTGCAAAAGAATTGCATTTATCTTTCCACAACTTTAAGCAGATTCCTAACAGCTGCTGTTTAGAAAAGAGAAGATTTTTTTTCTTTTTCTTCTCCATTTCCCTTTTGCAAAATAGATGGTATTTAGATCTGGACCAGTGACAGGTTTGAGATCTGGTATCTGTCTTTTGAAGCCAGGATTGAGGGAATTGCTTTGTATCAGTTGAGAACTGGCAGTCTTTCTTCCCCCAGTGTCCACTTGTTGCTCCCGTTGCTCCTTTCATTCCTCTTCCTGCGTTTTGTCCTCTGTTCAGGGACTGACCAGAAACTCAGTGGTGGTGGGAGTGTTTTGGCAATCCCTCTGCTTTTGCCCCATGCCTTTTTCTTTAGATTTACTATTCTTATTGGAGGACTCTGGGGAGAACATACAGCCACAATGTGATGTAAAAGATATTGTACCTAAGGGAATATTGAACCATGGAAAAACTGGACAATAAAAGTAGCAGGCAAAGTACAGATTTCCTTCCATTTTTCAGTTCAGTTTGTAAATGGTGTCATATATTTATTGATAGCTGAAATAACATCAGAGTTGCAAAGCAAAAGGACTTACTGATATGGCTGATGCAGAAAACAGGCCCATCTGTGACTGTCTCAGGAAAAGCATAACGTAATTCTTCAGTTACGTTCTGCTTTCTGGATAGAGAGCAGTAAAATATGCATCTGTACTAACGAAGTTAGCACTGTTGGTCTAAAAGAAATGGGAACTTCTCATTTAACAAACCCACAGCTGTTGTGGGAGAAATACATGGGAAAAGCCAAACATGCAGTGTGTTCCATGCCTTATTATCTAAAGAAAAGTCTATCAAAGGATGATATATACAGTTAAATGTAAATACCTCCATGTACCTTCTCCATGGCTTAGAGAGGATTATATTCTGTAAGACCTGGAGGGCTGGTGTGCCTAATGATAATTACGGTATTTTATTTATAGCCCTGCCATTTCTAGATACATTGTGGTTATGCACAAACATACTACTGAATTCTGGTGGAATTTTACAGGAGGTACAAAGAAGCTAAGAAAAACTGCCATTGTTTTCTGTGCTATCTACCAAATTGTCAAAAATGTCAAAAACATTTTAAAAAATCAGCCAAAAATTTCTCTGGAGTAATGTAATGTGTTTGCTTGATAACTTTGGAAAATCAGCTCACATTTACTTAAGTGTGGATCTACAGGGCCAGACTCTGGGGATTCAGCGGAAGCGTATGGGAGCTGGGTGTCTGTCTTCTGCTTCAGTGAGGTGTTGGCAAGTAATTCCTTTGAAAGCTCAGGACCTCAGTTTTAAAAGTTGTGGACAAATAGCCTTTATGTGCAGACATATTAAGTACTGGAGAGTGAAGAAAGGAAACTGAAGAGAACACACGGGGGAAAAAAAAAATCTCCTTTAAATTGTGTTGGTATGTTAGAGATGCTTTCTGACCTTAAAGCCCCTGCAACCAGACAGGGCTAGCTTGCTGCTAAGCAGTATAATTACATTTCTGTCACTAGCATGCATTCATTCGAAAGCACAACTTAATCGGAAAGAGATTTGGTATGGTATAAAAAAGAGGCTAATTGGCTTATGGCTGTAGGTTGAGAGGTCAGTGTTAGATTAAAGAGTTAAGAGCGTCAGCAAGTGGTTAGACTGAACTGATGTGCCCTGGTGGTGTGTTCAATTCAGCCAAATGGGAGAAGCATCTTAGAGGAGGAAGCAGTATAGAAAGGACTATCATCCAAAACTTTATAGGATCCTGTGGGACATCCGAGCTCCTTAAAAGCTACATCAGGAGTCTAATGTAGTAGTTTCCAGGATAGCTGTTACTGACTCCAAACTGCATCAGCTATAGGATTGTATACCACAAAGTAAAAATGGGGACAGCCTCACTTAAAACAAGCAAATCCTCATGTTCCTTTTGCTCCAAGACAAAGGGAACGTTATCAAAAGCACTGACATTGGCCTCTCCAGCAGAAACAGGGAAAGGCAAAGAGGAGGATGGGGCACGGAGCTCGCCTGCTAGCACCGAAGGAGACAATGTGTTTGCTGCTTTTTTAAAAGTGGGAAGCAAATAGGTTGTCAGCAGGGCTCTGCACGTATTCTGTTTGCGGGTAGGAGACAACTCCTATTTGCAGCTCTGTGGCATGAGACACCACGATGCTCTTGCCCTGTGGTAGTTTCTGTATGCTTGGGGACGTGCAGGTGTAGGGGGCTACATTTGCCTAGTTTTACTAAAGTCTGAAACCTACATATTCACGCACACGCACAGATCCACTCTTATGTTCTTACCCAGTCAGCAGTAAAACTACCCAGTCATTCAGTAATCATCCCAGATTATTTAAAAACCCTGCGATTGATCAGTACCTGTCTGAGAGCTTCCACGGATAGGTATTGGATTCTAAAGGCCTGTGCAAATCAGCTGCCTTGCACAAAGATGGTCAGGCTATTTGCAGTTGATAGTTTGGCTGTATTATACTTTTAGGCAGGATTAGTTCACCAGTTCCCTGCCAAGAAGAGAACCACATAAACAGAGGATTGTTTAGAAACAAAAAAAAGTTCCTCTTGGTGGAGAAGTCATGTAAATGGGAAGAAACAGGAAACTAATCTTCCCTTGTTCGCTCTGAAAGAATGCATATCTCTGAGGAATGTTGTAATTATGGATTTAGGAAATCAGTCCAATTTGCCAGGGTGTGAATTTCAGAGTTCATTCAGTCAACTGTCAAGCATTTCTCCTTCAGTATAAAAACCACCAGGAGTTTAAATGTACCAAAAGAGATTAAAGGAGAGAAAAATCTACTGCCAAGCTTTGCTTTTGGTAAAGATCCTGCAAAGATACTTATTATTGCTTTGGCTGTGAGCCAGATGAGGTTTGTGCATGGTAAAATAGAAATAAGTGGTAACCCATGTTTTTCCTGTGGGCATCTATTTTTCATAGACTAATGATGGGAAGAGTTAGTGCTCCTGAGCAAGTATTTCCATCGTCAGGATTTTTGCTTATTCACTTTGAAGACTTCAGTAAATAGGAAAATGTCCCCTGCTGGGAATGCCACATTAGCATGTTCTTAGAGAGAAAAGAACCTAAAACCAAGTCCCTAACTATTCTGAAGCAAGCCTGGGCTGGAACAGATCCATAAGCAGAGCGAAGCTGGGGAGAGCGCTAGGTGTGAATACAAGGCACAACGGGGCTTGGGAGGATGAATGAAATAGCCCATGGTGAGCATCGCTGACGAGTTCCAGCATGGCCTGGAAAAGGGCTTTCAAAGGCAGGTCATGAGCTCTCACAAACCTGCTTAGAAGTGAAGCAGCAGCAGCAGAGAAGAGACCTAAGAAGTCTGATATCAGTGAAGCTCAGGGCTGGGTTAAAAAGAAAGCAAAGAAATTAGCTTGCTGCTTCTCTGGCAGTGAGCACAGGAGATTTTAAGTTAATTCCACTTCAGAGCTTACAGGCCTTTTAATTAAGGTAGTGATACAAGTGAGAACCTGGAGCTCTTTGATGACCAGTCTTTCATGCAGCTATTTCCACAAGAAAAGTGCAGATCTGAGGGGAATTGCCATACACCAGGAATAAGTGCGGGCAGAGTAACAATGCACCCTGGTATAGCAGGACCCCTATAGAAAGCTGTTAAAATAATCCGGAGCCAGGAACAAGTAACGGGAGATTCCTGCTTTGTTGCTCAGCCTCATAACTTGGAGTTTGACCTGAGCAGGGAGAATGGAGTAGGGAGAGAATGAGGAAGAGGTTTCTGAGGCTCTTCCCCATCTGCAGATCCTTCCTCTTGGAAAGTCTGTATCAGCCATGTGGAGCTGACACGGGCTGGACCTGAGCAGTAAATCCTCCCGCCCCATTGGGGAGTAAATGTGCTGGAATTCCATGACCTTTTGGAAAGGAAGAGGGAGCTTATGAATTCTTATTATGTACGTGCCTGGGTATGGGAACATTTAGATGACTGATTGGTTGGGTTAATTGTATACTGATTTGGCTCGTTAGGGGTAATATTAGGGCTATCCAAAAGAAATGGGAAGGCGTCGTGGTGGCTTCAGCTCATGTACATCTTGACAAACTGATTAAGTGTAATCCTGCAAGTTCATTTAACAGCAGCAGTGGAGACACAATGACAGTGGTTTCATTCCTGCAGGCTCTTCCTCTTTACACATCTGCAGCTCTCACAGTCCTGCAGTGAAGTAGCGCTCTAGTTCTCTGTTCCTGTCCCCGCAATGCTGTCGCTCTCTGGCAGCGTACGGCTGTGGCAGCGGTCCCTTGCTGTGCTTTTGTAGCTGGAGTGGAGTTCCTGCAGACAGATCTTGTAGTACGAGTGGATGTCATACACTTCTACTAAGCTGAATTTTGGAATAATCACATTTGATAGTAATCCTTCAGGCAGCCTTTTAGCTTAACAGAGAGTGTTGTATTTTTCTTGCGTGTGCTTCCATGCTTCAGGACACAAACCAAAATAAAGTTATGTAATGGTGACCTTTGTAGGAAGTTTATGAAAGTACTTGGCAATTGTATAAACCTTCTTAGGCTTGAGAGACAAGAGAAAAGTTGTTGGGTCACATGAGGACCAGGCTCAGGGAACCTCAGTAGCAGTGCAGGTCACCTGATGTGCAGTATGTGATGGGAGCCCTCACTTACTGGGGAGCACAATTTGCCATTTGCCAGAGTGACACTTTGTTCGTGTGTGTGTGACATAATGACAAAAGGCGGATAGATAAATGCTACTTCAAAATACATGGGGAAGATAAGGGTTGCCAGTTTGTCTTCAATGCACTGTGTTATTGGACTTAGACAAAGCATCTACTGTGATAAGTAACATACTACTTTGTGCTCTGAAAGAGTTTGGCCAATTTCCCCATCCTCATTCATCTTCAGCCTTGCCAAGTGCTGGAATGCTCCCAGAAAATATCTCCAGCCTGCCATCATGGGACCAAGAGGTGTGAGAAATCTGGAAGCATATCAAAACTGTGTGGCTTATATATTCAGAACAAGTCCTTGGTCCTTTGCTGATCCCTGGAATGAATAATATTCAGCAACTCTGGGGCCAGGGTTAGGTTAGAATTCAGAAGACGCCTCTGTAGCGATTGTGAGAAAGGGGTTTCAGGGAGAAGCACAGACCCTCGGGACAGACTTCACACTGAAGTGAAGGAAAAAGCAATTATATCTTAAAAAGCAAGTAGGATGAAGTTACCTTAGTTTGTTTGTTAAGGAATTGTATTTTTGCTTTTTATGGATGGCATGCAATTATTTCTCTCTCCAAACAAAGGTTATTTTAATAGGGTTAGCCTGACTCTATAGCTCATTAAAGACATACATCTAGGACATTCCCTGAACAAGTAGTGGAGGGGAGAACAAGTATTGCAAATGAATGCATCCTGATGTTGTGTATCTGCATACCTGGAGTTGCTGTGGGATGTAGTTGAGGAAAATGGGTTAATTGTGGGTTAAAATAAAAAGAAAAGTTCTGATCTTCCCACTGGGAAAGTCCCCAAAGTGTCAGGCTATACCTACACCACTAAACAAGACCATGAACTGATCTGTGACCCCAAAGACAAGTGGCACTGCCTGACTCTGTACTAACATGGCCTCAGGCTGCCTTCCCTCCTGGGAGATTTGTATGAAATCTACAGTGACCGGAGCAGAGGGACAGGATCCTTTCGCTAATGCTGTTATGCAAGCGCAGCAGCCGTGGCTTATCAGACAGTAAAAGCCAATTTTTCAGGACAGCATTTAAGTGCCTCCATTTGTATGCTGGTGGGTAATGTGATTCAGTGTCAGTGCTGAGCTTTACCATCTTACAGATGTATTATGGTACCCTCTTTGCTAAATACTCCCATGTCCTGAAGCATCAGCGGGGATTGTGCGCATGATGGTTCACTTGGGCAGTTCGGAGCAATGTTGTGGTAGAGTATTACACCTTATCCATTAAACCTTAGTTTCTGTCTGGGCTTGTGCCTTCTCCAGCCAAGAAACATTGATATCCACGTTCTGGTCAGCTACTGAGGTGAAATCTGGTAATGATCGTGTCAGATTCACTAAATTAAATTGTTGTGTGCAGAGCCTTTCATCTCTGAAGTAGGAAGTGTCATGTGCCCTGTGAAGTGGAGCCGTTGCCAGCAGACAGTTTATCTGTTATGTGACTCCGTGAGCTGGGTGAAGGTTGTATGAAGGATGTCTAACACTGTGTTTAAAAAATGTCTCAACCTCTTGCTTAATATTTTTTGAAAATACTCTCTCTTCAGATCTGACTTTGAAAGCATAGTTCGTTCTTTACCTCTGCTGTATACCTTCTCTCATCTGGGGCAGTATGAGCAGATTTTGGAGACATGATGACTTCATCTGGCAAAGATGAATGACTTCCCTCAGGGGCTGCCTGATAGAAATTTGGAAGGAATCCCAATGCAGGAAATGTATTTGGATCTCTGTGCAGTATTGTTGAGCATGATCAGGACCATCCTGTATTCTGCAGAGATGAGATCTTGGGTGTTCTTCGCCCGGGAGGTGCTTGGAACTTGAAAGCAGCAGTCGCTGCAAGAAGCCGCCTGTCTGTGTGGAGACAAGTCTCGGTGCTGGGGAATGCACGGCAGTGCTAATCACAGAATCAGAGGCTAATTTCAGTTTGAAGGAGCCTGTGGAGATCTCTTCTCTGCCCTCCTGCTCAAAGCAGGGCCAGCTTACTTAGACAAGGTGTTGCAGGGCTCTGCCTGGTTCCACAGCCCCTCTGGACCCGTTGCAGTGTTTACGCACTCTCACTGTCACCCTTTTTTTCCTTTAGGCCTGGCTGGAATTTCTGGAAGGATCTGACTCCATCTTCTCCATGATCCCCCATGATAAAATTGAAGAGAGCAATTATATTCCCCTCTACCTCCCAACTTAGCCTTCCCTCGGCTGAACAAGGGCTGCTCCCTCAGCCTCTGCTTCCACATCAAGTGCTCCAACCCACTAACCATCTCAGTGGCTCTTTACTGAACTCTCGCCTGTTTTTCAGCATCCCTTTTACACTGGGGTGCCAAAACTGGGCACCACGTCCAGGTGTGGTCTCAGAAGTGCAGAACAGAGTGGGCTAATCACTTCCCTCAACCTGCTGGCTGAAACGCGGCTGGCTGTGCAGTCAGCCAGGTCAATTTTAACAGATGAGCTATATGGTTTTTTTCCTTCTGGCTGCCATTTGGTAGTGGCGTCTGGACTAATGAACGAGAAATTGCATTGGCAAGATTGTGTGAGCTGCAGAGAGAAAAATGGAGCCAGATGCGTCTCCTCACACAATATTGTCCTAGCCACTCATCACAAGCTAGCAGCTTCATTCAGGTTGCCCAGGAACAATAAGCTCCTTGTGAGGAGCCCCAATACAGCGGCAGGTTGGCTTTAAGAGTTGCCTTTGCCTTGATCCGTTCAAGTGATATTGTAAGTTAGACTCCTCTGAATTGCCTTTTGGAAGAGTTGATTGCATGGGGAGACTGGGAAGCTGAGTCTCTTGATTCACAAAGCTGAAGCTAGGTAGTGTGAACATGCCCCAGGGAGCCACATTGCCAAAGCTTTGTTGAAAGAGAGAAGAAAGACCACTTCCCCGCCATTGATGTGGTAATGGCCTCCAGAACACTGAAGTGTGGCTCTGTCAATGACGCACTGATTGCTATCTGAAAGTCAGTCTTCTGGGATATGAATGGAGGCTATTTTGTTCTTCAGTTCATAAATTAGTGCATCTGAGTAGCCAGTGCCTGTGAGCCAGAGAACAGCTCAAGTGGTGAGAATGCATGGCTTTCTCATGCTTCTGCCTTGTGCATTGGCCATGCGTGAGTGGCCTGCTGCTTTTACAAGAAATCCTGTTCAGAAGTGAGTGTGGGTAAAGTGGGCATCTTTTATCCAAGTGCCATCTGTGTGGGATATCCAGAAGTCAGGATCCCCCCTCTCTCATGGAACAGGCTGTGACCCTGGTCTGAGCTGGCGCTGAGGCTCCCAGCTCCGATCTCATGCATAAAGGACTTCCCTTCAAAGACATACTAATGGTGACATACTACTGCAGCATGTCTCCATGTAGTACAATGATGCTAACTTCAAAACAAATCTCAAGCACAAATAAAATAAAGTGACAATGAAAATAACACAGTAGGATGTTCCAGGGAATCTTTAAACAAAGGTGTCTGCGCAGTACCTGCAGCACCACAGTGAATTTAGAAATGCTGTTGGTGTCCTCCACCGCTTACAGTGGTTTTGTCCTTTCAAAGTCCAGCTTTCTTTTTCCCCTTTTAAAGTTGCTGGCTCTAAAATACTCTACTTGACATTTTCTCTACACTGGCAGGATTTTTTTTGTTGATTCTGGAAGCACTTGAGAACAGGGGAAATTGGCCAAGACATTCAAAAGTTAAATTAAAATCTGACTCTGCAAATAGCCAGTGTCACTGGTGTGAATAACTTCACTCTCCAGTAAAAGATACTGAGGGAAAGCGGAGAATTGTATCAGACAGAAATGCAACTTAAGACATAGAGATAAAAGTAATCTAGGGTTGGCTAGGGTGACTTCCAATGAAGATTTTGGATATTTGGATCCAAAAGTATTGATAGCAATGGAGGAATTGCTGATGCTGTGGGTTAAGATGAGGACATTCCTAAGCTTGCTCAGCACTGGTTGTTCTGAGCTTTGTAAAACATTCGGCTGGGTAAGAACAGGATTTACGGGTAGGTAATCTGCAGCAGTCATTTTGGAAAGCTTTAATCATGGGTTATTGTTAGTGTCCATAGGTTTTTGTGTGCACCTATGGATTAAAGAACGTATGATATGTCTGGAATTCAGAGAGGTATGTAAAGAAGCCTCATGGCATATATAATCTTCTCCTGCTTGGAGGTATTGCTGATGTTGATCAGAACAACTGTGCCAGTTTCCTCTTGAAAAGCGTTCATTTGCTGAAAACGAAATACATGAAATGTCATCCCTAGTGAAACATTTGTCTCCGCATCTGTGCCCACATCTTCTGGGGCCGAAGTTTCCACATTCTTGCTTCTTGCAAAGCTGTTGCGGTGGCGGCCTTTCCCCTTTATAGCAGTGTTGGTTTTTTTCAGTAAAAAACAAACAAAGCTATTTTCCATTTCAGAATGCAAGATGTAATATCTCTGGAGAGATTAACCTTCTTTCCAGAGTTGTTTTTGTGGTTGAAAGAATAAATCTGTTATCATTAAAATAAAAAAAAAAAAAAGTCTGCACCTCATTATTTCCAGAAATAAAGCTGACATAATGAGATTTATTAAGAATTGACTCTGGGTGAACTGAAGAGAGATCCAACCCCAAAGACTTTGTGTTCTAGAAAAAAGGCAGAAAGACAATAGGATGGACACAGGGGAAGCTAAAAGAGGGAATTGCTCTGTGATGTTAATAAGAAAATATGTTCCTTTTGGGAAGGACTCTGAGAAATGGCTTGGCAAATGCGACAGGAGGAGTTATTCAAACCTCCTTCATGTGTTAGGTGCTTGGCTGAGCTCAGTTGCATGAGGCAGAGATGTGAGAGATGCACAAAGTATCAGGACTGGCATGGCTGGGAGGAAAGATTTGGGAGGAAATGTAGAGGGCAAGAAGCGTTAACATGATATCTTATCCTTTCCTGCTCTGCTCCTTCCGTCGGTTCCCTTTCCTGCTGCTCTCCCGTAACTGAGCCCCTGGTTAGCTGCTGGACCCCGTCCTGCTGACGCTGGCTCCTTGCTGTGCCACCAGCCTCCTAGGAGCAGCAGTACAAATATTCTTCCACATATCCATGAGAAGAAATGTGGTTTGGCAATTGGCAAAGTCACAGGGGTGCAGGCTTAGTGCTGAGGCAGCAGGTTTTATGAGCAGGCTGGCTTCTTGTGTGCACTACCTGGGATGCCAAATTTCTCTGTGGCTTTTCTTCCAATCCCCTTCTGCACCTCTATGGGGTGGGTCATTCTTTTTTGCTTTTTTGCTTTTTTCCCCTTCCCTTTTACCTTGGGGCCATCAACAGGTTTGTTTCCTGATCTCTGTGCAGGGTGTCTGCTTTGAAGACAACTTCTCACCTTTTACTTACTGAAACAATGTGAAGAATGAGGCCCGATGGCCCCAGCCTACCACCCAGCCGGGGTGTGTTTGTACACGCAGTGGAGAAAGAGCAAGGTGCCTGCAGTCCCTGGGAGCAGACTCTGACCCTACAAGCCACTGCTCAGTGGGCAGCGGAGAGAGGGCAGTGGCATGTGCGGAGGGCGGGGATGGGCTTTAAGTGCATCTCTGAGCATTTCACTACGCTGAAAACTACTTGTTGGTAGTGCCAGCAGCAATACAGCCGTATAGCTACAGATCCTGCTCCACCATGTAGAGTTTCAACTTGTTTTAGCAATTAAATTTCTTAACAATGTTAACTTCTAAGGCAGATCCATGAGTAAATCAGTCTGGCAAGAGGAGCAAGTTGCTGCTCTGGCTGCAGCGGCTCTGGGATATTTGCAAGTGCAGGTGGGTTGGCTGGGCAGGAGGAGAGGGTTATTCCCACCCCCGTGTAGTTGTCATGACTGTTGGTGTCACTATATTCGTATGTCCTCTTACAACTGCACCCACCAACAGGGTGAACAAGACAAAAGGGCTTTGGCGAATCCAGCTGTTGCAGTGAAGACTGTTATGGGCCCTATTTGTCTGCCCTGCCCCTTGCCAATAGCTGCTCCCTCATGCCAGGATGGGCAGCATGCCATACTCCAGCCACTCTGGCTCACAGCTGGGTATTTGGGCTTAAACCACAGGCAGCTGTGAGTTTGTGAGTTTGTGCGTGTGCCCCCAGGCTCTGCAGTGTACCGAGGCACGGGCACACGTTCACTTCTGCCAGCAAACAGCTGGGAACGGGGAATGTCCTACACTGCCCTCCCTGTTTGCAGGTGCATGTAACGCAGGCTCCTGCAGCGGCACTTGGGATTGTTGTGTTTGTCGGTATCGCTGAAGCAATAATCCAGTTGTCACGTCCACAGAGGCCTTGAATAGACACAAAGGGAGACACAAAGGGAGGAGTTTCTTGCACCCAACCCTAGTTCTTCACAGCTGGAGCGAACTGCTCTGGATTCCTCTTATGATCAGTGGGGATAAAGGAGGACTTTCAGAGCACATTTAGTACAACCTATTTCCGATGCAGGGTGACACCACTCACAGCCTGGACCCATCCGCAGTGCTGGCTGGGCCCATGCCGGTTGCACAGGATGTCTGTCTGCACAGCGTGCTGTTGCATGTTGCTGGAGGAGGGACCTGGTGCCCCTGTTTTCACAGGAGTGTGTGCAGATGGGCTGTAGGCTGATGAGTGAGCCTTTTCCTTGCTGTGAACACCAAAGTCTGCTGCTCAGGAACGTTTTGCTGATGTGTCTCACCTGTAACCCGTGTGTGACTGCCAATCCTCTCTCCTGGAGGAGACCCCATGCTACTGTCTTACCTGGAGAGAGACTAATCCATCCTATTGCCTCTTCCAGGACATCAGGTCCCAGGCATCATTTCAGGGCTATGTAGAGGCACAAAATGGGACTAAAACAATCCAAACTCTTACCCCTTTTCTAATTACCTGCCTAATGAGCCCAAAGACCTTTACTGTCTGGTCAGTCACTGGTTCTGATTTTGCTTAATATAATCAGTATCTGAGCAAATAATATGCTGGTCACCAGTCAGGCTATGTGGTATTGTTTTACCCTGTTTCTCTGTGCTGCACCTGCAAAGTGGTATTCCCTGAACAAATAGCCATGCTGTCAAGGGGACGCAAGTACCCTGATGAGCTCTTGGTTAAAGTATGTGCTCTTCATCTCTTGGCAGAGAAGTGCAGCACTCACTGGGTTTGAACAAAATCACTCCTGCAGCGGGGAGATTCTTGCTCCTTTCTGCACTTGTCCAGGAACCCCTGAAGGATGCTGTCTCCTGAGAGGGGGTAGAAACACCCATGATGGAAATTGCACTGATAGTCTTCCTTCACCCTTGATTCCCCTTTCAGAGCACAGTGGGAGAGAATCGATGTCTTCAAGGGCACCTGATACAGTTGCTAATCAGTTACTGTGATTTGAACACAGCGGCAAGATGGGCAGAACGCTGCAATTTGCCTAAGGAGATGCTACCTTATGGAGTGGCTGATGAGCTTCAAAAGCTTCAGATCCAGGAGAGGTAAATACTGTTTTGTGCCTTTTCACTGTAGATTACTTATCTTACAAGGGCTGCATATTTGCTTAAAGTAATCTGCCATAATGCTTCCTTGGGGACGTAATTTTGCAAAAACTTCCTCCGTTTACTCAGATCTCATCTTGGCCATTTTTGTGCTGCATTTGCTTTTCATAAGCCTGGAAATGTCTGTGCAAGGTACATTTTAAACTCAATTCTGAGTGCTTAGAAGCTGTATGAGATTGCTTCACGCTGCAGAGGGGTCTTCAGACTCCCTCTGCGAGATCATCAGCACAAATGAAATTATGTCGGTAGGATCTGAATATGCATCTATTTTACTGAGTTGATGACACATCTCAAAGTTTTCTATATGCTCTGCATCCCCCACTGTACTGTAATCGGGTTTAATGCCTTTTAGGAGACTTATGGCCAAGAAAATAATCTTAAAGTTCCTTAATTTTTTCTACTTGTGTTTCTTTTCTTCCTCCTTTGACAGCTCATAAGCCATTTTTCATTCCAGTCTGTAATTTTTGCCTCATTCAAAGCTTTCAGAAGTAATGGGAATTTTTAACATTTGGGATCAGATCCCGGAAGAGTTGCATTGCCTGAATTTGGGATAAAAGCAGACTCTCTGGCACAAATTTACCAAGTGATCTTAAGAAGCCTTTAGCCCCCTAATTAGTCTCTGTCCCCTTTTCTTCCTCTAATGCAATCCTGATAACACAGCGCTGTGGTGCCTCTCCTGCTTTGGGACCCCCATGTTGTATGCAGCAGATTAGCCTGCAGTAGCTGCAGTTCCTCCCCCGATGGGAGCTTCATCCTGTTGCATGACCTGAAACAAGAGTACAAAGGCAGAGGTAAAAAAAAGAATTGAAAAATCCTTATATTAAGAAGAGTTCTTACAACTCCTTGACTTCAAGTGCACAGAACTGTGCAAACAGCCCCGGTCTAGGATCTCTGTGAACCTGATGGTGCAGGAGGAGCAGAGGGGAAGGATGGAGGGAAGAGGGTGGCCAGGTGCCATGCTGTGTGAAGACAAAGCTGTGCAAAGTTGAAAGAGACTCAAAATTTAGGAAGGCACGTATAGCCACCTAAACTGTTTGGAGCTGTCTGATCCCCACAGCAAGCTAGATCTGGAGGAGCACCAGGACTTTGTAGTTCTGGTTCTGGGAATTCTGTGCTGTGTTTCTTTGAGAAACTGGCCCAAGATCGTCCTCTTCATGCAACAATATACCAGGCAGTTGCTTAGCTATTCTGTACGGAGGAGGAAAGGCTGTATTTGAAAAAATGACTCAATGCAGATGATTCACTGAGCCCCAGTAAATCACTTTTATACTCACATGAGGGATGGTGTATCTGCCATGCTTCAGTGACTCTGTCCATGAGATGTTTAAGCAACTTATTCAGAGATAGCTGTGTTTGGCACCCTTTTTTAAACTTTTTTTTTTCCTGCAGAAAGGCCTGCACATATGCAGGCTACTGCAAGTCTTGAGGAACTGCAGAGCTTGCAGGTGATACTGCATGAGGGTGCTGTTAGGATCTCCCCCAGGACTGCACAGGAGATCTGGAGCCTTGGGCTGGATGAGGTCTGGCTGGTAGTCCCATCAACACACAGCCCGGTAGCCTCTGCGCCCACGCGTGTCTGTGAGCCGAACTCCTGAGAGGCTGCAGGCTACCGCAGTCCTTGGGTTCAGAGTAATTAACGCAGTCACCTTGCTGGCCTGCTACAGCCAAGCAACATTTTCTCTGCTCATTCATGTGCAGGAATTCATCTAATTGGATTCTGGGCACAGAAGAGTACTTATCCCCGAATGCTCAGTGCAAATACAGGAGAGCTCTGGGCTGTGTGGTTGGAGTGCAGCGTAGCTCAAAGCCTTGCTGTCATTTGAAGAGCAATCACGTGTTTCGCGGTAGAGTCAAGGCTTTTGTCAAAAACAGAAGAGAGGAAGCAGTGATAATTTTTGGGTTCCTTAGGACTCTTCCGTCGTTGTACACATCAGTCGCCTTAATCCAGGATGTTGTGCTTGACTGGACTTGGCACCATTTGCCTGATTTCTCTCTCTTACCCTCACTGGTGAAATGCCTTGGGGTTTTTTTTTAGCATGGAGGTTGGTGTTTCTAGTTCAGAAGCCAGGTGAGATTAGAGGAAAGTTTGTGGGAAAATCTTGACCACTCCCGAGAGGTAACTGTTTACAACTTTGTGCAAGCTGATAGCCCGTATCTTTAGCATCCTGCAAACGTAGCCCTTGAAGCCTGTCATATGAGGAAGTAACTTCATATATGGAGCTGAACTTCTCAGTGTGTGTGATGGAAATTTGAATCTGATTTGAAATGGACTGTGTATCCAGGCAGAGTTGATGATGACATCATACATTGCCTGTTTGGGGAGGAATAAAGCCAGCAGAAAGTCAATGATCACTACTTCCTGGGTAGCGAGAAGGATGCTTTCAGCACCGTGCTCTTGGTGTGGGAAGCAGAGGCAGGGTCCCTCTTGGCATGGCTGTTGCAGGAGTCTGCACACCCATGCTCATCTGCTACCTCGCATGGTTTGGGGCTCTCTCCTGTTACTGCAGAGTGTGCAGTTGTATGCAGATGATTTGGATGCTTCCTTTCACTTTATGCTCTTAGGGCAGGAATTTCCTACTGGTGTCTCATGTCCGAATTATGAACTCCAGCGAACAGTTAGAATCTGTTGCTGGCTGCCTGGTTAATGCCAGCACCTCAGTAGGGGATAAGGAGACCTAATAAGGAGACATTTTGAGAAGGCTAAGCCTGAGACTGAGCGAGGTTACCTGCTCTAACTGGTTTATCATCAGGTTTGTTGTCTTCAACATTATAGCAAATTTCCATCTCCTGGAAGAGGTGTTTATGCAAAAGCTGCAGCTTTCATAACTGAAAATCATGGTTTTGGAGCATAGATTGGGCTAACTGGAATTACGTAGAAGGTGAATGAGAACATGGTGTATTATTATTTTTTAATGCTGATGATTTTGGGAGGGTCTCACAAATGGTCTTGAACAGTTCATGTGCTGAGCTTCATGGATCTGATCTTTCTCCTAGTACAGATCTGCACTGGTTCATGTTCAAGCCCCATGTAACCTCAGGAAATATGACACAGATGTAATCACCCTCGAAACACTGTCTGCAAAGGCCCACTTCTCCAGATGGTACATGGATTTCTTGGAGCACAGGAAACTCTTGTCTGTCTAGGACATGCTTCTGCTTAGCGCTGATGCATTGCTGGAGCTGCCCTCCTCCTCCCTCCTGAAGCTGCACCAGCCGCCAGTTGGGAGCCAGAAGGTTTTTGCATGAAGTGTAATCCCTCAAAACACAAAGGGGCGGTTAACAGGAGTGTGACTTAGCCACAGACTCTGTGCATCTAGAAGGATAAAAACCAGCACTACATCACTCTGCTCTGGGAATCCTGTGTTGTGTATGGGTGGAGTGAAGGCATGCTAATTAGGATGTGCTCTGCTATTCATGAGGAGTTGTGACAGATGAGTAAACCCCTTTGTGCCCCAGTTTACTCATCCAGTCATGATACCTGCTGCAGTAGCTGCTATAAAATCAGCGGAGCCATGGAACCTAATAAAGCAATCTGTCTGTCTGGTTTATTGAGCTAACAAAGCAGCAGGTTCCCAGAGAGGGTGTTCACACTGTAGAG
Organism: Morus bassanus; assembly: GCA_031468815.1. Taxonomy (NCBI): domain Eukaryota; kingdom Metazoa; phylum Chordata; class Aves; order Suliformes; family Sulidae; genus Morus; species Morus bassanus. The sequence goes on from CM062586.1 coordinate 12,581,714, forward strand.
AGCAAGGTGGTACCAGCATATAAATGACATCATCTCTGCCACTGGTCACACCACATGTGGCTCCTGAACTCTGCAGGTGAGAATATTCCTGGAGACCTGGGACTGCACACCTTCATTAAATATTTTACACAAATATTGACTTCCCCATGCACACAAACCCACAGAAAAGAGTGTTTGTACAGTGAAAGCTGCTCTGCTACAAAATTAGTCACGCAGTCCCCTAAACATAAGGTTATTAAATAGTTCCTCAAATAATAAACCATTTCAAGTCTCTATGGGAAAGAGACTATCCAGAAATTTGTGATATGTCCAAAATAGCTGGATATTTTTTATTAGTTTCTTTCCTCTGATTGCATCATCTGGCTGAGACACCACCGCAGTATGCTGACCTTCCAGTTACAAGGCCATTTCAAGGGACTCTGCTGCATTTTGAAAAGAAAATGTGCTGTGTAAGATCCTGTTGTAGGAAATCAGTTAGCTCATTTCTGCAGGCATCTTCCAACACTCCGAGGGTATTCATACACAGATACCGAATTTCTCTGTGTTGTGCCATCTGAAACCCGAATGGAGGGAGTAGCTCGAGCAAGGCACTCGGTCTGTGGCTGTCTTCCCCTAAATACAGAAGGTTTTGAAACTATTTCTGAACTTTTCTCATTTCATCCCTGTGCAGTGTAGGACAACTGTTCTTGTGCAACCCATGTGGACATTTTACAGGGAAGGAGATGGAGGAGAAGAAGCTGAATAGCATCAGGGAGGTCCGTGAAGCCTTCCCAAGCCATTGCACTATAAAATGATGAGGCAGATTCACCCATTCCCAGCTGGTAGTGATCTGAGTGTGGAGCAGTCTGAAAGTCTCTTTCTGAGCCAGTTTACGCTGTGGGGAAGTGTGAAGGTCCTGTTCGGACACAGTGCTGGTCAGAGCTGACTTCTCTGTTATGTATTACACCGTGGGAGCTAGCAGACTTCCATGTTAACCTCGAGGGCAAAAAGCAGTAAATCTAAAATGTGTTGTCTCTGAATGTGGAAACAGCTGCCCAACTTTGTCATCCAAGTTGCATCAGTTCTGGGAAAGAGAGCTGAGCACTGAGGACAGGGCTTAGGACTCCGACTCCAGCAAGTGTTTTGGTTTGGGCGTTCTCTGCAGTGGGTACAGTGCATGTGCATGGTGAGGTCTCAGACACTGTGCCATTTCTGTGATGGGAATAAAAAGAGAGGGTGAGTCCAGATGAGAGAGACTGAGATTACAGGGGAAGTGAGGAAAGAGATGCAAGAGAAAGAGTTGAGTGGCATGGGAAAACAGAGGCCCAGGGTGAAAAAAGGGGCTTAAGACTTCCTGATGTTCCTCCAATCCAGGTTTTCTTCTCATTGCATGGCTTAAAGCTGTTGCATCTGGTTCTGTGCAGGGTAGAAGAGGCCACAAAAGCAGGTAATTATGAAGAGAGTAAGAAGAGGGACTATTACCAACTTCCTATTCCACGGGCAAATATTCACTTCCTGCAGACATGGGAAGAGACGCTGCAGTGCTGGGAGAAGGTGCTGCAGGTGAGTGTTACTCTGGTATTTACTTTGCAGAGTCAAGGAGCAGAAACTCCATAGCAGGCTGGTACGCAGGGTTGTATGTGGGCCACTGCCATCACATGTCTCCCTCCCCAGGTCAAGAACAGCTGCTTCCTTTAGGCTTGTCTGATTTGGGGAACGTGTTGGGAATTGCTGTGCCAGGAAAGGTCCCCACAGGGGTAACTCAGGTGTGCTGTGAAAGTTACTTGTCTCTGTAGCAGTTTGCACATTAGCAAAGAAATGCAGTTGTTGGAAAGGAAATGCGTGTGTTCTAGACAGGGACTGTCCAGGCTACTTTCAAGTGTAGACAGTCTCTAAGTGAAGAAGGCTTTTGTCTCTGTTACAGCCTGGGCAGGTTGTTGGCATTGACATGGAGTGGAGGCCTTCGTTCGGCATGGTCGGGAAGCCCCGTGTCTCCCTCCTTCAGATTGCTCTGAAAGATGAGGTGTTCCTGCTTGACTTGCCACGGCTCCTTGAGCAAGCTGAGACGGAGGGTGAGAAGGAGAAGCTTCCCCGTTTCATCCAGATGCTCTATTCAGATGCAGCCATCACTAAACTAGGTAACATGCGTCTCATCTCCCTGCCTCGGGTCTTTACACAGCTTATTTTGTGTAATTCCTGGATCCTCTTGGGGTTGTCATTCTCTAAATCCATTTATCGCGGAACCAGCTTTTGTAGCCCTGAGTATTCAAATACTGCCACACCAGGAGGCACGGTGACGGGTGACTGGGAATGATAGAAATGTCTCTCCATTTCAGGTCAGGCCCAAGATTTCTGATTTAGCCTCTCCTCTCAGACTTGGGGTTGTCTTAGTTCCATACTAAACCCCGACTTGCACCCAACCTTCAGTGGTCTAAGGAAGTCTGCCATCCAGAGCTTTCTGGATTTGCTGGCCCTGTGCCAAAGCTTGACACCAGAGCTCTCAGCTTACCATACCTCATTTTAGATTCTGTTTGGAGACTTTTGGCAGGAGTTGTTAAACCCAGAGTTCAAGGGCAAATTCATAATTGCCTTTCACTAACCTAGCAGATTTTAAATAAGTTGATCTTAAACTCAGCATTTTTCATCCACGTCTTTTTTCCCTATCTTGATCTGCAAGAGTATCCCTTAGGAACAGGAGAGACTGGAGTCTGCCCTTTTCCCTATCTGAACAGTTGTTCCACCAATGTTTATACATACACTGTCAGCATTTTGTCTCTGAACTAGAAAAAGCTGTGGTGCATTAGCCATGATTTGAGTTTTCCTACCTGCGTGATTTGGGCTTTTGTTTTCTGCAGGTTATGGGATGTCTGGAGACCTTAACAGCCTTGCAGCCACATGGTCTGCTTTAAAAGACACAGATAAGCAAGCGCAAGGTGTGGTGGACCTACTCAGAGTAGACAAACAAGTAAGGATGAACACATGAAGACATGGAAAATTGTGTCTCCTGCATGAGCTTGTAGATAACTGTCATGAATTCACAGCATTGCCTTTTTGTATCCTGTATTGGCAGGGAGATGGCTAAATGAGTAAATAGACCTTTTCCACATGTGGTTTCAAGGGTAATGTGATTCTGTAAAGAAAGACAGAAGCATTTAGTTTTCATCAACTAGAAAGTTAGAGCTTGATATACGAATAACATTTTTCATAGCCTTTATAACAGCTATGAAAAAGCAATTGAAATAGAGGCATAGCTCCTTTCAGCTAGGACAGAGCTGCTGAGCACAAGTCATACTTGAACTCAGTAAGAGTAAATTCTTGTAGAAATTCTGATATTCCAAGATCATGCAGTGCTGAAGCAGATATCATGGAGTTAATGATTTGTAGAGAACTTGTAATGGTTGTAGGAGGGCTGCTGGTGGATTCAGCACAGGAATTTCTGTTTAGCTGAAGTACAGCTTTCTCTGGATTTGCACACAGTGGATTTTAGCAGTCTGCAGAAATGTTAAGGACAACCATTTTAATGGGTAAAATTTACAGAGCATGGTTAAGGCTGTGGGTTGAGGTGAACCCAGATCTTTGGGACTGATAGCTTAACCTGGGAGGTGCTGCAGGGTCTGAAGTACCTGCCAACAGCTGTTGCCTCAGTTTAATCTGAGAAATGGCAACTGCAGAAAGGCTGTTGCCCACTGTGTTACAGGAATACCTTTTCTCACTGGAACTGGAAGGAGAAAGGTGCTGAACTACCACTGTTAATTTTTTATTGAGTTGGCGCCCAACAGCCTCCAGCATGGCTGAGCACCCTGCAAACCTCTGAGAAGTGACAGTCACAGCCCCACTGCTCTGATGCAATGCTGTATGACGATGCACTTTTTTTCCTTCCCTGGCTATGAAACAGATTTCTTTTCAGCAAGTGTGTTTGTTAAACAAATAACCGGATGCTGTATATATCTAATGCCATCCCAGCCCTTCTCTGAGACAATGGGATTCAATGTGCCAGACAAAAGATACAAATGATAGGGTTGCTGCATGGCCCACTGGAATACGAGGTGTTGTAGAAGTTGTTTTATAACCATGTGTTTTATATCTTTTTCTTTCCATCAGCTGCAGAAGAGCTCCATTGACTGGAAGAAGGGTAGCCGGAAGGTCGATGTACTGTCCCCAGAGCAGAACTACGAGGCTAGAGGGTTCAGGCAGCCAGAGAAAGGACTCAGCCTCTTGGTGCAACATGTGCTGGGGAAACCTCTAGACAAAACAGAGCAGCTATCTAACTGGGAGAAACGGCCTCTCCGGGAGGAACAGATCCTCTATGCAGGTCTGGTCACTGGCTCCGTGGCAAGGTGCTACAGATTGTCCGTTACAGGCTGTGTTTGTCTGTTCTCTGTCACCAGGAAAATCATTAAGTAACAAATGAAGAAAATGGCTTTGCAGATTAGTTCCTGTTCAGAGAAGCCAGCACATGTTGTGTTTATCCTTTTGTGGACATGGCTTTAATGGTTGAAGTTTAAACTGTCCAGTGATTCATTATTTCCCTTATGAAAGAATTCCTGTGCTTTGCAGATTTTGTCTGATGAAACATCACCTCAGTGGAAACTCCTGTCAGTAACTGAAAGGAAGAAAGTCCACTTCCTTCTGCCTCATTTCACAGCCTTTCTGGGAAACAAGTGCTGTGTTCATTTGTCATAGTGAAGTGCTTGTTAGAGCAGGGTTAAAAATGGGTAGACATGGTGTCAGAAGCTGCAGCACAGAATTGGTGCTGTGGAGGGACCAGTGGAGTTTATTGCTCATTACCCCAGAGTCAGAAGTCTGGGACTAAATCTTTTCCTGAGGCATCAAAGGACAGTCTACTGAAGCGAACTAGCCCATTGTTAAATTCAGCTATCCTTGAAGCTGACACAGTTCCCACAAAAGTTAATCACCAGGACTTGTAAAACTGGCTCGGAGACTTAGACAGTTCCCGTTGCAAGGAACAGGGGCCACATGGCAGTGTGTGTGGGCAGGTGATTGCAAACAACTCTGTTATTACTTTTTAAGATATTGCATGTAATGGGGAAGTTACCTTCCCATAGCTGAGGTGCGGTAATAAACTGTGGGCAAGCTGCTGCTCAGTAACAACGCAGAGTAAAATGGGTTGGCTGAAGCTATCTTACACGGTGGCTTGAACAGGCACCCTACAATTTGCATTACATTAGAGTCAGAGGCAGCAGAGGGCCTGTCGCTTTTTGAGCTCCTCCGCCTTGACTCTTTGTGTTCAGGTGTTAAGTTATGATGCTCACTGAATCAGTAAAGAGTGCAGGGTACGACATCAGTAAGTTGGAGCTTCACAGGTTGTTTGCGTGCAGTGGCATTTACAAAGGTGAGGGCTGTTCCTCGCATCAGGAAAGCCTCTGTTTTACTTTGTTTTACTTTTGAATGAAACCAGCTGAGGCTCATATTCCCTTATTTTCAGCTTCAGATGCATACTGTCTGCTGGAGATCTACGAGAAACTCTGTAAGGATCCAGCAAGCTTTGGTCTGAATTCAGACCTGACTGAGAGTCTGGTGGGAAAATCAAGCATAAAACCCAGGGCAAAGAAGCAGCTGAATAAACAAGAAGTACCGTCACCTTCTGGACAGGTTTGTAAACATCTTCAAAGAGCTGCATGTTGCTCAAGACCCCTGCAAATCATATGTTGCCTTGTCTCTCAGTCATACTATTAGCTATGCATGGCATGACTGTTTGTAGTCTGTTCTCAGGACTATTGCAGCAAACATCGTCCTCGCTCCTCCCCTTTATGGTAAGATGTGCTTTCTCCTTTGTGTGTCTTGGTTCAGCTTTCCCTGCAATTTTAGGTTCATTTGTCTCTGCAAGACATTGATGCAGGTCTGTGTGGCAGAATCCATCTAACCTTGCTGGTAGAAATGCTCCTTCCACATTTCCTCAGTGGCGTGGGTTTGAATTCTGTGGCCTAGGTGTTGCATCAATGAGGTTTCAAAACTGACTTCCTTACTTTTGCTTTTAACTGAGCTTCCAGACTTTGGTTTCACATTGGGAATGCCTCCTTTATTGCGTCTGGAGTAGAAGTCTGCAAACTTAAAAACGAACAATCGGATCAAAAAAGTCTTTTTGCTGACGGCTTGTCTCTGTCTCCCTGCCCACCACCACATACTCCATTACTGTCTTCTCCGTGCAATGTATGTTGTGACAGAGCCTTATAACTCCACTGGCCACAGCTTGTGTGACTCTGCTTAAATATCTTGGAATGTGACTGCTCCGTCTCTCTCAGTAATAAAGTTTTACTTTTAAAATGCGACCATCTGGTTGTTTATGCACCTATGAAAACAATAGCAGAAAAAGAGTTTTGTTTATTAACTGAGAAGACTCACTATGGCTGTGTATCCTTCTGAGTAGTCGCAAATGTGTATTTACCTCCTGAAGTCAATACTACCTTCCATGGTTGGACTGAGATGCTATTGATTATAGCCGCCTTTTCAGGATCCTCCTTATCAAGTTGGTGTAAATGTACAGTATCCCATTAGTCTTAGGCAGGCAGGAAAACACAAAGCTGCTCAGTAGTTTCCTCAGCACTCTGTGTTCATGGGAATATTGTATGTTACAACAGATCTGACTGGCTGCTGCAGAGATGGGAAAAGTAAGTACTTCAGGCTTGAATTACCTTGTGAACTCATGGGTCATCTTTGTGTTCTGTACAGTCAGATTCATTAACCAAGAGGTGGTTAGTAAAACCTGGACTGGGACTCAGAAAAGCAGACTTCCCCTGACTCTGCATCCTGCATGACTCCAAGCTCTCTTTCCCAGTGTTTCCTGGTCCACTATCTGAAGTGGGGCTAATGACACTATTCTCCTTTATAAGCTTTTTGGTCTCTGCTGGCATGAAACATCAGAAAAAAGCTACATATGACATTGCTGGCCATTGAATAAACACTAGCTAAGAGCCAGCTGCTGCTCCTTTACATCTGTTTGAACAAAAGCAGCAGCACAGGGTTAGTGTCTTCCAACTACCTCAGCATTGAAAGGTCAGCTTGATCCATTATCACAGCACTGATGTTTCAGGACACAGCTGCATCCACCAAGGTCTTTGCAGGAGCCAGTGACAGTCCAGTCTACGCAGCGCTGCAGAACTTTGAGTGCACGTACCAGCTTCTGCGAGGTGCAGCATCACACTGATTGAGCTGTCAGATCTGAGCTGTTCACATGGTCAGCCGAGGTGTATCTGCGTGGTGTGCTGCAGCATTTCCGGGCCTGAGTCAAGTCCTGCAGAGCTGATCTGCAATGCTCCAGTAACTCTGGTTCCAGGAAGAGTGTAGCCCTGCATAGTCGGTGGCTGTGTCCTTCGGTCATCCCAGCTGATTCAAGTTCCTGGAGGCAAAGCTGAATATGGGGGATTCCTTAATAACTTTCCTTCTCCATGAATTTAGATATTGTACTTCTGGGAGCCACCGAACAACAAAGTCTGCAGCTGCAGGAACTCCCCCAGCAGCAGACATTTGAAATAAAATAAACAGAATTCAGGCACTGCCTATTTTTAAACTTCCCAAGATAACAAAGCTGACGTGGTTGCTTTGTCTACCTGTTTCTGCCTCTGTCTGTCAGATCCCTTTCCCAAATCATAACTTTTGCACATGTATATTAATTGCGGTCTAATTCGATAGGGGAATAGCAGTCTTGAAGACGTGTTTCTGTGACTTCATGAAAATGAACATGTAGAACACAGAAGGCCAGGTTGGCATTTCGCCAGGGAAAGGCTGCAGATCCCTGGTTTGGGTGGCCAGCTGGCCAGTGAGTGAATGGCTAATTCAGAATTAGCCCCATCATGTGCAGCCTCCTGCCCAAGTGGTAGGTGGGCGATGTAGAAAAGACATGAAGGAGGAACTAGAGGTGTTGCAGAGCATGGGGGAAATTGTAATACAGGTGGTAGGGGACAGTTAGATTTGCCATGGCGGGTGAATGCAGGGGGGCAAAACACAAATGTACTGGAAATCAGCCTTCTGTTCTGCTTCTTATGGATCTCCTGCCTTTCTGTAGCAATGCAAAGGATCCAAAAAGGAGACCTCGTGTCCCCCTGCTCCCATCTCCCCAAAGGAGTTCAGTGTGGTCTGCGATAACATGCTGCAAGGCCTCGGGCGCTATCTTCGCTGCCTTGGTGTAGATGTCCGGATGCTGGAGAACGAGGATGACCATAGGAAAGCAGCTGAGGTTAGTCGTGTGTGCGTGTGTGCGTGTGTGTGTGTGTGTGTGTGAGTGTTCATAGCTCCCATCTGCGCTCCTTGGGGAAGGTCTGCTGCTTACTGAATAACCGCACTGGTTAGTCACTTGTGCCGATCAGGCAGGAGCTGCCCAGTGCATGCTTCCTCCCGTGCCTATGCTGGGTCGCAGTTCTCTGGTTCAGTCTGCGAAGCTGTGCCACATGGCAGCTGGTATTATCTGGGCCCTACAGTAGTGTGTGAGCTTGGTTCTCTGTTTCCAGGAGATGGGAGGTGAGCAGAGAGTGCTGCGATCTCACACCTTATATGTGTCTGTATGTTTGTGTCATTGACAGCTGGGATGTTTCAAGTCATTAGAAGAACACAAGCAGAGTGTAAAGATGTGACCTGCAGACTCAAGTGTCTTTGATGGGGAGGTGGTGGTAGATTTGCAACAAGACAAAAATCAGAGAAAGGAACCCAAAATGCACTTAGTTTCTAATGGACTCCAGTTTGGGCTTACAGGAAGGGTATTTGCCTGCCTTGTGCCTGGGTCAATTGAGCAGAACCATAATCAGAAGATGGCTATTCAATATGAAAGGGAAAACTCCCATAATAAATTGCCATATAATGTCCTAGCTAGCTACCACCTTGTGAGATGACTCAAAGGTGATTGGCCACAATTTCAAGTGAAATGTTTGGGAAAAGAAGAGTCTCTAACATACATGGGGACAATGAACATTGATCTGGACTCCCCTAACAACTTTGACCCTCTGCCTCTTAGAGGAGAGACACATTCTACTATGCCAGAAATGGAGATATCCAGCCCACACAGTGTGTTACTATCAAATGTGCGCTGATCACCCGGCCTGGTGCACAGGATGTTTCCTCTTCAGATGTCTGCTTGGCCTGAGTCCGGGGCAGGCTCTAACTTCTGCAGAAATAATTAATATCTCGTCTCTGCCAAACTTGCACAAGTCACTTAAACAAACTAGTTCTCACTGCCTCCCCCCAGAGCCCCGTCTCCGTTTCTCATCCTGATACCTTATCGTGCTATGGACAGGATGTTTTACATTGCTTTCTCTATGGTGACTGGACAAACATCCTTTCACTATCAAAAGCCCTTGGAATGTTACTGTATTGCAGAGCCTTTGATCTGTGCTTGGATAATCAAAGATAAAAATAGACTTCTCCTGCTTTATATCTGACTAGTCCTGATTTAATAAAAGTTGAATGTTGACCACCCTGTGCCCGAAAACTTGGAACTGTTGTTGCAAAGGCCAGGAGAAGAGTTTGGATCCTGGCCACTGAATACAAGATAGGCAGTTTGGGTGTTGTACCAACACAGTCTCAAACTAGTGTCACCATGAACACATAAGTGTGTACAGAGTTAGTGTTTGTTCTTCATTAAAGTCATTTCACTAAAATGATTTATCAGTCATATTACACACCTCCTTGTGCCAAGAACTCCTGAATCACCTGGCATTCGCTCCTTATTCTCACTCCTGTTGCTTGTTAAAGTGACTTCAAGTATTGGTAGGCAGATAGGTCTTGTCCTTCACCCTCTATTGTTTGAGATCAAACTTAAAAGCCTGAGAGCTTTGTAGGTTGTGCTTGGGCAGCTATGGACTTTTTTATTTTTTCTTCTAGACTAATGCGTGTGGCAGTAATTGGTTTGAGACACCCCATTCCCAGGCTGAACTTGAAGTCTGTGTCCTGTGTACTGCTTCGTGTTGTGCTGCTATTATTGGCTAAATGTTTTATCTTGGACAACAGTTGTCATGGCAAGTTTATCATGCCAGATCTGCAATCTCAGATCTGCCAGCCCATGAGAGCAGGACCTAACACCACGAAACCAGTACATTCCCCTGTTTGCCCATATTTAGCTGCTGTAAGATGACACCAGTTTGCATTCTGTGTATTTAATGGTGCCATTTAATTAGGACTTGACTGGAGAAGTGACTGATTAAAAGTTATCTGTCATAAGTATAGACACAGAAAATCTTTAAAAATTGAAAAATAGTAGAAATTCATACTGAAAATTTCTCTGGTTAAATCTGTCCTCATGTTGAAAGCAAAGAGCTCACAGTGCATCCTTACAAAAACATTTTAGCCTCTGTTGATGAGCACCAGCCTCCCTGAGAAGAGCAGCTTTATGTCCAAGTACGGGTCCTGTGTCATTTTCCAAGTCTTCTCATTCGGTGGGGTGGCAGTAACATTTTTACCGTGTTATGTTTATATCCTAGCTGCTGTAGCACAATGCACGCAAGTATTTGGCAAAGCAGGTGTGCAGCTGAGGGATGAAATTTGTACCAGATGTGCCAGACAGGCTCCCTTACCTGACTTTAGCAGCCTGTGCATTCAGAGCTGGGGGAATTCACCACATGCTTTCCCTGAAACGTGTCCTTGCCTCGCAAAACTGCTCCATTCCCACGTCTTGGGTAGGAGGACCTTCTGGAGGGCTTTGGGTAGTGGCCCAGGCTGGCCCAAGCCTGGCTCCCTGCTGTGTGGCAGAACAGGGAGGCCTCTCTTGAGAAGGGCTGTATGCATCCAGCGCGTTCCTCACTGGGGGCTTCTGACTCCATCCCAAGGTAAAGAATGACCCCATCTGGTAAAGAACGCAGAGATTCGATCTCTCTTATGCAGCATCCTTCTGTGTGTGCCGCTGCCATTACTGAGGTAAGCCACCCTTTGTATTTGCACTTACTCCTATAAGCAACATGTTATTTCCAAGTAATACATTTTTCTTTACTTAAATCATGCCCTATGCATGTTGCGTTTCTAGCCAGGTCTTCCAGCCTGTCTTCTGCGAACTTCTCTTTGCAGAGAATCTTCAACCTATCTTTTGGGCCTTCTAGATGGATAATTGGAAGGAGGTGGGAAAGTTTCAGTGGGTGTTCCTCTTTTCTCTGCAGTTTTGCAGAATCGGGTAGAGGAGTGGGATGCTTCTCATACTTAAAGGATCACCAACCAGCCTGAAGTGACTACAGCAGATCTTACAACTTCACTTGCACTTCAGGAGTGGAGCAGAAGCTTATAAGAAAATTTTGGTAGTCTCTTAGGTCACTAATTTCTAAGAAGAGACTTGGTGGAATCTCAAAACCCCTTCAGTTGAGTTGTGGGTTGGTTTCTTTTATTTTTTTAATGGACTGTGCTCTTGGTTTTCAAAATCGTCCTCATCTCTAAGAATAATTTGCACACTAAGGCAAACCTGGTATCTTTTGAAGTGTGATAATAACCAGAAGGCTGGTAGAACTGGCTTCCTGCAACTCCCATGGTGCAGAAGGTTCCCTTGCAAGGTTATACCTACTCCCCCAAAACTCCAGGTGAACCAGCGAGTCAGAGAGGGGGGTCCGGGCTTGTACAGATCTCAGGAGCCAGTCAGAGCAATGTGCACCTTGATCTAAATTGCCCTGGACTGGTTTGGAGCCATGGAACACAAAGGGGACTTCTAATACTGCAGTAAGCAGAACTTCATGTAATGGGGGAATCTAATCTCTGATCTCGTCTCAGCTTTGAATATCTCTTTCCATGTTTTTGATGTAAAGGACATTCTTCAGGTTTGCGAGTTTTTTTCCTCCCCACCAGTCTGTGGAGTAAATTCACAGAGGACAGATGAAGAACTGTTCTGTCTTTAAGATCAAGACTTTGCTTTTGATGTTTGGCCAGCAGGAGGAGGATGTCTTTCACTGGAGACCTTGATACAAATGGGTCTATGTTAAGAAACAAAATTGGGTTAATGGTTTTGGTGTGGTACTTAAGGCCACATTATGAAATCATGCAATAACTCTTGTACAATTTATGGTTTTCAGGAATGCTGAAGAGAAGTCTAGGGTTGAAGGACTGGACTGTGTTCATAGCTATTAAGCTCTCGGTTTACTCTCTGTTTTAAAAGAGCCTGAGATAACAGGTAGGGGGCTTCAGGGTTGGATTGAGGTTCATGATCCACTTATCTAGCAGATCCTTGTCTGGGTGCTTTTCCAGAAAACATCCTGGAGCAGATGCTTTCTGTCCGCTCCCTTTTTGTCTGAACTGGGCCCTTGCTGGCCTAGGCTCAGGATCACTGCTTCACCTCTACCGCTGCAAGGAGGTCACAGCTTTTCCTGGAGTGCTGCCTTGCAAAGGGAGCACTGCAGTTTGGCTCTTCAAGGACATGTAGCATTGCCCAAGATGTGTCATGCACTGGCTTGGCAAATTCTAAATTTTAAATTACAAATCTACAGCCTTGTGCTGCTGTTTCTCAAAATCTTCTTTGGCCTTAATTAGGATCCTTTAGGTTGTCACGAATCATTCTTTTGCTGGTGCTGGCTTTGAAACATAGGGTCTCTCTCTGCCCTCTCTCATCAGTTGTTGCCCTTCCAGGTCTCTCTTGTAGTAATTCATTTGAGTTCCTTCATCTCTGCAAGATGAAAGTTGGCTGAACAGACAGGCACATTAAGGGCTAAATACTAATACCAAATTATTAGGGAGTGCTTTCTATCCAGAAGGTCTAAGCCTTTTCCAGAGGAAGTTGATATTATCTTTTTAATAGATTGTGAAACTGAGGCCAATGCCCTCTCTGCAGCACTTGGGATATGGAGCACAAGTCCCTGACACCCACCCCAACACACTGTTCTGATGGTTCTTTTCCTTTTATTTCCATCTCCGAGCACACATCTCCAGATGGTCCCAGTGCTGCCTTCTATTATTTCTTTTAGAGGAAAAGAAGGAATTGTACCCTTTTCTACAGCACGCATCCTCCGTGGTTTCAGTCAGATGTGTGCTATCACATGGCTTCTCTGGCTCTGCGTGCTTCTCCCGGTCCTTGTTCCAGAGGCGGAAAAACATGCTGGAAGAGTTATTGCTTTTCTCCTTTTTATTTGATGTTCTTTGCCTGTCTCTGCAGAGCCATTTAGATAAGGGGATTTATCAAGCTTGAACTAATTAACCCTGGATGCAGGAAGTCAGAATGGAGTGTTCCAGCTGTGAAATCCTCAGACTTACCCTGGAGCACACATGGGTCTGAAGGAATTTCACATCTCTTTTCCCTTGTCGGCAAATCACTGTGGTGAACTTCTGCTGTTGCCTTACTGGACTTCTCTTACTAATGTGCTGTGAGGGTGGTTTGTTGGCAGGGCTATTCAGTAACCCAAACTGCATGTACTAGGATTGCGTGCAGCACGGGGTGTCTCTGCTGCCACTTCAAGGTTCCTGTTCTTGGGGATTTTTTTTTCCTTTATTGAGAGAGAGGGTTGATTTTGATAGAAATCCGGTAGGAAGATGCTTTAGAAGTTGTTGCCAATCACTTTCTCAGTTCAGAACTGACAGCCAAAGAGTGACTTTACAAAAAAGGGAGGGAAGCAGCTACCTGAAAGGTCAAGATAGGGAAAAAATGGTTGCTTAGTTGACTGCATGGAGAGTTTGTGCCTTCAGAGCCTTCTCCCCCTTGTTTTCATGTTGCCATAGGTCTAGTGGGTCTTAAGAGAATAGCTGTCCAAGATGGAGTTTAAAAATCTTGGTTTGTTTTTTTTTTTGTGTTCCCTGGCTGTGCTTGGTGGTGTCAGACTGTCTGGGAAGTGCAGCAGGAGACTGATCCCAAATGTGTCCTACTGCAGCGTTAAAGAGTGATCCAGAGAGAGCTTCTGAAACTCTGATCCAGAAGAGAGACCTCCATGACACACATCTGGAAGCAGTGAAAAATATGGGGGCTTCCAACAGAATCCAAGCCAGAGAAGAGAAATAACCTTGTGCCTACCTTGAAGTGCCAATCTCTTGTCAGCACTAGCTGGTTCACATGGGAATCCTTCTATTGCTACGGCCATGAAACTATTTCCCTCCTACAGGAGGGGGTGAAGGGGTGGGAGGGAGGGATGTCATTTAATCATACAAAGATCAGTCACGCTTTCATCCTTGTGAAGAATTGCAATGCCAGATTTAGTATCTCCCTTTGGCACCAAACCATTTGAAAGTGTCTCTTACTCTATTGCAAAGGTCAGAAGTGCGGGTAATGAGTCCCCTGATAATTCACCGCAGACCTTTCCCTTAAGGACAACACCTCTGATAAAAGTGCAGGATTGCAAGTCAAGGAGGTGATAAACTCTAATGGAGATGTTCTTTGCAGCCTGGAAAGGATGCATAATTTCTGTATGCCTGCTCTTGGGCTGCTGGGAGAATAACACCGTCTTATCTCTAAGGAGTGGAGTGAGCATCGTTCTGTTAATAGCTATGAAGTTTGCAGACACATTGATGGCGCATTTTTTTTGCTGGAATTACCTGCTTAGGTTATTTTTTCCTTTCTCCCCTGTGCATTGCTGTGGAAGCAGAACTGCTTGCTTCTTTGTGAACCAGACTGGGGAAATAGAAATAGTCTGGGTTAAGGCAAAAAAGAGATAGAAAGGTTGTTGATAGGATTATTTTAAGGTGGATGGTTCCCTGGGCCATCTGCAGTGCAGATGCGCAAGTAGCTTGTTCCAGCACATGTGAGGGAAGGCGGGTATTGGCAGAGAGGGGACATTGTAGTGAGCAAGCGATACCTTGAGCTGCTATTGCTGTCAAGAGCATATTGTTGAACCAGACCCAGATACTCTTGGCCTAGTAGTGTATGTCGACAATGGAGAGAAAGACTCGATATTGCCAGTTCATGTTCCCTCTGCTTTGACTGAAAGGAAAGCTTGAATCCAGTGTAACTTCAGCCCATGTTCATTATGATTTCTACTGTTTTTTTCCAGATTGCCCGACAGGAAGGAAGAGTAATTTTAACCTCTGGACTGCCATATCAGACTGTAAGTGTTCAGAGCTTCTGGCATTTTTCTGGCATTGTATCATTGCGTGGTCTGGGACGTGCAGTGTAGAGAAGAGGAAAAGTCAGATGTGAATGCAACAGCTGGCTTGGCTTTTTCATCTCTTCTGCACTAAAAACTACATTAAGGGTCTTGAGAGGTTTGCTGTTCTGAATGACCAAAGCGCGGGGTGAATTTTTTTTTTATACTCAGTACTGTGTCAGTGGGGAGAGCAATTGCTCTCCGTTGGGGGCAGGGGGTGGAAATCAGGCCAAGCAATCCAGAACAAAGTGTTTCTGTTTGGCCTCACTGGCAGGTGAAAGGCAGCTCAATTCCCATGCTTTTTATCACAAAGATTCTTGTTTACTGACTGGCTCCACACTGCCATAGTTTCAACACTTGAAGACATTTCTTCGGGCTCGGAAGGGAGAGAATGGAAGCCGCCAAGCATGGGTCCCGGTGGAAGCTGTAGGCTGTAGAGGTTTTGTGTTCCTATAGATACACAGAAAAACCCAAAGCAAAACCCAGCCTTACCCTCAGCACCAGATGTTCAGAGCCCTTCATGAGACACACTTCAAAATGAGTGTTGGTGGGAATATACTGAACCTGTCAAGTCAGTGGTTGCAACGTTATGATGCCTGCTGCAGGTCCTTTGCACTTTGTTACTGCTCAAAAATTCATTCAGAAGAGTGAAACTATTCTGGATTACACACATGAGCCAGAGTGCAGGACTTCTTTATTGCAAACTATCAATATAAAAGCTCCCAATTACTTGAGTAGATATTTGGAGTATTTGCAGAATGTAGGTTGCTCATTTCCTACATAATAGCCGAGCATTGAAGAGAACTTCCCCCGTGATGAGACACTGTGAGGCAGGTGCTGCCATGCCACATTATGGGTTCCTTATCCACACTGTGGTTCCTCTCCCAGAGGACAGAGAGAAAATCTGGAGAAAGGAAGACATCCCCTTGGTTGAGGAGGACTGGGTCAGAGTTCACCTAGGCAAACTGGATCCTCGCAAATCCATGGGCCCCGATGGGATGCACCCATGGGTGCTGAAGGAGGTGGCAGATGTTCTTGCCAAGCCACTCTCCATCATCTTTGAAAGGTCGTGGAGGGCAGGAGAGGTGCCCGAGGACTGGAGGGTAGCCAATGTCACTCCAGTCTTCAGAAAGGGCAAGAAGGAGGACCCGGGAAACTATAGGCCAGTCAACCTCACCTCCATCCCCAGAAAGGTGATGGAACAGTTCATCCTGGAGGTCATCTCCAGGCACACAGAGAAAGAGAAGGTTATCGGAAGTAGTCAACATGGATTCACCAAAGGGAAATCATGCTTCACCAACCTGATAGCCTTCTACGATGGTGTGACTGGCTGGGTCGATGAAGGGAGAGCAGTGGATGTTGTTTACCTCGACTTCAGCAAGGCTTTTGACACTGTCTCCCATAAGACCCTCATAGGTAAGCTTAGGAAGTGTGGGTTAGATGAGAGGACAGTGAGGTGGATTGAGAACTGGCTGAAGGGCAGAGCTCAGAGGGTCGTGATCAACAGGGCAGAGCCTGGTTGGAGGCCCATAACTAGCGGTGTTCCCCAGGGGTCTGTGCTGGGTCCAGTCCTGTTCCACATGTTCATCAATGGCCTGGACGAAGGGACAGAGCATACCCTCAGCAAGTTTGCTGATGATGCCAAGTTGGGAGGAGTGGCTGATACACTAGAAGGTTGTGCTGCCATTCAGTGAGACCTGGACAGGCTGGAGAGCTGGGCCAAGGGGAACCTCATGGAATTCAACAAGAGCAAGTGTAAGGTCCTGCCCCTGGGGAGGAACAACCCCATGCACCAGTACAGGTTGGGGGCTGACCTGCTGGAAAGGGGCTCTGCTGAAAAGGCCCTGGCAGTGCTGGTGGGCAGCAAGGTGACCATGAGCCAGCAACGTGCCCTTGTGGCCAAGAAGGCCAACGGTGTCCTGGGGTGCATCCAAAGGAGTGTGGCCAGCAGGTTGAGGGAGGTTATCCTCCTCCTCTGCTCCGCCCTGGTGAGGGCACATCTGGAGTGCTGCGTCCAGTTCTGGGCTCCCCAGTTCAAGAAAGACAGGGAAATGCTGGAGTGAGTCCAGCCGATGGCTACGGAGATGCTCAGGGGACTGGAGCATTTCTCTTAGGAGGAAAGGCTGAGAGATCTGGGTCTGTTCAGCCTGGAGAAGAGAAGACTGAGGCGGGATCTCACCAATGCTTATAAATATCTGAAGGGCGGGTGTCAAGAGGATGGGGCCGGACTCTTTTCAGTGGTGCCAAACGACAGGACAAGGGGCAATGGGCACAAGTTGGAACACGGGAAGTTCCAGCTAAACATGAGGAAAAACTCCTTTCCTGTGAGGGTTCCGGAGCAGTAGAACAGGCTGCCCAGAGAGGCTGTGGGGTCTCCTTCCCTGGAGACATTCAACACCCGCCTGGACGCGGTGCTGTGCCCCCTGCTCTGGGTGTGCCTGCTGGAGCAGGGGGGTTGGACGGGATGATCTCCAGAGGTCCCTTCCGACCCCTGCCGTTCTGTGATTCTGTGATTCTGTAACTCAGCATCCAGCATAATCTTACTTGGCAAAGCTTTAACTTCAAAGTACTGTGTAGGAATTGCAAAAGGAAAATAACTGCTTCCCAGTGTATGATACTGTCCTGGGAAATGTCTGGTTCCCTTTGTTCCTTTGCCTTTGTATGCCCTACGCAAGGACAGGATGGCTCTGCTAGGCTCCTATACTTGCTGATCCCACCTCGCTGTGAGTACTCGTCATGTTCATAAAGATGTGTCTGGAACTTCCCAGTGCTTGTTCCCAGATACAAACTTCTCTGCTAAATGTGGAACAAACATCAAGGGACTGTCCATGTCAACCACTTCAAATTCATTGGCCGTCAGTGAACTCCAGGTGAAACGGTGTATAAACTAGAAGGGTTGAAGTGGCAAAACTGTCATTGGACATCATCTCCATCATTGTGCTTTTGCATACTGTGTGTGATCTGGCCAGGTTTCATGTGAAAGCTGTGATTAAATTCAGTTTCCTCTTGCTACCCCTGTCAGCACCACACCACCAAATTATAAGTTGAAGGGGACTTGGGCCATCATGTTTCATATATATATATAGAATGCTGCAGTGCTGCAGTGCTTCAGTAGTCTTAGAGCTATTGCAGCAGTGGCTAAGTGTTAAATTACCAATTGTGCTTGTTAGATCAAAATTTAGACTGTAAACACATACAAACTCCAAATATTATTTGTAATTAAAACCAAACCAAGTGTATTAGGAAAAAATCCATGGACCATGGTGCATAGAGTGCCTCATTTATTGTCTTTTTGGTTTATGACTTGTCTTTTAAAGCTGCAGTCCCAGGTAGCAGAAGGAAGGTGTTTCTCTGTGAACTGCTCAGAAAAGGCAAAAGAACAGGCCCTGCAGGTTCTGAAGCACTTCAATGTTCAAGTATCACTGTCAGATATCTTCAGCCGCTGCCAGGTAGGACAAGGCTTGTTTGAGTTAAAGTTCATGCTCGCTCACCGTTTCTTGCACAGCAGGCACTGCCTCAGCTTTTTGGGTCTTGTACTCAGTGTCTTCTACTTGGTTCCCAAGATTCCTGCTTGAACTTTGGCAACATCTTGCAAAGCTGTGAGGAGTTCTGCATGTGCTAACATCCGTCAGAAGGGTTGATGACTAAGTCAGAAGAGCAGAGGCACTGCATCTGCAGCTTTGCTAGAAACTCTGCTGTTTTTCTGATTTTTGGTACTTGGCATGTGTTTTGGCATTGACTACCACAGTTATAGTCTCTTTGTTGCCGTGTTCTCTGCCTAGAACACATGCTGTTTTAATTATAAACCATGTTTAATTATGGCTCTGTGATTCTGATAACATTTAATTACTTTAATAGGAGGATTTTTTTTTTAGGACTGCATTTTTTTTTTCAGAAGCTGTTAGGTTAATTCATGTCCATGCTAGTTGATGCCTCCAGATTGTGTTTGGCACTGGATATCTGTGGATTGTTGTTAAGGAGAGATTTTAATTGTGTTAGCTCAAATCTCCATCTCTTCCAATTTCACTCTTCTGTTTGTTACAGTAACACGCTGAAACCTATCCCTTCAAAAACTGTAATATAAACCAACTTGCAACTTCAACATCTCTCATCTTATCAGTGTTTAAAGAGAGAAAAAGAAGAAACTGCAAATCTGGCTAGAAAAAGAGCTTTCTCTTAGGAATAAACAAGCCAGCTGAACACTTCAGTGAAGTCTGGCTCAGTGCCTTGTGGCTGAGCTCATGGGGTCTCCTGGCCTGGTGGAACTGCACAAGTGTTGTAGGAATAGCAATGGCTTCTGAGCAAACGCACCAGAGAGCATTTTCTAGACCGCTGCTTATATCTGATGTCGGTTGTTGAAGCTGTTTCTGTAACTTTTAGAGAAAATGAGAGTTGTCCAGCTGTGCAGGTCATCTATAAGAGGAGAATGACGTAACACCATGCAGATTGGATTGACATAATATGGGTTGATCTTACTTCAGGATAAATGTATATATTCAGATATAAGATACTGTGTTCAGTCTTGCGGTTTTATTGTTCCAAGAACAGATTGCAGTCATTACATAGTGGCACGCTGGCTTCTTTGCTATTCTAAAAAAACCTTTAAAAAACCTTGTGGATTCTCCGATTCCCTGAGATCCCATAAAATAGCAGTGTTCTTCCTGATGGTTGTTGAAATACCACAAGAATGAGCACACACAAAAAAACATGCTGCAGACAACTCTGTGATATCTGCAATAAATGCAGAAGACTGTGCAGCATATAATATAAAACTGACCCCTTGCCCAAGATCTGGAGTCTGGAACTGTTTAACTACATGGCTTTTTAGTACATACTGTCTTAGTTTACAATATAAATAGGGGTAATCAATCTGGCTAGGAATATATACTAAGTGTTCGCTTACTTCCAGGAGAAATGCCTTCCCTGTAAATTGTGGTGGTAGAACAGCTGCATGTTTTATACCGCTAGGCATGGGAAGATGCTATTATTTGTCAAACGGCTCTGTGTTCTGAATCATCTATTTACCTACATTTAAGGCTTTGGCATTTTGGAGCTGATTTTGTTCAGCTGTCCTCTACAGACTATACAAGTCTTGCTAATATGTTGCTGTTGCTCTCGAAGAGAATCCAGGCTCTTAGAGCTGCACATGTCCAGCAGACGCCCAGACAGCTACCCAGGAGTGCTCAACACTGCAGCTCTCAGTAGGTCGGTGTGCGAGGGGGAGAGCGGCGGGCGGTTGGTTGAGAAGGATCATACTGCGTAACTACGGAGTATTGACTACCCACGTAAAAAATGGCAAATTTCTGCTTTTAAGGTGGTGCTCTGGGGCCACTGTGGCCAACAGACCTCAGCGCTTCATTTGTAAGTTCTTTCTAAAACATCCTAATCCTCTGCAAACCTAATTGGGCTTAATTAGGACGGAGACTAGATCCTTAAACTGCTCAGCTGTGCCTTCCATACTGCCCATTCTGGTCTTTAACTGGGTTACAGACCTCAGGACTTGCAAACTGCTTTGAGGTCTGCCACCTACTTGCAGAAATGTGTATTTGCCAATGGGTGACCGAGGGTTTTGCTGTCCCTGTAGCAGGGGAGCGCTGATGGCGTGCAAGCTGGGACCTCCAGAAACACCCGAGGGAGCACTGCTGCGTAAGTGCTCGGCAGAAGGAGGAGCCCAGGTAATACTCATTCGTAACCTGGGCCACTCTCCTTCCTCACCTTTGTGGAGCTCGGCCAGCCAGTGTCTGAACTGTGGGCCCGGCAGCAAAGGACAGCCCTGTTGTGCTTGCCAGAGCACTGGAGGTGGGTTATCGGCTGTGATCATCCATTGTAGATAAGCATTTTCTGTGTGTCACAGGAAGCAATGTGGCATCCTGCCTGACTCTCTCTGTCTCGTGGAGCAAGGGCTTGTTTTGTCTCCTGGGCTTCTATTCTGTAAATGATTTGAGTCAATATGTCAGCAAATATTGTTGCTGTAACAATTAATGCGTGTAGTGCAGAGCACACAGTAAAAATAGGTCCCAGTTCAATGTTGTACCAAAGATCGCTGTAAAATACGTTTCCTCTGTCAGCATCCTCAGCAGGGATGGATGGTCTCTCTCTTGCAGATATAAAGAATGGGCTTGCTTTTTAACCCTGCCAAAAAACTACCTTTTTCTGTTAAAACAACAGCAAATACCTCTGTCTGACTTAGAGCAGCAAGTGCATGGAGAATTTCACCCATGGGCTTCTTGGCATTTCTGCTTTCAGTTGTGCTGGGCTTCCACTTGGTTGCTCTGGCTAAAGGCTCCAGAAATGGGGACTGCTGCTGGCTGCATCAGTTATGGCCTTCCAGGTATGAACTTCCTATTGCATGTGTCTCTCAAGTGCTGCATCTTAAGGACTCCATGGTGGTCATGGAGAAGATTTAGCCAGCCCTGGTGTTGCCTTCACTGAGGAACATTTTAGGGGGGCTGAGTGAAAAGAAGATAAATTCTGTCTTCTGGTGACATGCAACACCCACCCCACCCCCAGTAGTCATACATTTCCTAGCCTTAAAATCTTTGAAATAAACATATTCTCTTTATTAGAAATGCAAATGTCTTTGGTCTGTCACCTCTGCACACATCTGAATATCTTGTATACAGCTTTTCTTCTTTTCAGATATCCAAAAGTAGCTCCTTCAGAAAGGGGTAATGTGAAATGCATGCTGGAGGGTGTTCTTACACAATAAATTCAGCACACTGGTGCCTTACACTAGTCAGGCAGATCTTTGTAGAGTTGTCAGGGCCTGTTGTGAGCAGCCTTAGGGTCAGCTACCAAACTGGCTTGAGTGGAAGATCAGTAATCCTCTGCTCTTGACAACTTGGAGGAAGTTCTAACACAGAACTTGCATTTAAGAAAGGAAAAACCAAAACCTGCTAAAGGTGATCTACTGGATGGCTGCACTTATGGATCTGAACTTCTGACAACTAGGTTGTTTTATAAGGGCATTTAAATTTGGCTTCTCTGACAGGTCCATCCATTCAAGGAGGAGATTATCTCCCACCCATCCTGGTGCTGCAGCCACCTTCACTCAGACGTGGTGTCTGTGCATGGAGCATGCCTGCTTGCTTTGACACTCGCATGTGGCCTGGTAGGACAGCAGGAGGACATGAACTCCATTCCAGGCTTGTAAAGAAACACTTGAAAACAGACATGATTTGGCAGATATTACCTGGATGACTGACTTAGCTTTTTCCATCTTGCTTTTCTGTTCCGTCTCATTGAAGATCCATCTGAAGCAGGTGTAGACAGCATCTACTGACCTGGCAGTGTGCGCAGTGCCTCTTCATTTACTGCTCTTTCTTGGTGAGCCCGGGGTACCCAGGACATTTTGCTTCCTTTGGCTAAGGTATGATGTCTGGCCTAGCCAACTTCTTGTCAGTGAAAAAACACTTGGGTCAAAGAAGATAAATTCACGACAGGGGCTGGCAGCCCTCGGCTGTGAGTAATGCCGCTCTGTGCGGCACTGACAGGGTGAAATTACGGTTTGAATGGTGATAAACTGAGGACATAAACAGCGCAAGTTGTCAGCTTTAAATCTTTATATCGCAAATGTTTGTCACGATGGTTTGAAGAGAAAACAGTGTGTTCAGTGTTGTACGGGACGGCCGATAAATTATGCATGTTATAGAAGAACCTCGCCGTTAAAGGTTGGTAACTCTGCTCTAAAATCCTCACTGATCTGAGGCTCTGAAGACAGATTTGGAGCCAGAAGGGCCTGTCCATCTTCAGAAAAGCTGAGCTGTGCTTTACTTGAAAGCGTAACTGCTGCTCAGCTCAATTTTGAGCCTGAAGCTTTGCTCTTGTACAAGGGAGGGGGTGGGCTGGGGGACCTGGGTCCTGTGATGTGGCTGTGCCACCTCCTTGCCTCCTTTGGGCCTCTCTTTCCTTTCCCACCTTCTATTTGACTTGACCCTCTAGCCTTTAAGCTGTCCAGGGCAGGGACCCTAACCCTAACAATACCTAACGCAATGGGAGTCTGATCCCAGGTGAGGTTTCAAGGCTTTCCTGCAAGGAAAAATGATTGCAATTATATCCCCTGCAAAAATAAATGTGCACAGGAAAAAAAATCTCAGGCTGCAGCTGCAGTTTCTGCAACTGAACAGCCCTGCATTTATTATAGGATTATCTGCAAATTCAAATAGGTTGTCTCTTTCACTTCACTGAATGCTCTGATCCTAAATAAGCAAATTACATCACCTATTCTGGTGTCCTGTTTAACTTATGACCTCAGCCTGAGCGCTGCAGAATGTGAGAGATAGCTGCTTTATTTCATTGTCTGGAGA
This sequence comes from Morus bassanus, assembly GCA_031468815.1. Classification (NCBI taxonomy): domain Eukaryota; kingdom Metazoa; phylum Chordata; class Aves; order Suliformes; family Sulidae; genus Morus; species Morus bassanus. The sequence goes on from CM062586.1 coordinate 12,604,980, forward strand.
TCTGATATCTTTTTTTTTTCTCCTCCTTCCCTGCTCTTTCAGTTTCAAAGCTGCTCACCCCAGCCTTTTAGAAAGGTGTTAGCATGGGATTAGGAGTAGGCGGGGAGGAGGCGGGGAGGAAGAGAGGAAACCACCATTTTTTTGGAAATTAGGTGCAAAAGTGTTCTAACAGTTGCAGCAAATGTTTCTGTTTTTTTGTGGTTAAGGTAACGAATTTCATTGCTGCAAAGCTCATCATGTGCAAGCTGATTTACGCAGAGGGAGCCCAGTATGGAGCAATCCATTTAGCAGGGACAAAGAAAAAGGCCTTATGATTAGATGAAAAACCCTGTGCTTGGGGCACTTTGAGAGAACCTTTGAAGCCAGCCTGGGAACTCTGGCAATATTAGTCGATAATTAGTAATATAGATCCCTCAAGCTGTCGTTTAGGTTGAAAATGTGCATGTCTCTCATGAGCCTCTGTCACACCAATCTGATCAGCAGGCTTTTTTGTTCCTTTTATGTGGGTTGCTCTGTCGGTCCAGATGATGATGAGAACTGCCAGACATCATCTTTCTCACTAACTTGTGAGCCAAGCAGCTATCTCCCTGCTCTAGCGTGTCATGGAAGTGGGACCAGGGCAATTTTGTTTTGTGGTCACCTTTCTTGGCCTGAGCAACAGTCATTTTATTCTTTTAAATGTACCAGTTGTCCTTGTCCATGCGCAGTGAAAAACCAGTAGGAATTTAAAGGCTACGTACTTCGTAAAATGTTTCTGCCCCAGCAGACAGCGAGGGATTTGTCTCAGGAGTTGCTTAGGACAAAAAGCATCTGCAACTGAAATGGGGCTGAGGCGATCATCAAAGAATTTTGAAAATGTCAGTTCTCGGAGCCCACGTTTCAGCTTTTGAGATGCCTTCAACTGACGTAACATTGTGTCCCTATTTACTTCCTTTCAGCCCTGAAATATCTTTGGAAAGGGCCGTGTCACCGTCTAAATGAAGAATTAAGAAGGGTCATGTGCGCTGGATTTTATTGTCTTGGGAATGCTGAGAAAGAGAATATCGTTTTGAAACCCTCTGTGGTTTAATAAAAGGTTCATCCATAGGATGCAATTTGTCAGCGCCTACAGGTCAGGAAAACCTGTGATTAACAGCATCTGTGGTTTCCCCAGATGTGTGTTAGCTGCTTACTCCTCACCAGCCCTCAACCCAAACCGAAAACTCAGCCCTGTGCCTACCCACTACGTAGGCTGTGATTTCTTGCTTCAGAGTGCAATTGTTCAACACAAAGGGTAAGGCCCTCTTAATCTTTTTGTTTATCCTGGGCTTGGCAATTTAGATGTAATCTGCAACTTGTGCTGCTGAGACTGGCCAGGAAGCACAGCTGGTATTATTCTACCTCTACAGACATTGTTGAGGGAGCGAATTAACCTCAAAAGGTACTTGTCCCGGGACTGTCTGAATGTGAGCATTCAGTCGTGAATGCACCTAGGCCTGGCACAGCAGCATTTCATTCAGAGGGATGTAGCTCTTTCTGTTTGGAGTGGCTCTACAGGACAGTCATTAAATAGCATCAGGGTTTGTGATAATTCGTCATGGCAAATTGTGCTCCTTGCGAGTCTCCAGTTGAGATTTTTATTTGCTTATCTTTAAGGCTTTATAAACCGTAGTGAGAGCTCATAGCAAGTGGTCGCCATTACATGCAGGGACGTGGGGGCACACCGAAGCAACGTGCCTCGCCTGGGTGGAGATCCCAGCGAGCGAGCCCCAAGCTGGCGGATGCAGGGCAGGAGGATGGGCAGCATGCTGGCCATACCAGCTCCACTGGGCGATACACGAGTGTGTACAGCACCAATCTTGTAAAATTCCCAGCCTGTACCTTGCTTAGCCCTGCACTGCTGTCCATGTAAAGCTCAGAGCTCCCCAGAAAAAGGGCTCAACTGGGCCTAATTCTCACCAGTGAGTCCGGACAGTGCTGCCTGGTTCCCACAGACTGTACACTTCCCTGCCAAGATTTCAGTATCTTCAGAAATTCAGTGGAGCATGAAGGTCACAGTAAGGGAAGAATGACAGCCTGAGACTTTTTTTTTTCCCCTTTCACCAGCTCGGAGCAGACTGTTGTCTCTCTAGCATGTTGACTGTTTTCATCGGGTTAGCGTGAAGTTTATGTTTTACACAGACCAGTGGAAGTCAGATATGGGAATGCAGCAGATCAGCTGTGTTTCTTCAAGGAAGATGGTCTCATGTTGCAGGCTTTCTTTCTCAGTGTCTGCAAAAGCTTGATTTCCAGAGAAATTTCCATTACAGATCTTTGTCTTTAGGTTCTTTTTGTGGACGTATGTGAGAGACTGTACCCGAGGTTTCGGTTTGTGTATTTATTTCCTTTCTCTTATTTTCACTTGCAAAGCTGCAGGCGAATATTAAGCTTCAGGAGGGGAAAAAGCTGTTAATTTTTCACGGTGTTATGTATTACAGTGCTCAAAACGATGATGCCAAATTAGCCATTAGGGGTCAAACCTCAGCTGACAGCAAATGTTTTCTTTTGAGGAAATCATCCTTATTCCTGGGAACCAGTTTTGTTCTCCTGTGCTAAATGCAAGAGAGGTATGAATGTGTGTTTTTTCCTGGAGGGCAACACTAGCTGGAAAAATGCTGGTTTTAGCCAGTGGAAACAGCACAAGCAAACGACGATTGGCAGTGAAAACAGCACTTGTATTTAGACTAGCATAGAAAAGAAGACACAATGTAGTGCAGAGTAAATGTCCTTTTATACAGTTCTGTACAGGGCTTTTTCTTCCTCTTGTGGGTTTGGACAGATTGTGAAGTGCATTGGTCAGCAGTGATGCTGGTGCACAGGGAGAAAGTAATGAAAGGTCAGTGGGTGACAATGATGGAGTGACTGTAAGGAAAGCGAAGAACTCTCTGGAGAAGGCAGTGACAGAGCTATAACTCCCATGTGTCCAAAGAAACTGTCCCCATGTTTTCTCTCAAATGTCGTGAGAAAACAAGAGATTTGTAGCCAATTTAAGTTCTGTTGGTTTCCAGTCCCCTGTGCCTCCTGAGGTCAGAGTTCAGTGTATTGACTGTGTCAAGAAGTCAAAATTCCCATGTTTTATACACTGTGGAGTTTCTCCTCCTTTTTGACATTGGTGCCCTTATAATGCTCTTTGTATGTCATGATAAGGATGGGATGTCCAACTCCCAGTGTTTGAATGGCTGTATATTTATACTGGTGGGTTCTCAGGATGATAATCCTACATATAAACCAGCAATACAATCAGTGGGTCTCATTATTTGAGAGACCTTGTACATTAAAAATTAAATAATGTCAAAGTTCCTGTTTTCACAATGGAATGACCAGCTTCATTAGTAGATCAGCTGAAGTGAATTGATTTGAACCCATCATGAAGGCCTCCAGGCCTTTTTTTCCCCTTCATAGATCAAGATGATTGAATAGTATCAGAAAGGAGCCTTCTTCTAAACAGTTTGATGTGAGCCATCTTGTAGCACAGGTAAGTGTCATGGCAATGTTTTCCCAAATCCCGTGGAGAATCCTGCACAAAACCATTGTCCTGTTGTTGCAAATGCAATTAAATCCTGCTACATGCTTCATGGGGAATGAACAGTTTTGCAGTCATCCAAGACTGCAAGTCATCCAAGTCATCCAGTGTTTGCCTGGGCAGCTCTTAATACCAGCAGCAGACCTTTGTTCCTTCAGAAGAATGTGTGATCCCTAGGCATTTTTGAAGCTTTCGTTTGAGTCAGCATTGTACACTGAGCTACGCATACTTGGCTTCATTGTAGAATTTGCCAGATCTGTAATTGCTCGACAGCATTTATCTGAAGACCTTTAGGCATTAAACTGTGTAACTTCCTATTGACATAAAATGAACTATATCTGTTATTCATAGTATTAGTTGTATGAGATGACACCCTACACCAAAACCTTACGCCTGTGGAGCCCTGTGGGATATGACACATGATATCCTCCTTCGTCTACTCCTGCGAAGGCATTTTCAGCTAGAAACAGCTAATGATGAAGATAGAAAGCAGCATATGTAGGATTTGGACTTTTCAAGAAGGTGTTGTCCCCAAAAGGTGCATGTGGTCTAAATTGCTTACTTGATGTAAGAAGAAACCGTTTTGTGTTTGTGTAAACCCTTTCATCCAAGGATCATGCAGTGTTTCAGAAAGAGAGACAGGTAAAGCAGTATCCTGGTGAAACCTGAAAAGAGAAACAGAAAGCTTTTAAATGAGTTTCTCAATTCATACATTGTGTCAGTCTTGAATAAGATGATATTTTGCAGCTATCTTGATGAATAGCTATATTGTGTGCTGTAAGCCCAAGGTAGGATTTTGCTGAGCTAGGTGTGGATACTGTCATCGAATCAGTCATTTATAAAAGGCTCAGGACAAATTTTTCTCTCTCATCCCCCAAGAAGGCAATAGAAATCCCTTGGTAGCGGGTTGGTTTTTATAGTGAGCTTATTTGAGAGTGTGCTGATCTGGAACAAAGTCTCCCGACAGCATAAGCTTTTTTCTTCCAGAGGGCAGCCAAGTACCCTCTGGTTTCCTGACACCAGGAGCGATAGCTTAGAGGGAGAATGACAGCATAGGAGTTTTGGCAAAGGTGGAAAACGTAACATTCGGGGCATGCTTGTTGTGAGTCATAATGTTTTCTCTGGACAACTGGGTTTAGATGATTTACCTGTCTTACTTCAAGATACACCATCTGAGTTGATCATCCCTTTATTCAGGGAAGTGCTGGTGGAAGATGCAGGTGAAAGTCTGTTTTTTCTCTCATCCCCAGTATCTTCTCCATTCCCACCTCCCACCTCAGCTCTCTCTTGGTGGTTTCTGGGGGAGCTGCTCCTACTGAGGCATTTTAGTGAAGCAGGAGAATATCATATGTTCAAGGTGAGCACAACCAGGTTTATTTTCCTAATTGCCCCTTCTAATGGCTGTGGTTGCAATCAGGTGACTCCAGCCTGAGGCTTTCTTGCAGCCAGGAGGGGGGACCAGTACCCTTTGTCCCCTGCACACTTGTCCCTCCCTCATGTTTTCAGCTTGTGCTTGGGGAGGGGGCACATGGGGAAGCCAGATGTGACTGATCTGGCTGAAATGGGAGTTCCCATCTGCGGCTGGGTCAACGCTTTGTAGGCACAAGGGACTGCAGGGGCAAGTTACGTCTTGGGTGTACCAACGGCATGGACCGCTCCACCCCTGGCAGCCCGATCCCGGGGCAGTGCCCCTGCCTGGAGCCTGGGACATGGCAGCGAGTATGGGTGTCCTGCAGAGGAGTGATCTCTGCAGCTGTTAGGGTTTTAATTTGACTGTCTGATTACATGGGCTTTAAAGAAGGGGAGATCACTGAGCTGGGTCCTGCAGGAGGAAATGAGCTGGTGGTTGGAGAGAAGGAAGTTGGTGACAGAGGAGTCAGAGGACGAACACGGTTCCATACAAACAAGGTCATATGAATGGCTGTTTGGTGACAGGATGGAGTGATCGATGTACAAGGATAATAGGTCACTGGGGAGTCAGCTTGAAAGCTGAAGCCTCTCAAAATGTGTGGGACATTGTGGAAAAGAAAGTCAGAAAGACACGAAGTAAAGCCAGACAGCTTCTTCCACACCAGCCTGCCTCGCAGCTCTGGCTAGCATGCTTCCCTTGGCTTATTTTCGCACACTCCAATCTCTGACTATATAAACGAGTTGGGCACTAAAAAGTTGTTCACACTTCCTTCTGTGTGGACACTGGCTGAGCCAAAGGGTTGGGACCAGCCCTTCCTCGCCCTGATGATCTCTTGCTCTGGCTGCCTTTTGCAGTTGGGCCGTTCCTCCCCTGAGCGGGGCCTTCCCTGGATCAGCGGCATTTAGTGGCATTTACTGGAGGGCTCAGATTACCCCAGTGAAAATAATCGGTTATGCAAAGTTATGCTGTTTAGATTGGGTTTCTTCTGTGTGGCCAGTGAGGTGTGAAAGTCAATCTGCTCTGCAAACCCTTAGGGCGCTTTCTCTCTGCTGACTTGATATGATAGCGTTGGGGTTTGGCTGTCAGGGGGATAAAGCTGGCCCTGGGTTCAGTTCAAAGGGACACAAACCAGAGGTGGTTACGGTGGGACCAGGCTCGTGAGCAACACAGTGCTCCTAAATCCGGTCGGGGCTGAACAAGCCCGGCCTGGCAAAGCAAGCGGGTCGCCCGAGAGGAGGGTGTGAGGTTTGGGTCTTGCTGGGATTGTGGAGCCCTTCGGTCATCTCAGCCAGGAGAAGGCTATTGAGGGGAGGCTATGGCTTCTGACTCAATATTCTTGTTTATGGTTGTATCAGTGCACTTTTCTTCACAGGCTGATCATCATGGTCCATGCAGTAAACAAGGGTAATTAGTAAATTCTCATGGCTGGGAGAAGGACTTGCTGTAGCAGAGTGTTTCATGGTATCCATCTTATACTTTTTTATGATCGCCTTCCTTTTCTCCCTGATACAACCACACATTTGGAGTTTCAATGCAGAAAAGTCCCTGTGGACCAACAGTCCCTCCTGACTCTTCCTGCCTGCTGGCCGTGGTTTCTGTGTCATTCCTGCACAGAGACACATGGGCTTGCTCCCAGTTGGAGCTGGCGTGTCAGCCGGTGGGGAGGCGGCAGGTGACCAGGGGGTTCAGGCTGAAACCCTGAACTAACATGCCAGTACGGCACTAGACCGTCTGTCCGTAAGATCACAGCGATGGCACGTGGTGGCTGTCGTAAGGGGTTTGCTGGCTGCTTATTGATGTTTATAAGCACTGGGGGATCCCAAGGTAATCATCATGAGGGATAGTCCAAGGGCTGCTGTCTTGGCCAGGTAATGCAAAATTGATGTAATGGAAGCAGTACCAAAAAGCAGCACATGCATATTTAAATCAGTGTCAATTTATGCTGTCGCTGATCTGTGACTTACTGCAGTATCATTCATATTCAGCTTTAGTGCCAAAAACAGTACTCAGCTGCTTTCTTACTTCTTAATGAAAAATACCACTTTAGGGTTTCTTTGAAGTCCCCACCCCTGAAAATCCCCACTATATTGTCATCATTGTTACTGTTAACAGCCCCTGCCAGTATCGGGAGCCTTTCCTGACAGATAGCTCTGCAGGGGCTTTGTCTGACGCTGCAATTCAGCCTTATACTATAGACAGTTTTAAATGGCTAATGACGGGCCTCCCAGGGGATTTCTGCCAAACTCTCAAAGACCTCCCAGGTTTAAAAGTGGCAGGGTGTCCTTTTCCTGGGGCCAGCCGCAGGAGGAATGCACACAGTCAGATTCTCCTACCTAAGCTGCATCAGCCTAGTTATTTTTTCAGTTGCAAAGACTCATCCATGCGTATATAGCTGGTTGCTTAGCAGAAGAGAGATAGCTGTGTCAGTAGAGGACATGGAATAAACAGAGGAAAAAGATTAGGTGGAAAGTATCCCCACTAGTTTGAGGTCATATTGCATTTTAATGTTGAAAATATCCTTTTTGAAAGCTGTAGAAAAATATTAAAATCTTTGAAAAATTAAGCTAGGGTCTGTATCAGAGGTACAACAACATTCATTCTTCTCCAGTGTGTAGTGACGGTACAGTGCTATATCTGGGATACAAATAAGAACGTGAATGATGTCTAAATAAGCTGGGCTCTGATGTGGCATTTTCAGAGGAGAGGCAGAAGAACACTTGAGGATCATTGAGGGTCTGTTGGAAATAGGACTCCGACACTTATGCCATGATTTCATGAGAGTTTTAAGTAAGTGTAGGCGGATGCTGCTGCCAGATGAAGCCATGCCTCTCCTCTCACCTCTCCCCTACCCGGTGCCTTTCTAAGCCCCCCTTGTCCCAACACAAGTGCTTGTTTAACTGCAGGGTTGCTGGATCAGGGAACTGATCCCAGTTGAAACAGACCTGTCAAAGCCAGATGGTTAATTTTAACCCAGCTCAGCTCCCCAGTCTGGTTCACTCTGCAGCTGCCCAGATGTGTGTCCGTGCAGGAGGGCAGGAGGACTCTGCCTCTGCTGTGTCAGCACGGGCTTATGCTGGCCAAAGCCCTCACGAGCCCACAAGCTGAAAGAGCTCAGGCCAGCACTTCGACAGCCCTTGCCTGTTCAGTCCTAGCCAAATTAAGAGAATTTGGCTGGTGCCGCACAGTGTGCCAGGGAGGGGCTCACCGGGGAGGGTGGCCTGTTCTCCATGGCTGTCTGGTCTCAGCTCAGGAGATGAAGCCTCCGCCTGTCAGCCTTACCCTGTTAATATCCCTTAATTTTGGACCCTTCTGGCAGTTCAAAATCTGTTTTGGTTCAAATTTGATCTTCAGCTTTAAAAATGAAGTGCACAGTCAGGTGGGTGCTTATTCCCGTGTAAGCAGAAACTGTACCATTTTGATCAGCTTGTAGCTGGTGTGCACCTCGCCACAGTTTTGCATCATGGCTGAATACAGTTCACAGCTTCTGAGTGCATTTCTCAATTTATTCAGAGTGAAAAGGGCTCTTCTCAGTGATTAGCAAATGAATTTCCCAGAGAATAGGTAATAATTGGTTCATTGCTTGTGCTTGTGCTACCAAATGCAACTAAATCTTTCCTCCTGCTAAAGGAATCAAAATTAATACATTTTCTTCTGTATTAAAATAATTTCATTATTTTTATTGAGGGGTAAACTGCCATCTCTCAAAGTAATGCTGTGCCTTTAACTGGGCTGGTGTTGTACAGAGTAGTTGAAGCTTCATTTAGCCTGAATGAAAAACTTGATGCATGTTGCTGAAGAGAGGAAACTGGTGGTGGATAATTTACTTGGAATGCCCTACAGCAACGAGGTTATAAATGAAGAGGGGAAACACCAAGAGCACTGAGATCTGAACCAAAGGAAATGCACGAAGCCTTGAAGTGACCTTATGTAAATTCCTAATGATGAGACTTAACTGAACTCATTTTTTCCAGGGGTTGTAAAGATCAAAATAACAACAGCCTTGAAATGCAAAGGTCTCTAGATAATGCATATGAATGTAAGGTTGCATACAGCCGAAAACTGCCCGGGGTTTGTGTGACCAGCCTCCCCAGCAGCTGGATGCTGGACCCGGTCTTGCTCCAGGAGCTGTGGTGCCTATGCGCCCTGACCGCAGCAACAGGGCTACTCAAGGTGCAGAAGCAATGCCTAGTGTCTAAGCCCTGCCTTCCATCCCTGTGCCAGAGCTGCCTCTGCTTCAATGCTTATTTTAAACTCTATGTTTCTGCACTGGGTCCTGGGAAGCCTGGTGTGCCCCAGGATGTGAACGGCGTGCGGCTGGGAGAGCTGCTTGCGAAACGAGCTCATGTCCTCAGCCTGGCTCCACAGGGCGAGTGCTCCATTGCACAGACACGGAAATCCCAGTGAGGAGAAACAGAGCAGCTCTCAAGGGGTCATCGGGCTGTGGCCTTCTCACTGAGGTTGGTTCCCGACGTGAAATAATGTGGGCATGTGTTCAGTGTGACGGTGTCGGAAAATGATACGGAGACTGTCAAGACCGAATTCCTGTGTTGTTCTTAGAGCTTGAGTTTTTTTTCCTCTGTGCTTGTGTTTGGCTCTAGGATTCATTCTCTTCTTTCATATTAATGCATTTGTGGTAACATGAAGAACTATTGATCTGGGGAGAAAAACCAAGTGGGCACTGCTGTGAAAAATACTTATCACTGATACTGGCGCCTAAATTCTCTGAGCTGGTGTTTTCCAAGGACTTGCAAGAGTTAGGTACCCACATGCACTGAATGTCTGTGAAAGACCAGCCACCAAAGTCTCCCGAGTTTCCTTCAAAATACCAGATTAATTGATTTATTTAGATTCATAAACAGCAGTAGAGAGCAGGAGGCTCTGACCCAGTGAGAAACTGCGGATATGGCTGTGAACAGCAGGCTAATGAAGATGAAAAACCTCCCCTGTCCAGAGTAATCCAAACACAGTCTTACATATGAGTCTGTTGGCCCAAGTGCAGCTGTTTGTCTTTTCAGTAATCTGAAGCCAGAGCAGTACCCTGAGAAGTGAAGGGGACAGTGACTGTTTGTACATAGCGGAGGTCAGTTGTGCTGCTGCCTGACTGAAGAGCTTCCCGTGGCGGAGGTGAACTCGGTGGCACAGTGGTGCCACCCTGGCTCCGAGGATGTGCCCCTGCGGGCACAGCCCAGCTTCCCGGCTCCATCGGACCCAAAGAGAGCAAGAAATTCGACGTCTTCCCTTCGGAGGAAAGCTGGAAAATCTTCTCTGTATTTAAAGTTCCCATGGCTGCAGTTTGAATTTGGCACACAGTTGGCCCCGGGGTTATCTGAGGTCATGTACTCAAATAGTTGTAGATAAAACAAGGGCCTGTTTGGATTGGAAATCTCCAGAGGGCTTTTCCTTTGCGCGCGGGTAATGATATTGCAAGAGGACATGAGCCAAAATAAAGATTCAGCTCCGTATGCAGTAGCTCAGTAAAATAAAATGAGCAATGGAAAAAAGAAGGAAAAAAAAAAAAAGACTGTTTTCATTACGTTATTTTCTGAACTTGCTGTTGAGATGGAGGAATTACAGCCAAGAAGAGGGAGTCCTGCAGCAAGGCGCCATCCAGGACTGGGCTTGCCACACCGCTTTTCCAGGAAACTCCCTGTAGCTGCAGAAAGCCACCACTTTTTGGCTGTGCTCACCTGCCCACCGGCTCAGCTGGTGCACCCGCTGCAGTGCAGGTCCCCGCACCGCAGAGCCAGTGGCAGGGCACAGGGGATGCTGCCGTGAGGCTTCCCCGGCTACAGCCCCAACCATGTCCAGCCTCATAGCTCCTGCTCCTCTGCTGAAGAGGTTTGTTTCCAAAAATCCCTACCAGTTGGGGCAGTTACAAAGAGGGAGGAGTCAATGGCTTTTGGAAGTTAAAGAGGGAATAAGATGCTGTTGGGCTCTTTCACAGGCCCTTGGGCTTTTATGGGAAACTACTTACTCATTGCTTAATGGAAGACTGCAGAGCAGAGCACATTTGGACAAGAAATGTGATTCAGTACTTTTCCAAGCTGCCATTAGAGAAAAGCGTATGCTTGCAACAACAGCTCTCTTCCTTCCTCGCTGCCTGCTACGATGATCTTCATGGCTTCACAGCCTGTTGTTATGAAAATAATTGAAATGCAAAAGCAAAATCACAAAGTTGGGAAGAAAATCAGGCCTTTGGGGGCTTTCTGTCTTCCCGTGGTGCACTCGGATGCTGTGGTGATAGATGCTGCTATACAAGCATCACCCAAGAGGGTAGTGAGAAAGTAAAGATGAGACAGGAATGAGGAGGAAAAGCCAGAGGAAAAGGTGTTCATCAAACTTCACAGTATGTTCATCACAGTTCGCAGCTCAGGGCACCAGGGAAACCGAAATGGGACTTTCTTCTTGTTGCCATGATGTCCTGCCCATGGGCCTGATGAAAGCACACGCGGGCTGCGGTGGGGTGGGCAGTATCGGCTTTGCTGGCCTGGAGGGTCCTGCTCTGTCAGGAGCCGGGGCTGCCGTGTGCTGGGGAGCAGCTCCGTGTCTTGCCCAGTCTCCACTGCTCCTGCTCTCAGCTCCTGCAGAGGGGTGCAGTACGAGGAATCCCCCTGCCCGCACTCGAAATTCCTACAGAGTGCGGTTGGGCAAGTCCTGTGGAGCTGCTGTGTTGAAGACGTGCATTTCGGGTGGCATTGTGATGGGTGGCACATAGGCAGTGCCACCTCCGGGCTCTCAGCAGGCTGGTCCCAAGTGGGGAGTTGCTGTTTGGGAAAAGAGCATGTCCCACACCGTGCAGGGTCACCCAGGCGTTGCATGGACCTGCTGCATGTCCTTTAGGGCTTTCCCCTGAGAACAGGGAACGTACAAATCTCTTACTAATACGAATTTAATTTCTGTGTAGAAATTAGCTGAAGACAGCTTGCAGCTTTGTTATGCTTGTTTATTGTGTTGGTTTTAAGTTGCTTGCTGAGGAACTCCAGATGTGGATGTTTTGTTGGTGGCTGTGGATGTGAGGAACCCAACTCCCACCAAGTTTAGGGGGATTTGTGTATCCCTCTGCTCTGGGCTGCCGAGAAGAATTCAGCCTCAGTCGACAAATCTTTATCTGCCTCTTCATTAGAGTTGACTCAAGGTGCTCACTGGAGACTTTGGGAGTTTGAAAGGTTGAATTCATCAATTGATTTATTTCTGTCCCCTGTCTGGGTGGAAACAACTGATAGACGTAGGTTTCTGGTGCAGATTCTAAAGTTTACATCTTCATGGTTCAGTTTCTGGTAGTATATGCTTCAAATGTGTATTCACATTCTTTCTGTGAAGCCAGTTTGTTACTAGGGAAGGAGTCATAAAAAGGTCACATATTCATCAGGATTCATTTTTAGAAAGGGAACAAGGCTGTGCATGCATGTCTCCTTGGAGCACTGGCCCTGCTTTTCTCCTTATAGGGAGTATTTTAATAATGGTAACACTGTAGTTTTTCAGCTTATAGAGACATACAACAACGTTCTCAAAAAGCCTTAGTTGCAGTCAATGCCACCAAGAGGTTTTCTCTCTCTGTGCATCCCGTGATTCTACGTTGTGCATGTTACTACAGCCTTTCTGTATCTTGTAGGCCTGGTGGTTCTTAATATGCTTACAGTGGGCCTTTAGTACTTGTCTCATGACAAATTACTAATCAAATACTTTAAGTCTATAGTATTCCATGAAAAGCACTTTTGAGCTGCTGGGTTTCTTTCTGAGCATGCATGGACACACTGGGAAAAAAAAAATGTCCTTTCTGACCAGAGAAAGGAAAAACAGGAGGGCTTGGCACTTGTATGGATCCTTATGATGACATACAGACCTCTGTAAAAATGACATTTTCTTCCTAGAAGGCCTGAGTGCAAATCTTCTTTGAGTGACCGTTGAGGAGGAGCGATTCGTTGCCACCGTTTCTGCTGCAGGCCGGTGGTTTGTATAGTTGGGCTGGGTTGGGGCTGGGTGTATGGTTGCACGCTGCCTGCTGGAGCGTCGGACAGGATCACTTATCCCAGTGCCAGCTGGAAGGGGACAGAGGGTGACTGATGTGTCAGGAAGCACTGGCAGGCAGTACCCTTCCAGCCAAAAGCCAGCCAGGACAAGTCAGTTCAAACTTTTAAATTTTTTTTTGGTAGGAATATGAACTCTCTCCCTAATTTTGTGTTGTGTTAGTGCTTCGTGTCATGTGCCTGCACTGCCTTTGGTCCCGGAGCTGCTGGATTTGCTGTATTGTCACACTGCAGCCTGTGTCTCTCACTTACCTCTCTTGGGCAATAATCCATTTTACAGAACCTCATCTGAGTTCAGCAGGATTGTTGTTCTGGCTCAAAAGAAACTCAGAACTCAACAGAAGTGCCAGGGACCTGGTTTGCAGTGCACTGGCAAAGCCGGGAGGATGAGGGAGACATTTCTCACCTGAAGGGCCTGTATGATTTAACCAAACACACAGATCTGGCAGTTTTATGATGGTGACATTTTGCATCTTTTTCCCCAGTGGTAGAGCAAAATTAATCGGAGACGCTTTGGAACAACTGTTTTATAGCGATCATAGCATGAGTGCAAGAAGAGGCTTGTCATCATGGCAGCCTCCGAGCTGATTTGCTGAGGCGTTCAACTGCCTTTAAATCTCCACTAGAGAATTTTCGCATTTCTGGTCGTGGGTCACTTGTGCTAATTTGGCATCTCTCTTAGAGCAATTTACATTTTTCTTTCAGCACAAACACTTATCCTCTCTAATAATGAGAATGCTCCTGTGCTTGGTTTTGGGGGTGGTGGTGAAAGTAGTTCAAAACTGAAGAGAGGCAGCTGTTCTCCTTGGCTCACCATCGTGTTTCAGGCATTTGTTGAGCTTACAGAGGGAACACATTCTTAAAGTCTGTGTCAGGAAACCAGCTTCGAAGGCAGAAAAGTCGTGTGAATTTTCAGTGTTCCTGTAAGACCTATAATTTGTTACAGCACTGTGGGTGCTGCTGTTCATTTGTGGTGTATGTTGGTGAAGCCCTCACAGGATTTACACTGCAACACATTTAGCAGATTTTAATCTAACATTACTGAGTTGAATCAGAAGTTACATGAGAAGTTAAGGTCGGGACACGTGGTCATTAGTGCGTAGAGACGTACTCCTGACATGAGTTCAGGCCCATGGGTTTGAGTGTAAACGGGCCAAGAAACAAGCTTTTGCCAATGCAATACAAGTAAGATTGTTCCTAAAATAATTTAGTATTAAATGCATGAAGCACGCCTCAGATCCTGCCCTGTCCTGCGTGTCCCACGGTTGGAAGAACAGTGAGACAGTTGTCCCCGAGCTGCTCAATGCTGGTGAGCTCGAAGGCTCTGGAGGGGTTGTTACCGGTGAGATCAGAAGGGAGTTTGATTATTGCAGACTACGAAGGTGCCAACACCTCCTGGAAGGGGACAGTGGTACATGAGAGAGACTGTAAAGTCCATGAGAGCTCTTGCACAAGCAAAATGCAAAGCAGGGACCAGAGCAGAAGTGCCAGAGGAGAACTAGGCACTGGTGACCCAGCCTCCCTCTGAAGAGTCCTGGAGGGGTCATGGCCCTCAGGGTAGGTGAACAGGAAGAGAAATGAGGGGTTTCTATTAGAAAAGGAGATGGTAGGACTGGACCTGGACAATCAAATAGTCTTTGCAGATTCCCCCTTCCATGCCAGCAAGCTTTGATTTCAAGTTTAAAGTAAAAACCTTAATTCAGATCAGTCCTTCAAGCCTAGGTAACATTTTTCCAAAACATAAAAGTGCAAAACAGGAGACCTCTGAAAGAGAGATTATTTGTGTGTTGACAATGATTAAAGGTTTCTCAGCAGGCTTGTTCCCTCATTAGAGATTTGAGCCTCTGCTTTGAAGTTCCATCTCCAGCTGGGAACTCACACAAACCTTTGGGCCAAGAGCACTTTTTTCCTTTAAATATTTGATATCAGTGCTTTGGTACAGATCTCTAATTTGTGTGCAGCTTCTGCTTTGCGACTCATCTACCTTGGCAGAAGACAGCCAGGCAGTGACAAACTGGGATTACTGAATGAGGGAAAAATTCACATAGCCCTGGAAAGGTATCTGGGAACCTCACAATTCTGCCTTGAGACAAACTCTCATCACAGCCAGTTGGGGAGATGGAAGTATTTTGCTTCCCTCCCCTTTCTTCTCTGTGCATATAGAAACTTCTAACTCTCCTCCATACCAATGATGGATCACTTAGAAATACAGAGCATAATCCTTTGTCTTTTTGGAACTAGGGAATGTTCTAAATAAAGCTTTGAAAGGCAGCCTGTGTGTTTAGCCCTGTGCAGGCTTGGCAGCTCGATGTCAGGGTGCAGAAGCAGATGTGAAGGCGAAGCTCTGCTGTGTGCACGTGGTGAGGCCAGGGTATGCGGGACAGCTCTGCACGCGCTCGCTTTGGTGGTTTTTTCCTCTGTGCGAGCAGTTGTGTGCGAGCATCCGTTTCTTCTCTTGAAAATGCATTCCTAAGGAACCCAGGAGAAATGAGTGGCCTACAGACAAGGTCTGCACTGCTCCGTGCTCCGGTCACCACGGGAGGGACCTGCTGGTGGCAGCTGTGGGCCACACAGTTCAGTGCACACCTGGACTCTGGATTTCCCTCCTCGGTGTTGGGAGACACTAATGCTGTACCTGTGTGACCCCAAAACAAAATGCGCTCTCATCGCTGCCACTGCGGTACCTCAGCCAGGCGTGGCGGGTGGGGTGGGTGCTGGATAGCTGCATGTTACTTGCAGGGCTGCTTGGTAAAGGATTTCAGAAAGCATTTCCATGGAAGAAAGTCCTGTCTCATCATCTCTCCCCCCCACCCCCAGTCACAAGCATCTTTGTGTAGCCCTTCCCTGTTGCCGTTTTCCCATGGCAAGAAGTGCCTAGTTCAGAAAGCATCAGCCCCAAGCCCTTTGATCTTTTCTTTCTCAAGAGAAAAAAGATTAAAAAGAGACAAGAAGTTAAGGATTTGTGAGGGGGAACGGAACATGAATAGCAAATTCTGCTGCGGAGGTCACCTCCCCCCAGCTTTCTTCCTGTGTGACCAGGAGGAGGGAAGGGTGCGAGCGGGTCTGTTGGGGGATCCAGGGAGGAGGGGAGTAGATTGGGGGCAGAGGAGTGGGGGTGGAGTGGTGAAGCCCTTCAAAAGGAACAATGCTTGCAAGCTCCTGCATTGTTAGGCGGCCCTTTACAGAGAGTGCCATGAATACAGGTTATAAATTCTTTGGCCATTGAGAGAGCTCTCCAAACCTGACTCCATCCTGCACTAAACCAGGCCTGAGCTGTATCAGTTGCATAGCAATGAATTCATTTACATCTGGATAGTTAATCTCCAATTCACTTGACAGTTTATCTCACCCTTGGAAGAGTGAGCAGTGCCTGCTCTATTGTGTTGAAGCCAGTCTATGATCATCAGCTAGGCTAGCACCTCTTTTTTGTGCGCAGCAAAGATAAGAAGGGTGGGTGTTGATATCTAGCTTATGAAACACACAGTTATTATTCCAAGCCGCTTGATTCTGTGGTACTTTCACTTGACATCCTCTCCATCTTTACCCTTCGCCTCTTCAGTGTGGAAGTGCCATATCCCTCCATCGGTTACTGTCGCAGTACAACTGAAGTACTGCTTTTCAAATATGAATGGTATTACATGAACAGTCCAGAACTATTTAGTTTGTTCTCATTTACTGAGGTCTCTTAATTCTGCACTGATTTTAATCTCTGGATATTTTGCACAGATCCCCCAAGGAGGAAGCACTGCTCTTGTTCCAGTGCGGCTCAGCAGAGCATATTCCAGGGGGGTGCCAAGGAGAGTGACCTGCAGCTCCTTCACAGGGGGCTATGAGAAGCCTAGGATGTCCCACAGGGATGGGAGAGGCATCATTCGCCCAAAACCCCAGCAAGAGGAGATGGGCCTACTTGTGAGCCAAGCCCTATTGAGTAGCACTGATTTGGCCCATTGTGAATGGGGAAATAATTACAGGAATGCACATCCAAATGGGCAGTGATGTGGAGAGGAACTCATTGCTTTTGGGCCATGTGGGCCTGTGGAGGTGAGAACAGGGCCTGTTTTGGCAGATCGACCAACTTTCTGTTTATGTCAGGAAAGTGGATCAGGAAGGGAGACCTTGGGGGTCAGAGGACAAAGTTAAGCATGAGAATTCCTTGATTTATTCGTATTTTTAAGTCTCCAACTTTAATTTCCTGCAGTCAATATTTGTATGTATTTGATGTGGTTTGGACACAGTCTGTAGAAGGGCCACTCTAATTAAAATATCCCTCTTCTTTTATCTAGAATGGCTGCAAATCTTTAACTGGTCCTTGTGTTTCCTCTAACACACAGTGCACTTAGTTCTGCTCTGGTCATGAGAATTATTCCTGAAAGGCTGCCTGAAAGGTTTAGTGTGGTTAATACTAAACAGTGAAAAATAGTGAGGTAAAGTAAAAAATGATGTGATTTAAAAACTAGTAAGTTGAGGCAGAAAAGCAACTTTGGCTTTTTTTTTTTTTCTTTAAGTACTAAAGCATCTTTCATTTGTTTGCAACCAGGAAAGTCAGAAATGTTTCCTTTTCCAATGAAAGCTCAAACTGTCACTGAGTCACAGCAGTCTAGCAGCTGAAACTGGAAGTGGAGCTCCAACTGTCCAAAGACTGGTAATAGTCCCATCTCTGCTGGGCTATTCCTGCTCTTCTCTCCCTCTTGCCTTAGATCTCCTTGGGAGAACCTGTAGCGTGAAGGTCACAGGAGAAGTTCTTCAGTGAAGAGCAGCTTCAGACTCTGTGAGCAGTACGTTTCAAACAGGAGTGTGACTGTATTTCTTGTTTGTGACCTCTAACTGAAATTGTTTTAATATTGGAAGATTTGGCTAAGCAATGTGGCCATCACTATTGCTGATCTTCCTTCAGCGTCACACTCCAGTACATGCTGGAGTCTATCTGGATAGACTCTATCTGTGCAGATGATGCTAGTTGAGCATATCTTTGAGTCACTTCTGCTTCCTTTCCACCTTGTTCTTAGGAAGCCGGTAAGCAGCCAGCAAACCAGCGACCTACACCAGCGTGCAATGTGTTCTGGATGTGAAACATAATGGGGTCAATATTGCATTCTTGAGGAACACTGCTAGTAGCATTGTAATAGTGATGTCATAGAATCATCTAGGTTGGAAAAGACCTTTAACATCATTGAGTCCAACCATTAACATAACACTGCCAAGTCCACCTCTAAACTATATCCCGAAGTGCCACCTCTACATGTCTTTTACCTGCCAATGGGGTTGGTGACTCAACCACTTCCATGGGCAGCCTGTTCCAATCCCTGACAACCCTTTCAGTGAAGTAATATTTCCTAATATCCAATCTAAACCTCCCCTAACACACCATGAGGCCATTTCCTCGCGTCGTATCACCAGTTACTCGGGAGAAGAGACCAACCCCCACCTCACCACAACCTCCTTTCAGGTAGTTGTAGAGAGCGATAAGGTCTCCCCTCAGCCTCCTCTTCTCCAGGCTAAACCCCCCCAGCTCCCTCAGCCGCTCCCCATCACGCTTGTTCTCCAGACCCTTCCCCAGCTCCGTTGCCCTTCTCTGGACACACTCCAGCACCTCAATGTCCTTCTTGTCCTGAGAGGCCCAAAACTGAACACAGCATTCGAGGTGCGGCCTCACCAGTGCCAAGCACAGGGGCACCATCCCTGCCCTGCTCCTGCTGGCCACACTATTGCTGATACAAGCCAGGATGCCGTTGGCCTCCTTGGCCACCTGGGCACACTGCTGGCTCGTGTCCAGCCGGCTGTCAGCCAGCACCCCCAGGGCCTTCTCCGCCGGGCAGCTTTCCAGCCACTCTTCCCCAAGCCTGTAGCGTTGCGTGGGCTTGTTGTGACTCAAGTGCAGAACTCGGGACTTGGCCTTATTGAACCCCACAGAGTTGGCCTCAGCCCATCGATCCAGCCTGTCCAGATCCCTCTGTAAAGCCTTCCTACCCTCGAGCAGGTTGACACTCCTGCCCAACTTGTTGTCATCTGCAAACTTCCTGAGGGTGCATTCAATCCCCTCATCCAGATCATGATGAAGATATTAAAGCATAGGGCAAAAAGACAGATGCCTATCCCACAGAATTTATTCTGTAAGTATAAAGATGGAGACAGAAGGGAGAGCCTGAGGAGGCAGCAAGCTGCAGAGGTCCTGAACCTCCTGAGGTGGCAAGAACGTAAAAATAGTTCTCTGACAGTAAGAGGCAGTTGAATGTCACGATAAGATATGAATGGACCAGAAGTTAAACTGTCCCCTCAACACTGAATGAGAAGTGATGGTGTGAATGGGAGAGGCCAGAGAAGCAGCTGATGTTGGGTTTGAAAGTGAGAGGAAAGGCAGGGACAGGACGCAAAGGCATGAGTGGCCATGGCGTGGGCAGGAAACGGTCATTGCAGTAACACTCCAGTGACTGAGTGTGGGACAAAATGGCATTTGCTGAGGCTGGAGGAAAAGGTGCTGCAGGAGTTGCGAGGAGGTGGTGAAAGCCTTGCAGGACCTCCTGGTCAAAGTGCCGCAGGCAGAGGCAGCTCGCTTGTGGTAAAAAAGCCACAGCCAACAGATAGTCTACCTACTGTTGTCCAGAAAACAGAAATTTTGGTGGAGGTTTGGAAAGGGTAGGTGTAGTCTCAGAATGACTTGCTGCAAAGACCCCCCAGCTGCTGGAGGAGCTGGGGTACCTCGCAAGGGGGACTGTCAGCTAAGCTGGGAGCCCACCAGCACTGCAGAGAGAGGTGATGAACAGCATTTTCCCATGCTTGCTGTTACACAGTGGTAATATGAGTAACAGCTGTAGCTCAGTCAAGGTTGAGTAATGCTTTTATCCCGTCCCTATTCCGAGCCACAGGTCCTCCTGCCCTCAGCACCAGGGTCGGAGTTCACTAGCAGTGTCACGGGAGCTGGAGCCACCTCCTTGCAGCCAACTTGGGAATGCCATTCACCAGCTTCCGCTGTGTGCTGGTGTGCACTTGGAGCGCCTTCTGCTCCCGAGGGGCAGGAAGCAAGTGGGGAGGAAGACCTATGCAGGACTGACGTTGGGGAATTTGGGATGGGGGAGTGGGAAGGTGTGCCATGGCATCACCGCTGCCTGGTACAGGCAGCATGGGGAAGAGGCAGGGATGCGAGGCTGAAAGGGGCACGGGTGGGGATGGGCTTGTTCTGATCTCCTTCAGCCTCTCATGGTGGCCTGTTTCAGGGGCAGATGGCAAAGCTCCACCCTCACCCATGGCTGTCTGTGTCATGGCCTGGAACGTGGCCTCTCCTCACCTGGAGCTATGAGCTCTCTCAGTGTTTCTGAGCACTTCTGGAGGAAAGTGTGTGCTTTGCAGGGTGTTATTCTCAGAGCTGTGATTTCGGATATCCTCTTGGTTGAAGCAGTGGTGCTCTCTGAGGGCAGTGGGTGGGAGCTGCGACATAGAAATGTGGTCCAAACCACAGGAGTCATTTCTTAGGCTGCACCTGGATCTGAGGGACCATGGTGTCCCATGAAGCGAGCGTGGTGCTCACCATCAGCCAAGCACCTGAAGATGACTGTGTTCTGTGTCAATGACCACGGGGCGGAGCGTCTCCTTTGTCTTTGCAGTGTGTGGACATGCATTTTTAGTTGTTTAATAATAACATTTTTATTTACCCACAGAGTTTTCAAATTCCTTTTATGCCTCAGTTTTTCTTTTCTTAGAATGTTGCTGTGAAACATGCAGGTCCAGGAGACTGAACCTTGTTTCCTGCATCAGCTTGTAGTGGTTCAACCACAACACACGATAGGCTGCTGTCTGCAGGGACTGCAGCTTGGCGGCGTGTTCAAAGGAGAGAGCTTGTGTCCATCGCCAGGGTAATTCCTCATCCTTGGGAGGAAGGTCATTTCCATTTGCATGCCATAGTCATTTTAGGAGTATAACAATGTTTTAGAAACATTTGTCAGTTAGTGTTGGTATTCTGGAGACTTCCTCCAGAACAGAAACCTCCACCAGGTCTGTGTTCTCGTTCATCCCTGGCAGCGGAGGATGAGCGTGGCTCTGCCTCCCCCCGGTGAAGCCGTCCTGGCTGTGACAGAGTGCGCTGAGCCATGCTCCCCGCTCACCCTGGGTGACGTGCCATGTGCACGCTCAGCGCCATCAGAGCAGCCCGCTGCATCCCAGCCGCACTTTGTTTCCCCCGCTGTTCCAATTGTGATAAATTCAATAAATGCAGGTCAGGCCATGGTACGCCCCACGAGTGTTGCTGTGCTGGCTGCTGGAGGCCAGGTGCTGGCTGTAGTTGGAAGCATCAAGGCAGGAGGAGGTTTGCATAAGACGACACAAAGTGGAACTTGCCTTTTTACAGTGAGTTTATATTTTCTTAAAAAAGGATCATTTGACCCCAGATTGGCCCATTTCCCATTCCTTGTTTTACCTGACCTTACAGTGCCGTGGTTCTCCTGCTGCTGGAAACCCTGGTTGTGTTTCCTCTTCTGAGTCACCACTGGAGATGGCCGAGTCCTTGCAAGGTTTAAGCTATTGCTATTAGCAGCTATTGGCATTTCTTTTTTTCTGCTTCATGTGAGAAGAGCCATTTTATCTCAAGGTGGGGAGAGTTTGGGACTGACCAGCTTCTGGGGAATGACACACTGGGAAATAATGTGATTAATCACTGGAACAACTCAGGTACCAGCACAGTGCGTCCTCTGACCCTTGGGGTCATTAGCCTGGGGCTGAATATCATTCTGGTGTGTGATAGCAGAACGAGGACTTTTCCAAGGAAAATTGTTATTAACCTTAAAATCTATGGGGAGATTCAGTGTTTGGTAAATAAATTAATGAATGTGAAAAAGCAACATCCTTTTCAAAGCATGAAAAAGACCTACATTCTGTTTTCCAACAGAAACGGGACAGGGTTGCGGTTTTTTATGTTTCTTTTTTGTGCTCAAGTGGAAGAGTGAGGAATCATTCCTTCCCGTGGAATTAATCGTGCTCTGCCTTCACAACTCCTCATCTAAGTGCTTAAATGCCTTTTTATTGTTCCTTGGTGTAGGAGCAAATTGCTGTTTCTTGTGTTAGTGTCTAGTGACCCACAGCCTTCTCTCCACATGAAAGATGTTTTCTATCTTTCTTATCTGGTCTGTGGTTTTTGTTTTTAAAACAGCCTAACACAACTTTATTTTATTTTACTTCTGTGTATGCATTTAAATAAAAATAAATTATAATAAATAGCATTAATATAAATATTATGGTTAAGATTTAAACTAAACAAAATTAGGATGTTCAAAGCTGTATTCTCCATAGAAACTAACGAAGCCCCTTTCTGCCTTACTTTATGGCAGTCTGTAAAGCAGGACACAGGACACATTACGCACATGGGATGCAGACAGGACGGGGTGGGACTCTGCACTTGGCACATTTGGCATTTGCTCATTTGAGATTTCAGTCATAATGCCTCACTAACTTGGTTGCTTACGTCCAAGTTCCTTGCATTTTTCTTTAAATTAAAAAAACAGTTCTTTTATTTCTTCTTCCACTGAATTGGAGCTTGTGTGCAGGCTTGGTAAGCGCAGGGGAGTCAGTTCTCAACATGGCGTGCAGAGCTGTCACCGTCTGTAAATGGCATTACCCTGTGCAAGTACAGGGGTCAGTGTCTCATGCAGGACTCTCCACGCCAAGCCCGAAGGTTTTTTAAGCAGGTTTAGAATTTACACTTGCACCTAGGATGCATCTGGAAAATGTCTTGATTAGCTGATGATATCACATTTTCATGCTCAGCTATCTGGAAACCAGCCCTGTGGGACTGCATGAAATGCTTGCGTTTGGGTGGGTGTTTGTCGGTGTCTGGGTACGGGAATTGCTGCTGAATTTACTCCTGGAAAACCTTGAGGAGTGCTGGATTGTGCTTCTGCAGGGCTGTGGGGCAGAAGTCCTCTCTTCTGCTGCCTCCCTCACAGAGACGGCAACTTTCTGTGAATATCTGTTATCTTCCATGACGAAAACCAGATGAATAATTGCTGCTACTTATACTATTGAACTTTCCTAAAGAAATTCTCCACTGGGTTAAGAACAAGCATGACAAATCTCATCCCAAAGGACTGGAGGCGGGGAGTGGTAACTTATAAGCCATGAAAAACAAGAGCTCTTAATGGAAAATGGCTTCACACCATAACACTTGGCACTTACCCTTCCACGCTTCAACCTGCGTGGTCAGCGCAGCCAAGAGAAAACAGGGAGCGAGTTGATGCCTTCAGCAATTACAGTAATTACCCCTCCGTTGGTGCCAGATGCAGCCTGCTGCACTGTTTGTGTGACAGCACATTCGGCGAGCGGACCATTGTAAAACAGCATCTTTTTGCTCTGGGCAGAGGAAAACCCGGTCCCAGGTGACCTGCAGATGGGCATTACCTCTGGGGCATTTTTGGAGAGTGTTGGAAGCCAAGCCTGGCCAAGGGCAACGCTTCGCTCGAGGAGCTTCAGACCCTGCCAGGGCTCAGCAAAGCTCTCAGCTGCTCTTTGGTGGCTCTCTGAATTTTGGGGGACTCCTGCCTGTTTTCAGGTAGCTGCAGACATGAGGGGAGAGGTGCCAGGGGCACTGGGGGTGCTGACTGAGCCGTTGCCGTTCATGGAGCATCCCGAGCTCTGCCCTGGGGATGGCTTCCCAGCGTGGGCTGGGTGGGAGCTGGGTCTGCCTTGGGGATGACAGTGGAAGAAGACGAAAACATGAGCCGTTCTCCCACCTAGCCATCACTGCGTGCTGCCCTGGCCCTTGGCGCTGTCCCTCTCTGCCCTGAGGGATGCGGGCAGACCGGGACCCTGTCCCCATGCCACAAAGCACCTCAGTCTCAAAGCCACCGCAGGACTCCATTCGCACATCCTTGCTGATGGTGGTGGTAAAGTGGTATAATTTTCCCACAAAACAACCAGTTTGCCTTGACTCCCCTGTGAGATCATTATTTTTGTGTGTTTGCCCACAGAGCTCAAAGGGCCACAGTTCCCTGGGGGGCACAGAGGGGCTCCCAGCCCTGCGTCAGGCAGAGGGAGGTGCCACCTGCGTGAGGGTGGCAGGTCCTTCAGCCACCACACCAGGGTCAAAATGTAGGACCAGGGACAGGAGCACTGCGGGAGGTGGCAGAGTGGGGGGACGCCCTCCCCGTGCCGGCTGGGAAGGGTTAATGAGAGGGGCTGCTGGGTCAGGGATTATTTTGCTGGTTTGCTGCAGCTCTGAGAGCAGTACCTGTGACCTGCTCCCTGCATGCCAAAAGTGGGGGCTAGAGGCAGTATTTAAACCTCGGAGGGATATATAAAAAAAAAGTGTTTTCTTCTTGAACTAATGCAAAAAACAAAGAGCTTGATTCAGGTCTCGCCTCCTCTTTCAAACTGGATGGGATCCTGGATTTTCTAAAAGAAAACAAAGCATATTTCAAACACAGGCTTTCTTTTAGTCTTTTTTTCCCTTCCAGTTGCTTTGTGTTTGCCGACAGAGATTTCGGAGCCCTGGGGAAGGTACATCTGCCAATGATGATCTCGGCTCTTTGTGAAGCCCAGGCCCTGTGTGGGGGAGCTCTGCCCCCCTCACTGCCGCTCCTTCCCAACCAAGAGTGGGTTGAGCCACCGCACTGGGGTCCTGGTACTGCTTCCGCCCGGATGAGAGTGTCATCTGGGCCAGCATAGGGAAAAAAGGCTTTAGGTTGCATGTACAAGCCCTAATCTGCTGTCCCAAAATCCTGTCTCCTACGGCAGCTCCGGATGCTCTGGGCAGATGTGATGCTGCGTTCAGTTAAAGACTCAGACAATTCTTGACAGTCATGGACAGCCAGCTTTGAATGCTTTTGACTACTTGGCTGGAAGACCCCAATTCTACTCCCAGAGAAACCGAGGCAGTGAAATGATCCATCTCGTGGCCTGTGGGAACGTTGGTAGCAAAGCCCCGGTTTCCAGAGAGAGACCTCCAGGACACACCGGCTGAAAAAGTGATGTGCTAGGGCCCTGTTGTGCTGTTAGCTTGACATTAACCGCTAGACAAGAAGCTTGACAACCGGCAGAAGCCAGAACCTTAGCAGTGCCCTCCTGTGCCTTATCAGAGGAAAATAAATCTTGACTGATTAGTTTTTTTAAATGAGAATTCTGAGCAAATAAATGAGCTGCCTGCACAGTGATAATAGGCTGTTTGGAAAGTGAGTCTGCAGAGTGTATGCATGGCTGGAAGTCATCAAAACCATCTTATCCCATGGAGTCTCCTGTGTTGAACTCGTGTGTATAATATTGGACAGAAAAAGGAATTTTTCAATGGATATTTTCTGATAATTTTTTTAGCTGAGCAGCAGCATAATTAGGGTCTGTCTCCATAGGGCCAGGGTATCTTTGCTAGCTGTGACTTGACCTCCTTCTCTCCATCCCTTTGTTACTATTTTGACGCATCTCGCTCCAGTTTAAATCTGTGTGCTGAGGTTTGACAGACCCTGAATAACCCATGAGGAGTTTGCCAGTGGTCCTACGGGACCGTCGGTGAGGAGGACAAGCCTGTGCCAGGAGGTGAGCACACTGCTTCTGCCCTCGTCCTTTCCCATGGCTGCCGTGGTGTGCAAGAGGAGCACAGCTGGGAAGGATGCAAGTCCTTACACTAAGCAAAGCTGCTGACAGTATTTCTTGCTGTGAAGCATTGTTGGTTTTATCCACCAACTATTGGTTTGCTTATTTTAACAAGTTCTCCTAAATAATCCTGACATTCAGTCACTAGTTATAAGCTGGACTAAGAACAACCTTTCAGAGGACGGTCATAAATACTTGATCATAGTTCACCACGCTGTTTGTTTCCCCCAGTCTTCACCTCTCTCCTTCCTTTCCTACGATCTTCTCATCCATAAAGATCCCTTTGTATGGTTTCTGCTAAAAGTCAGTGATGGATAATCGGCCAATTTCCTGCACGCTGGCAGTTTTGTGGATTCATTGTGCTCATGCTCGTCTCCCTCACTGTGTGTCGAGATCATCTCTGCTGGTGCGCAGTGGCAGCTAGACCCAGCCGTGGCTGCAGGTCAGCTCTTGAAAAGTGCCATGCCAAAGCCAGAGCTTCAAACGTGGTGTGCTGGAGACGCTGCCATTGTAGTAACCTACAGTAGGCAAGGAAACGTGTGCTCCGCTGAGGGATGCTGAGAGCATAAGAAAAAAATCTCTAGGTGATTTGGATCAGATTGCTGGGTCCAGCATTAGGTAACCATGGAAAAAATGCAAATTGAACTTGAAGCCCAATCTCCCAATTGTTTGTGTGTATGAAATCTCTTGGCAGCTCATATCTCCTCTCTAAAAAAATGGTATTTTTAGATTTACGACGGACTATTTTTGATGCTGGAGACCTTAAAACTCTTCTGACGTGAACCCAAACTATTCTGCTATCTTAAAAAATGAAGTCTTAAATGAAAACTGAAACTTATTGAACTATACTTCAATTACAGTATAGCAGAGCACTTTAACATGTGCATGGAAAGAAGCCCAGGAGGAAGGGGAACAAACCTGAATATGGATCAGAAACTGGAGCTTTTCAGAGGCACTACACTGGTTACCCCTCCCTGGAGAAATCAACTTTGCATGTGAAGCCATCACCGTCCAGCTGTGAAACCCAGCTGAAATGTAAACTTTTCTTAAGTGTTCACGGGCGGCTTGCATCTGTATCTGTGTCTGATTAGCTGGAATTGTGCAACGGCAGTCAGTTGTGTCGCCAGTTCTTCCCTCCTTACCTTGACCCGTGGTTTCACTCATTCACGCATTGTTCTGTCTTTGGCTTGAGACCATCTTCCTCTGCGTAGGTTCAGCAGCAGACGCGGCGAGAGCCTCACTTTGTGGGTCTGCAGACAGCAGAACGATAGAAAGGCTGAATGATGTTTCTGATTCCTGTGGACAGTCATTGCACAGATGACAGTGAGACAGCTCACCTGGAGTAGGGGAGGATGAACTCAGGACTGGAGGTGGTCATAAGCCCAGGCTTTCTGTAATAGGATTTTCACGATGATTTGCTTCCCCTGTCATGTTGTTTCAAATTCCTCACAAGCCATACTTTTCACAGTCTGGATTTTCTCTCATGAATTTCTCAAGGGGCTATCTGGAGGGGAAACTATTTCTCACCATAACAAACAACGAAAGCCTTCATCGTTAAAAAATAAAGCACTAACATGGCCCTACAATGGACCCCTTTGTCAAGTCACATCTGTTTAGATCACCAGAAATGATAAGCCCTCACTTTTGAAAGTAACTTTCTTTTATCAAAATAGGAAAGAGGACTGCTAAACGTTCAGAAAAAATCTGCATGAAGGCTAAGACATGTGACAGTAGTACTTTGTTTTACATAGAAAAATCAAATTGCCTGTATATACAAATACTGGTCCTACACTTTTGTAGCTGAAGGTACGGATGGCTCCGTAGCACTGGTCGGTGCTGTGCTAGTGTAAAACCAGCATGAAAAAAAAACTGGCCTGCTGGACAGAAAAGCTCTCCTTTCACAGCTAATACAGATTACCTTGGTTTTAGCCCCAGTGTTTAAAATCTGTTTCCCAGAAGTTGTCTGCCAGTAACTGCCAAATTGCAGAGCAAGAGCATTCATGTGGGGAATGATGTAAAATACTATGTGAGGTGTACTTGATAATTTGAATTAAATAATCCGCAGACATTTGCCCCCAAGTAATAAAAGTGCCTGCCCACCCAGAGAAAGCTCAGAGTGCTGCTATACCTGTGCTAGGCCAATATACAATTACCCAGAGGTCTCACAGATAGGGTATGCTGATGCTGCGGCAGGAATAGCTGCCTAGAAACCCGCCGCCTAAGGCCCTGCTCTCACTTTTTGCCAGTGATGCTTTTCTTTCCCTTTCCAATGCGAACCGCCTTTCTGCAGGCAAGGAGCTGGTAACCACCATCACAGCAACAATGCATCCTTGGCACTGGCCCAGATCAAGCCTCTTTTTTGGAAAGAGGCTGCCTTCCTCTGAAACAAGGGTAAGATTTTGCAAGGCAGCAAGCCTTAGGACAGTGGATGCAAGTCGGCTCTCACTGGATCAAAAAGGTTTCCTGGGTACTTTTGAAGATCCAAAATATTTGGGCAGAATTCATAGGGTTTGAATTCCACTAGGTCTCTGAACCAGGGCTCTGGGGCACCAAGGCTTGGGGGATGCAGATGAGCTCAGTGTGAGCCACGGTGCTTAGGAAAGTGAGCCACGTGGGTCTGGCTTCTTAAGATAGAAGTATTTGGTGAAAAATCCTGCCCTCTGCCTGAGGTCACGTTAGTCTGGCAGCTGGCTCTAGTGGGGCAAGGAACAAATCTGCTGGTTTCCAATGAGCCAGTTGAAACACAAACTGTGCTCATCCTGTTTCACTGACAGCTCTTAAACCGTCTTTACTGCATCACCACAGAAAGTTTCAACAGTGGTGACTGAAACGTTCCCAGCCTTGCATCTGACGCGAAGCTGGAAACAAACGCTAAATTGCACTCAGAACTGAAGACCCTGTGTTCATGTGAGGCATTTTCCTTAGATAAAAGAAGGGGGAAATGAGGCAAATTTGTCTTGATAGAACTTTTTTTCCCCTTAGAAAGTCCTTCAGAGCCTTTTCAGGGGCACCATCAGTGGAGATGAATTACAGATCATTCCTGTGCATCCAATAAAGGGAATGGTTGTAGAAATTCCTGTAATTACTTATAATTGGTTTTGAAATTAAATGATCTGGAATTTCAGTGAGTGTCTGAGAAGGATTACTGGCCAAGAAGGAGGAGCAGCCTGTTGGAATTAGATAGGTACATGGAAGTAATTATGGCAATAGTTAGCTTTAAGAATTATGATACTAGAATAAACTAGGCCAGTTTAGGTCAATGCATGCAGAGGGCTTCCCAGTTAACTCCTGCGCTGCAGGTACTGTGCTCTGGCAGCTCTGGAGTGACGGGAGTCCATTCACCATCCGTAGGGGAAAAGGTTAAACAGCGTGTGCTGAGGCAAGGCTGGAAGATGTCAGTCTTCCGTATTTTTAATGTTAAGTGATACAAAGCAGAGCTGCTTCTTGCCTGTCCTTTCCCCAAGCATTTGATTCTGTCAAGTGGTTTAATTCATTCATAAATGCTCTCTGGACTGCACAGTCATGCCAAATATGCAACTGTCTGGGTAAAGATGTACAAACAAGGTGTGCCTGATTCCTGCATGTAGTTACTGTAACAAGTGCAAACATGCACTAGGAATTTAAATACATGCATGAACAGACATCCAGATTAGCAAAGAATTTCTGAAAGCAGAGCCCTGATTTGAGCAACAAATCATGGCATCTGTACATGTAAATTATGTGTGCCTTTGCACACGAATTTCAAAACTCTGTTTCTAAGGAATATAGGTATTTCTTTGTATTAGACCACAAAGCTTATCTGAGTTTCCCCTTTTTAACCAGTGATGAGATCACTGGAAAAAGAGTTGCCCACTGTTCATCACCCTTCCTCATTTTGAATGCCCATGTGTTAAACACATGCAGTGCTTGGTTCAGAGCTTGGAGATCTAGAGAAAACAAGA
This sequence comes from Morus bassanus, assembly GCA_031468815.1. Lineage (NCBI taxonomy): Eukaryota > Metazoa > Chordata > Aves > Suliformes > Sulidae > Morus > Morus bassanus. Next base: position 12,634,464 of record CM062586.1, read on the forward strand.
TCTAGGGAAAACAGAGATGGAGATGACAGAATAAGGGAACTCACAACCTGTGGAGCTGTCTCTTACATGCCAACCACAAAGAGACAGGAAAAATACAGAATCCAGCTCCTGAGCTCCAGGAGCCTCCAGCCTCATGGGATGGAGGTGGTCAGTCTGGGAAGGACACTTGTTCATCTCCATGTCACCTGGACCCTTGCCACTGTAAGCAGCAGCAACAGGACAAAGCCTAGAATGACAAAATGATGAAAGCACTGTGGAGAGCTGTCTAATAGTGTCTGTGGTCACCAGCCTCTGTCTGTTCAGTCCCCACGGGGCTCTGACTTCTTTTTTGGGTTGTTGCGTTTCAGACCATGTGGGTACGTGCATCTTTCCTCGTGCTCTTCCCTTATAGACAGAGGGAAACAAAAGGACATTGAACTCTGTGGGCTACCAGAACCTGAGCCCTTGCTGGTGGCCAGCCAGCTGTCTGGCTACAAACTCATCTGTCACAGGAAGCATCGGTCCTTACCACTTTCAGATGCAGTTTAAAAATACCTGCAAAGTCACGCTGGCCCCAATCACAAGGATGGACAGTCTGAGGCCACTGAGAGCCTGGTCCTTGCCACGCGTTGTCCCATTCGGCTGTTTGAGTTCCCGGGTGGTTGCATTTAGCATCAGTGTTGTCTGTGCTCCTCTTCTCTAGCAGGAGTTGCATTTTTAGTTATTACCTGGCTCTTCTGGAGAAGAAATGCTGTTGCCTTTTTTGGAGCTTTTGAAGAATCTTATTTTTCAAAATCACTTTTAGAAATCTGCCTTGGAAAATGGTGTTTAATTAGCAGTTAATGCTCACTGCCGCCAGACAGCTAAAGCAATGGAAAAAAGGCAAATTACATTTCGCTACTTAAAGCATGCAAAAAGAATATTACAAAATAAAAAAAAAAGATATGGAGTGCAAATAATTGTCTTTTTGCAGGGTTACATGCAACACAAACGAGTTCACTGAATTGGTTTACCGCATCAGTCAAGAAACAGCTGTGTCAGCAGAAACATGGAAGCAGCGTGTGCTCGGCTGGGTGGAAGAACACCCTGAGCTGACAAAAAAAAAGAGACGAGGACTGACATGGACATGGGCCTTCAGAGAGCAGAGTACCCTCGGGGGCAAAGCCAATAGTTTCTTCACTATTCTCTTTTTCCTCATCACTTTGCTCATGTACAAGCAGCCTGGGGACATTGGGTATGACCCTACTGTAACGCTGAGTAGCTAAACTGTGTGGCAGGTATCTGGAACTGATGAATGCATCTGTTTTTATATTTTCTTGTTATTTTTTTGCATGCATTCATGGATGCTGTTGCTGTCTTTTAAGTCCCACTCCACTTTCAGTGCACGGTGAGTGCAAGCGTCAGTGCAAACTGTGGCCCTGTGACAGAGTGTGGGTGCTGCAGTTCCCCCTGCTTGCTGCAGTGACACCCAGTTTGCAGCGTGTTTGGTGTATGGAAAAACATCTCTCCTGCACCCATGGCCGGGGTGGCACATGGGCAGATGGGAGCAGGGTTGTACGCACATCATGTTTTAGGGATTGTCTTTCTCCTTTTGCTCCTGAAGTGCCGTACAGCTCCCGCTACCATAACTGCAGGGCAGGGTAAAATCTCTGTAGGGCTGACGAGCCTATATAGCATTAAAACAATGTTGAGGACCAGTCACCGCTAGCAGAACAGTCGGGGAGAGGAGCTGCTGTTGCCCAGAAGTGTGTTGTGGCCACCTGGAAGTTACAGCTCTACAGGGCTCGTCGGGGTGAGGGGGACACCAACAAGAGTGCAACAGGCAGTCGCTGCTTGACGAGGGGACAGGACTCTCTTCCCTTCCACTCCAACACAGTGCAAAGCCAGGGTTTCTCGAGAGGATGTCTTGTACCTCCTTGGTTTTTTGGCAATGGGCGCAGGGGCTGAGCAGCCCAGCTGGTTTGTGCGGGTAGTTGTGATGTTTGTTATATTTTCTGGAGGTTTCCCATCTTTTCTTTGGAGGTGACTGACCATTCATTGTGGCATGTACCTGGCCTGACACCAGTGCAGCACTTGTTTGGTACAAGCTGATGTGTCTCCTGTGCTTACCCCAGAGCTGTCAGCTCCACGTGGAGGGAAGACGAAGCCGGGTGCCGGCCAGAGCGAGAGCTATGCAGGAGGCTGCAAGGGGCACGGCTGCTCAGCACCACGGGGTCCTGCTTCTCCCCAGGCTGTTCACGATGCTCTGGATCTCTCCATCCAGGTGGGACATCAGTGAACGTCAGCCAAGCAGGAGAAAGATTTAAACAAGTTAGAAACCTGTGTCTTCCCAAGGCAGAGAAGCTGTGAGCCTCAGCCAGACACAGAGCGTACTGAGCCGTGATGGTGAGACATGCAACATTTTTGAGGCGTTTTGGATGTTCTCTGAACAGGCACACTCTGCACCAGCAGCCCAGCCAATGCTGGAAAAAAAAAATCAGTTTTGTTCTTATTTTCCCCATCAGAACTCATGAAAAAAAAAAAAATCTTGTCCTCAGAACCAGTAGGCAAATTTCTGCCTGTTTACGTCTCATGTTGGAGACTGGGTAATTTGGGGAGATTAGAGCAGTCAACAGAATTGTAAACAGAATAAACCTGGATAGCATTGCAAAGGGCAGCCCTGTTAAATGTTGTTCTTAGTGTCAGTGTAATTTGTGTGCGGTTTCATTTCATTTATAAAGTCAGCACAGCGATTGGATATGCTGGATGAGATAATTGGAACATGCCTTACTAACCAGGAAGTCTTCAAGCTTTAACCCTAAGCTTAAATTCACTTATAATTCCAGCCAAGTGCTTAGGTCTGGGTTTAAAGTCTGTGTGTAATCAGGGCTGTTTCTCTAGCACAGGAGCAGAATTAACGTTTTGGTGCCCCGGCCAGGTGTGCGGGAGGGATCCTGCCCGCGCCGGACAGGCTGGGATTCGGCAGACCCTCCTGGCAGCGCTGCACATGGGAGCTGCCACAGCTATGAAGTAATGGTTTGGTTCTCAGGCTATTTTTGAAGCTAGAAATGCGAGTGTAACCAACACTTCAGCATTTTCCCACACCTTTCATGTGACACAGGACTGTGCCCAGTCATAGGACTCTGTCCCTAGGACTTAAAAATTGTCACAGTTTCACTTCCCTCATGGGTTTTTTTCCTTCCTTCCTGGAGGCAGCAGAGTTGGTTCCCTTTGCTGCCCTGATAGCTGCCTGGGGAACTGCCTGGTATGGCTCCTTTCCAAAAAATTACTGTCTTTGGGAGATTCTCGCCCATTTTGAACTGTTTCTGCAGGCAGGTAGGGCCCTTTTCAGTCCCTCTAGATGTGTTTCACACCAGCTGTTCCATATCTTGAAACACAGAACCAAGTCTTGGGGCAAAAATGGAGCCTTACGGGTTGTTTTATGCGTAATTTCCACCTTAATGCAATTAAGATCAACATTTAAAAACAATAAAATATACAGCAATTCACATCTTTAAAATGAAATGGTTAAAGAAAACTAAACCCCAGCTATTGCATGCAGCCCTTGCCCATCTGCAGCTTTTGGATGGATTGCTATGTTGCTATCCTCTTCAAGTCTTTTCCCCTGTTGCTGTGTGAAGGGGAGAACTGCCCAGCACAGGTACGTGGAGAAATTGGCTGTACAGAAAATGCTTCAGTTATTCATATAAGCCCCAACCTACCCAGGGAAGTGCTGGTTCTCTGATCTACTTCAATTACGGTCAGTCTCGGGATTGCTGTGACACTAGTCATTAAAAATGCTCAAACAGCTATGCGAGTTTTAATTCAATGGTATTCCTTTAATTCTAACACACTATTAGAATGTTAATTAAAAAAGCATACCAAAATGAAATACTCCTTCAAGAACCAAGAACCTGTCATTTGCCTGAAAACCCTGGATTATAAACTGCTTCTTCTACTTTTGCTGCCAAATATGCAAAGTAAATTGCACAATTTCGGGGATGCAGTTGAGCCGCTTTGTGTTTTTCTTTCTCCAACTGAGAAGAAACATTCTCTTCCATCTGACAGGGAGTCATTTGTTTTTCTTGCTGCATAACACGTATGGGCTCTCATCAACGTTAATACAATGACTTTTCCACTATCTCACTTTATCATGATGTTGTGATTTTTCTAAGACAAGGATTGTTTGTTTGCTTTGTTTGCTTGCTATAATTTCCTAGTTATTTTTCTAAATAAAAGGAAGTGAAGTAAAGTTTAGCAAAAAAAGCAGCGATCGCAGTTGTGAGCTGTACTGAGTCTTATTCCCAACCCTGCTCAGGCGTGAGAATGTTCTCAGCCAGTGGGACTGTTCACATCCAAACTTTTCTCTTCCTTAGTTGTCACATACTAGGGCTTCATCCATAGATTGCACAATCAATTATTGCTTTATGACAGATATTGGGATGCTTTCTTATTTTCTTAGTGGTTTTTTTTTAATTGCAAGATTATCAAAAGCTACATAACGTTTCACCAGTGTTGCGGTATAACCCAGGAGAAACGGACAGGGAGGCTTTTAGAAACCTACCTCAATAAATCCCTAAATTCATGTGCCTGCAACTGAGTTGTTGAAAATGGATTTCTGCGTGTCATCTCCTCAATGGGAGAGGCAAACTGGAGCTAACAGGTGTGTACTGGGCTCAGCCGCGGGGATAGGAGAAAGCAGGTTGGCAAAGAAGATGAATATTTCATGGGGAGTGTCTACACTATCATATAAAGCTTTAAAAACTTTTTTAGAGTATTTAAAATCTGATGGGTTTTTGACAGCCTATGTGTTAATTATATAAATCAGAATAGTTAGGGTGTTCACTTATGGTCCCTTTATAGGCAAATTGTGCTAATAGCTCAGTGGTCACCATAAATGTTTCAGCCTTGTTTCACAGGTGGGACATCCAGTTTCCCGTATCTATTACCTCTCTGGAGTTTGGTAATTTTTCCATTGTCTATCACTCTACTGTCCTTGTCTAAATTGTCACTTTGGATCTTTATTTTGTTTTATATTCCCAAAGTCACTCCGGGTATTTTGGGACTGTGCAATAGCAAGCAAGGCGAAGGGCCCACATTGACCATGGCAGGCGCTGTTCCAGCCACGGCTCCGGGCACAGCTGCCAGCCAGGACCAAGTGCAGCTCTTCTAGCTAGTAGCATTCACAGCAGGATATCCCACCCCAGCAAAGTATCTGAGCCCACGTAAAGGTATAAAACATTTGCCCGTTTTACTGATTATGATGATATTTGTCCTCAAATGGCTTTAACAAGAAAAAGGGGAAAATTGTTTGGAATCTTTCAACAACTGAGGTTGGAAAGGACCTCTGAGTGTCCCTGGGGTTGATACGGGATCAATATTAATTTGTTCTGAACGCAGAAAAGGGCTGTGAGTGCTTACATGAAATGTTTCTCTCTTGGGGCCCATCTCAGGTCATTCTGAAGTCAGCACAGAGGCTCCCTTTGATGCTCTAGGATCCTTGTGGTGACATTCATGTCCCCAGACTTTGGACTCCTAACAATTAGGCAGCTGGGGTAAGCTCCTGGAAGAGACACAGGTGTCCCCAGGGCCACTTCCACCTGTCCTGTGGCACAGGAGGACATGAGTGACCAAGTGCAGGTTCCTGTCTCTCGTCGCCAGCTTTTGGGAGAGCCTCTGTGACCCACCCAATGCTTTGAGATGTTCAGGTAAGAGGTAGGTAAGAAGGACCTTTACCTTGGTAAGAAGGTCCAGGAGCCTGACTCTGCGCTGAAATCAGTTCGTATGTTCTTTACTAATTTCAAAAAAAGTGTTTGTTAAGAGGGATTTTAGTCTGCAATAAAACAAACGACTTGCAAGTCCACCACAACTCTTAAGGATTTGCTGAGGCTTAGCACCCAACTGTCATTTCACAGTGAGGGTTTTCCTGCTGCTAGACTTCTGCTGCACTGCTCGACAGCGAGCAGAGAAGAGCTCAGCCAGCAGGATTTAAGCCCAGAAGCTGAAAGCATTAGGCTGTTGCCATAATGTGGACTTACGTGCTCTCAAAATGTGTTTATAGACAAGAATTTGGGAGTTTCCAGGGAATCCACAAAGAAAATGGAAGGGCAGCATCTGTGACACACCGTGAAGTGAGACCACAGCAGTGGAAAGCAGCTGGATTGAACTTTCTAAGACTCCTTTCTACTGCAAAGAAAATCAGGGGTTAAGAAAGCTACACTATTTTTGCAGGCAGTATTCAACCCCTACCACAAATGTTATGAAATTGAAAAGAAAATCCAGAATGGTACTGACGTGCTGCAGGGTTTTGTGACCAAACATTTTTGCAGGGAAAAGTGTTTGCTTTCAGAGGGGGGGAAATCAAGATCTGTGTTTAGTCTGAACGCACAAAAAGCAAAACCTTTTGATTAATCAGTGTTCTCTCTGTGTGTTTTGGGGTTTGCTGCCCATGACCCCGTGGCAGGTCTGCATCGCCCTTCACCCTCCGTGCTGCTTATTATCATGAGGTGCTCCAAAAAAGTCTGCAGACACAGCTGGCCAAGCTGGCCAAGTTCCTGTGGCCATCCCAACGTTCAGGCTCCTCATGGCTCCCAGGCAAAGTCACAGTGTGGTGTAAAGGCATGGCTCTGCACCGGCCGGGCTGGCTGAGCTCCCAGCAGCAGGCACGGCATGTACTTTGGGAAGGTGGTGTTGCCAGCATCTCACCTGCAGTGCTCCAGGGCAGCTGTGGCACAGGCCGCCTGTCTTGGCTTTGCTCTGTGCCCTGAGCTGAGCTCTGTGTCACTGTTGCTCTCCTGCAATTGCAAGTTACCTGGTTTAACACTAGAGATACAGGAGCCTCTATGCCAGCACCACAGGGTACCCCATTTCTCGATCCCAAAGTGTTACCTTCCTACAAACCAGTATCTCTGCACAGTGAAAAGTGAGGGCTGGGGTACCCATCTGTGGGTGAAGGCTTTATCTGTAGCCCTTCCTAATCCAAAAATACTGGGACAATGCAGAATCTTAATGTGTTTGCATGTTTAGACCACCAGACTAGCAAAGTGCTAGGGCCAGGCCTATTTCCATTAAAGCTGGTGCCAAAACCTCTCCTTGAGTAAGGCAGGATGGGAATTACCCCTCACCCCTCAAATGCAACTGGACCTGGCAGCAGCAGACGCAGCCTGGCACCTCATGGGCAGAGCAGGGGCGTCACATCCCCATGCTTCACTGGATGCTGCGCGTGAAAACCTGCCCTGGTTTGCAGCCAAATTCGGTGTTTCAGCCTGGTGTCATTTTTCGAGGATGTTCAGTGGAGAGAGGAGAAGAAATTGTATTGCAAGGTAGTGGCAGATGCTCTGGGGCTGCAGTGCTTGTAAAGGTGCTTCTGGTGTCCAGAGCCCCGCCGCAGCCCTCTCGCACATAATCGTCTTGTAAAGCTGATGTCGAGCTCCTGACAGGCTCCTAATCCGTCCTGACATGCACACAGATGCTCAGCTGAGTGTCATTTCCTGCGCTGAGGAGCCCAGATTGTTCCTGACTGGCCCTGGGGTTTGAGCAATCAGTTTAATTTTTCTCTCTCATTTATTCCCTTTCCCTAAGGGAACTGTGCTTCAGCCCCCTTCTGTAAATCTCCTTATCACGCGCCATATGAAATATACTCAGTGGGGGCAAGGCCTTTATTTATTAACTGAACTCCTGCTGGGTTTAGTGATGCTGCCGCGCAGGAGGTTTGCTCAGGGTGTGTTGCGGCTCCGAGCTTGGGTTAGAGGCATGCGGCTCCTTCCAGGAGCACACATCTTCTGCAGGCACCCGGCAGGGTGCTGATGGGAACACAGGGAGAGGGTCTCTGCTGCTGGTGGGAGGCATAAAGGGCTCCAGCCCAGTGTTGTTGAACCTGAACAAGGTTTAGGCTGAGTGAAGAGCAAGGTGCAGCTCCTTTTCGGGTTGCTTCCTCCTGCTTTCACGTGCAAGGCAGCTCAGAGCATGCGAGAGAAAAACTACCACAGGAGCCCCGGCCGCGGTGCCGGGGTGTGGGCAGGCGGAGCGGGGCTGCAGCAGCAGATGTTTTGGGACAGCTCTGCCTGCTCGCATTGCAGAAGGGAATGCTCCACTTGGAGTCCTTTCCGAAGCAATTTGAGGTTAATTAGCAACTTCTGGCTTCACTATCTAGCTGGTCTGTTTATCTTTTGTCTGAGCGAGTTCTCTTCTCTTCCTGTTGTTGTTCCTTCTTCCTGAGCGAGGGGGGGCCGTGCAGACACCCTGCCCCACCGCGCTTGGGGACTTGCCGGCTTGGGCAGGCTCCTGCTGCTGCCTCCTCCCCGCTCCCAGACGTGCAGGCTGGTCCTTGTCTTCTGAAATATTTCTTCTTACCTATCCAACCATTTAATTTTGCTTCTGCATAAAGGAGGCCCGTTGAAATCCAAGGCGATGGAGGCCAAAAGCACGGTGCTATGTGCAGCAGTGAAGGGGAGAGAGCTCAGAAAGCCACAGCCAGACGTGCCGGCTCAGAGGTCTCACCTCCCATGAGCTACCACAAAGCACAAACACAGCGGCCATCCTGGTTGGGACCAGCCCTCTGCGCTCCTTGGTGCCGGGCCACCTGGGGCCCTTGGGGCATCGCTGCAGCCCGTGGGTGGGTGCTGGAGCAGAGAGACAACATCTGAGCTTCCTTTAGCTGCTCCTCGGAGCCCAGCTGTTAATGCCGATGGAAGCGATCCAAATACCAGCACATCGGCTCCAGCTGAGCCTTGGGGTCACCCCTGCTTTGCAGCAGGCAAGCACCAGCCATAAAGATAGGCCACTGTGTTACTAATGCACCCACCGTAAATGTTTTATGTAACCTCATAAACCTCGAGTAGCTGTAATCTTATAAAGCCTGTGGCCTTTGCTGGACTGGCATTTTAGGCAAGAGGCCTGGAAGAGCTGGGCCATCTGTGGTGGTAATGAGTTTCTCATCCTTTCAGAAAGAGAATAGTCCCTCAGTGGCCTTCACTGTGAAGTCTCATGTGCTGAAGACTGCATGGGATTTTCCTAACTTGCACGTCAGTGAGGATCCAGCGGTGCAGCAGGGAGAACCCAGAGTGAAACTACTGGATATGACCCCTAGATTCGTCCATCAAACTGCTGCCATGGTAGGACAGGTGAAACAACAGATACCAAGCAAGGAAAGATCATCTGTATGCGGGGCAATTATGCAGTCTATAAACGATCCCCGGATCCATGCAGACTGAGAGGTGCTTCTGAACACAGCTGTTTATTTTACATTGAATTAAGCTCTTCCCTCCCCTCTGTGAGAGCAGACTGCCTGGAGGCTCTGCGCGGGCTGGGTGGCAGAAGGTACCACCAAAGACTTGCCGAGGACTGTTTTTGCAGGGACTGTTTTTTGTCTCTTAACGCCTTCATTTCTCCATCTTGATCCTTTCTGAACTCTCTTCACAGAGGACTTGACCCCTGCTTCCTACCTCCCCATTCTCTGCCATGGGGTAACCCAAGCCCTGCAGCAACGGTTATTGCGGAAGGACCTCCACCAGACTCAGCTCCCTCTGTCTCCTGGGAGATCCTGCCTTCCTCTCAGCCCTCTCATCCTGGAAATCCTTCCTGCTCTCCTCCTGCTTGTTCAGCCCAGCGCGCGGGCAGATGGTTTCTGTTGCAGCTGTCGGACCGCAGCTGCATCGCTGAGCCTCGGGGCCGCTGAGCAGCAGCTCTACCCGCATCCTGCTCGCTCAGCACTGTGCCCAGCCTCCTCCTGCCCCCTTCTTGGCATGACGGTTCCACAGGTGACGGAGCTCACCGCCAGCAGTGGCAGGGTGGGTTGGACTCTTCTCTCCTTCACACCAGGAATTTTAACACCAGCTCTGCCTGCACAAGGGAGTTGGGCATCTTGAGCAACAGGCACCGTGCAAAACATTCCCTTTATTTCTCAGTGGGTGAAGTCTTCGTCCCAGCCTTCAGGTTTAACCTTTGAGTGATTCTGCTGGGTGTTTCAGGTCTCTTGCTTTTGCGCCTCCCAGTAGTGACCACAGCAACATGGGGGCATGCCCCTGTGGGAAAACTGTCCATTCCTGCTGGCTCTTGGAGCACGTGCCCAGGAATTGCCTTCCCAAGGGCCTGAAGTGTGATAACACCATGATAAGAAGGTAGTAAGGGAAGAGCACTGCCTGTGAAAAGGACCGTCCCTCCATGCATGAACTGGACAGAAAGCAATTTTGGAAATACCCGATGAGAGATGTGCGTGGACGTGCATCTCCCAGTATCAGATGGTTTGTTCCTGTAGCCAGTCATCTGGTCACACAGAAGAGAAGGCGTCTGTCTGGAAATCTCATTTTCACACTCCCACTGTCTGGGTTTTCAATTCAAATACTGCCCCAAACATGCATCTGCTTTCCCTTCTATTTTTTGGCTTTTACTTCTTGCCTCCCCCCTGCTCCCCACCCCCCCACTTGAAGTTTTTTTCTGGACTAAGGTATTCAGCCAGGAGTAGTCGGGGTTCCTTGGTTCCTGAAACACTTGCCTGGCTCCAGGCTGCTCTGCCAGCCACTGGTCCTGCGCCCGTGGTCCTGCCAGCTGGCCCAGCATGGGCCCCTCACTGCTTGTATGGAGCCCAAATCATATAGGTCCTTCTGCCAGGATGAACCCAGAGTTTGATTTTTTGCCTATTGGTCCTTACCAAACCACTTTTCTCGGAAATCCAGGTCATGAGAAATATGTGCAAATGCTTTCCAGCTTTCCAGCCTCCTACTTTCCCCCATTAACCTCAGGCTTTCAGCAGCAGGCAGTGCCCATCTCTGCCCATCCTGTGTTTCATGGGCTCCCCCAAGAGCTGGGGCCTCTCCTTTGCGGGAACAGCCACCGAACAGCATTTTCTGTGTATGTGGTGAGCAGGTGAGAGACACCAGTGCTTGTTCTCCCCGCTGCCAGCTTGGCTTTAGGACGGCTGTGCTCTGAACACTGTGTCGAATGTGCTCCAATTTCAATGGGATTTCATTTCCACTCGTAGTGGTTCACATGGTGCAGCTCAGCTTCTGGGCTCGGCCTCGCGCAGTGCAGCTCTGTGCCAGAGAGTTTGTGTCCTGTAGAGACGAGCCAACTCCGAACAGTACGTGGGTCTGATATCATTGCAACCGATCTTGGCCCCATGCATGGGAGAAACGAGTCTTGGCAGAGAACTGTCCTTCGCTCATCTGTTTTCCTCCCGCCTGCCGCTTGTCTCCCAGAGGGCTACCCCAGAGACCGGCTCCCTGCACCAGGTGGTTTCTGGGGCTGATGGAGACCTCTCCCTCCATGAGGTGACTCCTGGACCTCCTGACAAACCCTCCGGTCACCGCTATGGCTGTTTGCTATGTGCAGGGCTCCCCCACGCCCCCAGGCCCATCCATTCTCTCTCCAGAGATGCCTGAGCCTATGCATGAGCCAGGGCAGCAGCTTGAGCTCTTTTTGGGGAAGGGGCTGGGGCTGGAGGCACATGAAGCGGGATGTGACCTCCTGCGTCGGGGCTCTGCCTTTTCAGGCCCTGTGATGTGTGACCAGCTTCACACAAAGCATCTCCTGTGCCCAGGCTGTGCTAATCTTTCTGCCTGTGGCCGGGAGGGGAGGGTGGAGGAGGTGACTGAGGAAGGCTTGTCCCAGCTCAGAGGTGGGAGCTTCCTTCCTCTTCCTCTCTTTGGGGCTGGGAGGTTCACACTGTGAGCTTTTAGAGCAGGTCTGGGGAAAGAGCTGTCGATCTCCTCCACCCCACAGTGTTTTGGCTCTGGGGAGGCCCTGGGTGGATGGTCAAGGTGAGGCTCAGCTCTTCAGGGATGTTTTCTCTGCTGGAGCCTCCCCAGGCCAATGGATCAGAGGTGCCTCAGGCCATCGGTACATGGTGAGGCGAGCTCTGCTGTGGGTGTGGAGCTGGCCCTAACCCAGCAGGGTGGTGGAAATTAGGACATGCAATAGAGCCAGGTCATGGGAGGGGCTCCAGCCCACCTCCTGAGAGGTGACTGAATGAGGTCTGGGACTCCTTACTGCAGGTCATGGACTGATTGTGCTGTTTATCCTTGCTCTTCCCCTCTTCCAAGTCATTAGTGGGAGAGACTATGAGCCTTGCCATAGCCACAGCCCATCTGCCAAGTGTGGAAACTCCTCTAATGCTCTCTCAGCTGCACCCATAAACCATTAACTGAAATAAAAGAGCTGGTAGGAGACCAGATTTGAGAACTGTGGTGATGCAGGGGGCAGGCCAGAGCCCAGCCCATCCTGCCACCACTAGGTCTGCAGGCAGGTGGGAACATCATCTGGAGACAGACCAGGCATCAAGGACATGCGGGGTCAGGATCCGAGTATGGAGGTAACACATTTGCAGCTGTTTCTAATTGCGATGGGAAAACTCATGGGTGAGAAAATCCCTGATAATTAGTGGAAATTTGGATCAAGTGGGTTAAGGATGGGAATGCCAAGATAAGCCATTCTTTTCCTGAACATTCAAGTATGCACTGGACAGAGTAGGAAAAGCAGTTTACAGGTGGGGATACATAAATCTCCCAAACTTCACGTGCGAGACAGGCTTCACACCTGAGCCTTACCTCACTTGCGCACCGCCATGCCCCCTGGCAGCAGCGCCTGCCGCGTGCCCGCTCCATGCGGGATGGGCCTCGGGATGTTGCACCAGCAGATGCATAGGCTGGCGATGAGAGCCTGGACGGCTGACTGCAAGTAAAACCCACCTTTACTTGGTGTGCATCACTTCTTTTCCTCTGAAACAGCTGTGCATGTACCACTGTGGGAGCTCCTGAACGTGTAAGCTGCTCACTGCAAGCTTTGCCGATGCGATGCTGCCTCTGACCACAAATTATGAGTATTTAACCAGTCAAATTCATTTCCGTTCCCATGCTGCTGTTGTAGTTATCTTGGTGCAGGTCAAAAGGCACGGTGCCGTAATTTGCAAAAAAGCCCAATGAATTGACATTTCATTCTCGGTGGGAGGGCGGGTGCCCCATGCAGAGGTGTGGGGAAAATAAACAGAGCAAAGCCGAGAGGAGCAAATGCAGGCGGGCATCTGAGACACCAAGCCCTCGCCCTGGGGCTTCATCCAGCAACTGTTACCTATGATTAAGAGTCCGTATCAATCTCAATGTCATGAAAGTCACCCAGACCGTGAAATCCCCATGTTCGGTGTGGAAATATGGCATTTGATGCATTTTTGTTTGAAATGCGTTAAATCTGTTTTAGAGGGGCCGCGGAGAGTGTTTGGGCCTCGTCGGCCAGGAGAAATCGTGCCGTCTCGCTCCCTCGCGGAGCAGGGCGCGCAGATCCAGCGGTTCCTATCGGCTCATCCATGACAAACTGCAAAAATTGCAGAGATGTTTGCCACGGTCGGCCTGTGAAATCACCCTCCTCTCTAGGAATGAGAAGCCTCCGTAGCTGCGATCCAGGACTGCCGGGCTGGCTGTGGCTTCCCTGCCAGAAAGCAGCTCCCAGCAGTGGCTGGGCGGGCAGGGAGGCAGGGCAGGGCTGCAGAGCTTCCAGTGTGCAAGAGGGACGGGAAAGCAGAGTGAAAACAAGAGGCTATGGTATTTTGACACCTCAGTCCTTTAACCTGGCATCTGCAGACATGGTGGGAAGGGGCTTTAAGCACCCGCGACCTTTCGTTCACAAGCTTTGTGCAGTGCGGGCTGTAAAGCCACTCTTTGGGTGAGACTCTCCGCTGGCAAGTATGATGTGTTTTAGCAGCCAGATCACCCTGGGGATGTCCCCGACCATTCCAGCCATCCCTCGGGATCTCTGCTTGCACCTGCAGCCAGAGGGGAAGCGGTGAAGCCTACGCTGCCGCACCAGAGGAGCTGCTTGTCGCTGTGGCAGGGCTCAGGGTCTGCCCCGGGTGTCCTACGGCTCGGCCACTTGCAGCTACAATTTAACAAACGTGCTGATTGATAACTCTCTGGAGTGCATTTCCCCTTCCTTTTCACATAACGTCCTGAGCTCAGCTCTCTGACAGTTCCCACTTGTGGAGCAAAGATGGGGGGGTTTGTCCAAAAAAGGGGCACATCAGAGAGGCCAGAAGTGGATCCCTCACTGAGCATGGGGGCCTGGCAGCGTTTGTGTGTGCGAGGTAGAGTTCTCACGCTCTAAATATACAATCTGTGATAAGGGAAGGGAAAAAGCCCAGCATGGAAATATTCCTTCTGTAAGAGAAATAATTTGCTGCTGCTAAAAATATATGTTCATTTTATTCCTGCCGTGGTCTCTAGCTTGATGGGAGAGAGTGCACGCAGGCTGCCCTCAGGGGACTTGGCTCAACAGCACAGACCCCAGGCGCTTGGAAAGGCCGTGCATCCGCTGGGGCTGGAGGGATCGCAAGTGGGAGGGAAGGGGCTCCTTGTCTTCATCCTGGTTTATCATCCCCATCTCTTTCTCAGGGCAGTAAAACTGTGATACGGGGTTACCCCGAAGGTCGTAGGAAGTAACCTCTAAGCAGGTGCTGGCAGTGGGAAAGGAAAGTGATCAGTGGCATTCCCAGAGCAGCTGGGAGCCCATTCCCAGCCCCGGCTATGCGGAGAGGCAGGAACGGCTTTGTTCAAGGGGGACGCACCTTCAGATCGGTGGGATATGTGTAATCCCTTCCTGTTTCATCTGCAAGCGGTCCAGGCCTGGTGCTTCCTTCCCTGATTGCTGCTTCTGGGACCCCGGGTCCCCATTCGCAAGCACTTCCGTGCCTGCAGGGCAAGCGGAGCCCAGCCCAGCTGAGCGGCCACCCCGCAGGGCAGCGCCGGATGTCCCAGGGACAGCCCCCAGCCAGGAGACAGAGCCTGCTCGGGGAGCCCTGCCTGCCCTGCCCGCCTTGGCTCCGCTCTGCTGTACTGAACGAGCAATGAAAGGCGGTTGCTGCTGCCACAACCTTGGCTGGCAGAGCCTGGCACGCCTGTCTTGAAGCCAGTTAGGAACGTCTCTTTGAAACCATTCCTGTTAGAAATGGGTGAAATCTTTGGTATTTTCCTGCAGACCTGTCTCCGTAGCATGGTAGGTGGACACAGTGTCTGCTCAGGAGCAGGTTGTATCTCCTATCTTGAGAATATGGTCAAGGAGCTGACCTGGTGGAAGAAGGCCTTGCTGCTGTGGAGCTGTCAGTAATGGCAGACCTTAAGCACTAACAGACCTTGCTGCAGTTTTTGTAAATCGTATATTGCCTTGGCATTGCTTTTTCAATTCTCAAAAAACTCCTGCCTGCTTTGGACCCCAGTATCTGTCCTTGGAGCATCTCCTGACCATTATTTGTGGAGTTGCATTGATTTCCAGGTAGGTGATCATGACGGGAAATGATAACAGCATAGTTTCAGTTCAGGATCCAGCAGCTAGATCACTTGGCAGGGAAAACATCACTGTGAAACCTGAAAGATGCCTCTTTCTAATACATCTTCATTCAGACACCCTTTCTGAAGCTCAGGTATACCCTTAAGTATCAGGCCACCTTTACTAAACATGCTTATTTCAAGAATAAAGGTATTTCAAGAAGGTAATGAGAAAAATCTTTGCTGCTCAGACATGTGCTCCAGAAAGCCCTTTGCAAGCTGTGTGCTGGTCACTGGATGTGGTTTTGAAGCAGTACTTGCTTTGCCAGGTGAGCTGACAAAGGGCAGCACCCACAACTCATGCTGGCTGAGGCTACAAACCTTGCCCAGTCTGTGCTCCTTATGGCCAAGGTGGGTTTTGGAACATTCTTGCAAAGCCTGGAGGAGAGCTGAAAGCATTTCTCCTCTAGATTTGCTTAAGGTAAATGTGACATCGGTGGAAATGCCAGCTGAGAGCCCGGAGGCGCAGGAGGCCACGTTTGGTGGTGCAGGACATGTTGCACCCTGGCATGTCCCCATTGCCTCCCACCATCACCCAGTTGTGAGGGCGATGGGAGGGACAGCCATCGTGCGTGGGCATGGCGGGGCAGCAAGCGGGCTTTGCTGGGAGTTTGTAGAGGAAATGTATGTCCATGAGGTGTGGGTTGGATGCTCTGATCACTACAGTTGGAGCTATAGCAATAGCACAGCATGTTTTAGCTCAGGTTAAGGACTGGGAGAAATGCAAAACATCAACCCTAAAGCAGACCTGGTGTCGAGCTGCTCCCAATGCATCTCTGTATGGACTTCAGGGGACGGTTTTGTGAGGACATTTCACTTGCCAGACCTGTTTGTGCGGCACTGGCTGTGTGAATCAGAGCCTCGTATCGACCTTCGCAGGGAGCTGCAAGTTTCCCTCTGGCCTTGGTGGAGCCTCTGGGACTCTGCCTCCGCCACGACAGGACATTCGCTCGGTGCGGGCTGCCCAACGTCCATCCTGGCACTGTGTCAGGAATGTGTACGTGTGCTGGGCAGGCCCGGCAGGGCGGGGGAATTGCCACCAAAAGAAAGGGAAAAGCTGCCTTCTTGTTTTTCCTGCTTCAGACCCTCTCCCATTTCAATCGCTGGGAAAGGCAGGGTTCGGCCCGGCTCAAGGTTACGTCCTTCTGCTGCCTGGCCCCAGGCCAGTAAGCGTGAGAGCAAGTTAGACACAATAACAAGTATGTCAAACACAGGATCACTTCCCTGCAGACCCAGGCGAGTGTGCAAGCAGCACTGGGAAGGGATTAGTGGAACGGGGCTAGCAGTAGGGCTAAAGCATGTTAAAGCTATTAAAGAGATTTTTTTTGCCAGTTATCCTTCCAGAAAAGGGAGCCTCTTACCTCTACACAACTGGGTTTTGGTGTGCAAAAGTTCTGCCCCGTCAGTAGTTCTGCCGAACTGATGGGATGAATTTGGGTGATCTTGCAGAGCCTGGGGGCAGCTTTCTTTAAGCCAAGGAGACAAAAGGGTTGGCTGGGTCTTCAGCTCAGCCCTTGATTTAGGCAACCAAACACTGGTCATCACCATGACCAGCCCATTCTCCTGCTCCTGTCCTCATGCCCAGGTAGGATTTGTCTTTTGGATGCATTGGCTTAATGCAATGGCTGGTCCTTGGTAAGAAGTAAGAGGAGAATCAGGCCAGCTGCTGTCCGAGCAAGTCAGGATAGCAATAGCAGCATGTATTATTGAAGGTCAGTTTAAAATAGCCTCTGCCTTGCTTAAAACACGGGGAAGATGGAGCAGATCTTAACGTGTGCAGACATGGCCAGAATGATTTATTGGTGGCTGCTTGTCACTCACTGCTCAGCCTGCTGCTAGTGTGTTAGGGAGAAAGGGTTTCCTGGGGGTTTACATTTACAGATTTTCTTTTCCTTTCTCCTGAAATGGATACGTCAGAGCTTCTCAGTACAGATGGAGTTTGGTTTGGGAATGGGGCTGAGGAAGAGCAGAGGTCCTTTCCCCTCCCACTGCCCTCTGATCAGCGCCACGTTGGGACCAGCCGGCATGGTCCTGGGTGGCTCACGCCAGCCCTCACCAAGAAGAGGAAAAGGAGACAGGACAGTTGTGTTTTAAGGTAGGCTGCTAATTGGAGTTATTGGTTTAATTAAGGAAAGACAGTGGGTTAGGCAGTGAGATGGGATTGCTCAGAGATTTCCTTCCAGGCTCTATTAGACTGTCACTTCGGTGTTGACCTCACTTGAGCTGTGGGGTTATTTCTCACCTGGCTCCTGTAGCAGCCACCTGCCGCAGCCAGAACAGGAGGGTAACAGCCGTTGTCCTCTTGCTAAAGGAGAAGTGTTGAAATGTCAGCTGTCAGCCGTGGCCTCAGCGCTCACATACAGCAGCAGTGACTCTGCGCGGTGGGACTGGCCCCGCAGCAGCCCCCAGCAAGCCCTGCCAACCCGACCTGCCAGTTGCACGCTTTGTGCTTCGCTTTTTTGCAAATGTACAAAAAGGTGGAGGGAGAAGAAGGCAGTGGGTGCTTGGATAGCCCAGTCCTGTACCCATCTGCCAGCTGGCTGGCAGGGCCAGGAGACTGCAAATATGTGGAAAATACAAACATCTGCAGAGAAGTGCCTCTGCTTTTCTGACAGTTCAATGTATTTTTGTCTTTAATTGCTACTTGCTTTCCTGCCTCGCCTCCCTTGCTCATTGGCAACTGGGAGCCCATGGGTGGTGGTGCCCTCAGCACATGGCAGTGACACACCATGCCACAGAGAGCACGTGAGCCTGGGAGAGTGATGGCTTCACAGCCTGGAAATGAGGGACAGAGATGCTACATGACACATCCAGGAGCTGTGCCAGAACCAGGCCCGGTCTTCTGAGCCCTGCTTTAGCATCTGAGCCTTGTGGTGCTGCTGGGGATTATGCCTTTGGAGGAAAGTCCTGGCAGGTCTTGCGTGGGCATCTGCAGCCATGCCCAGCATGGCACCATGACCGGCACAACCCCAGGAGGCAACTTGTGTCCTTGCTTTAGCAGAGGAGAGGCTAAGCCAGGGCCCATCAATCCATGGTCACCATCTGGTCACCGCAACCCACAGGGCAGTCCCATCTCATTTGCTCCTTGAAAGCATTTTCAGACCACTGGGTCAATCAAAGATCCTGGTGAAGTCAGCCTGGCTGCACCGCAGGGCAAACCCTGTGGAGCCGCAGCTCCCATGGGCACAGCATCATTGCATGCGTTTCCCACCGTCATGCGGCTGTGAAGGAGCTGCTCCAGCCAGTGCATGGCGTTTGAACCCAGAGCCACGGCCGCACACGCTTGGCACGTCTGTCCTCCCTGCCTGTGAGCTCCTCAGCACTGCTCAGATGCAATCCAAGCTGCTGCGGCACCGTCATGTTGTGGAGCAGCCCCAGGTATGGCAACTCGGGCTCTGGTAGCAGAAGCCTGGCAATGCATGGGGTCAGCTTGCCTGCCAGTAACCCTGGCCTGTGGGCACCTTGCTGGGACCCAGGTAGAGCAGGGTTAACACCAGTGAAGTGTCCCTGTGCAATGGCTTTTTCATCTGATACGATCCAGCGCATTTCCTGGTGGAGTGGTTTGCGTCCGGTCCTTAAGCCTGTTGGCAGTGGAGCAGAGAGGAAGGCTGGAAGTAAACACAGGCACTCTTGGATCGGTAGCTGGGAAAAGCAGCGAGAAGCTGCATGGGATTGCCGTCTCCAGAACCTCCTTGTTTCCTTGCCTTGCAGACAAACGGCTTCCTGCCAGGGACAGCACACACTGCGAGGCTCCCGCCGCAGCACTGTCCCAGCACGCTCCCTCCCCGGCACGGCACAGGCCAGCCCTGGCTGCAGCAGGCGCTCTGCCTCTTGCAGGGATTTCCAGCCACTCGCATGGACTGGGGACTTGAAGGAGTTTTGGACTTCATGAGCTTGGCATGCCCAACTCCACAAGAGCCCGCAGAAAATCCCAGGCTGTATTAACTTAAAGTATTGATCTACCTTGGATTAAGAGTATCGATCTACACTGGAGCAGCAACAGCCACATCCATTGTGCCAGGGATGGAGAGACCTGCTGCATCAAATGCCTGTCGTCAAGTCCTCTCTTAGCGTTCAGGCTATTTCACCTTGGGTGTACAGTTGCTCCTGGAAGGGATGACTGCACAATTTTGGCTCCTGAATTCCAAATTTCTAAGCTTTCACCTTTCTCCTTTGAACCAGATACTGGTTTGAATATGTCCTGGGGTTTTCTAGAATGAATGAAAGAAATGTGTCTCTAGATCCCTCCCTCTCTGCGGTCGGGTAGGAAGACACGATCATTTTGAGCAGCTCAGGGCTGAGTCATTAAAGAGGACTTGACTCTCCCACAGCTGACGAGGCAGCGAGAGCAAGACCCCGTCCCTAGAGCTCATCTTGAACAGCAGCAAGCGAGCTGTCCAGGTGGACATGTCAGTGTTTGGTTTGGATAGATGATGGCATGGTCATGCTACTATGGACTCACCAGCAATCACCTCACCTCTTCAAGCTTTTCCTCTTTTCTAATTCCCAATGAAAAGCAGTGCTTTTTGTGGCTTCTCCTTGGATTTGGGCGAATGTAAATGTACAAACTTCAAGGTTGGCAGGAATCAAAGATTTTGTTTCAGATAACGGGACAGCTACAGAAATGCCCAACATAGAGTAAGGGGAGGTTGCTTGAGTCCACTCTGCTGAGTATGTCTGCCAGGAGGGTCTCCCAAGTAATAAAACCATTCGCCTGTTTCTGCTCTTTTTTATCCTGTACACTTTAAAAAAAAGGGGGAAAGAATAAAGACAGAAGATTTGAGGCTACTCTTAATGTCTCTGTTTTAGATGATGTATCCAGTGTTTGGCTACAGAAAGAAATAATCCGTCACATGGAGCCATAGCTGAGGCTTGGGGCCTGAACATTGCTCTGCACTTCATTCCAGTCTGTGCAGAGAAGGAAGGCAGCCACCTGGGCTAATTCAACAGAAGTACCCTTAGTTTCTCATGGAGGTGTGGAATAAAAAGGAGCCTGTTTCCTCAGCCTGAGCTTCCAACTGTAAGGTCAATAATGACAAAATACACCAGACTGGAGGGTATTGGGATCCCAGTCGCAGTATTTTCTGTGTCACAGGCTTGTTCTGAAGCCTCTCTGTAGACGTGAATGGAAATCGATAATGACTTCACTGGTTTGCAATGTAGTTGCTGCCAGCCATGCGGACAGCAGCCTTTATCCTGGCGGTGAGTTTGCCTTAGATTCCCACCGGGGCCTCATTTGAATTTCATGTCTCAGTGCAGAAGGGCAATTGGCTGATTTTGTGTTCCCACTGTCTCAGCTCTTCTCAGCTTCTTATACCCATGCACTTTCCTGGACCTTCCCTGGAAGGAGTCTGACCTGCTGCTTTCCCTTTCCAGCCAACCGCTAGATGTATGAACAACAGTTCACATGTTGGTGTGAACGTGCTGGCAGCCTGGAGATGAAGGTGCTGTGCTCACCTGAGCTGTGGCAGGGCACTGCAGGTACCACGGGCCATCCTGATGGACATCAACACCGACCATAGGTGTCACACAGAGACTCTGGCACTTGAACCATCAAGACAATTTGAAAATCCATGTCCCACACAGGTGATGTGTTGGCTGGTGACCTGAGTGGTCTCTGTCCAGTTATCACTCAAAGGAGGGATGGGCTCATTTTTGCTGTCGGGCAGAAGTCCAGCAAGGTCATGACAAGCTAAGCTCTTTGCTCACCCTTACGGGATGCAAGATCTGGGCCTTGCTGGTGGTGTGTGCAGCATCTCTAGGAAGGGGGTGGATTTCTCATCACGTGAAGTTTTTGAGCCAAGATCGGATGTGTCTTGCTCCATTGCAGCTTACCAGCTGGCTGCTGGTACCTCTTGCCCGGCTCTGATCTGTACCGAGCAGGATCTGTTCAGCTTATGTTATTGATCCCCAGTTCTTAGTCAGCCTAGGGGGTGTCCAAGAAACCTTTGCTCAAACACACAAACCAAGAGCCACTAGTAGAAAAGCTTTTTGTCTTTAAATATCGAGGCTTCTGTGTTTATTTAGAAAGAGTGAAAGGCTCTGCTTTTCCAACAGATCCACAGCACTGTGTTAATGAGAATTTCCCTTCGGTTTAGCATCATGACAGGAGTGTTTGGAGGAACCAGTGTGAGCCCAGATGTGCCCATATGTCTCCCAAGCAAGAGACAGTTGCAGGACGCCGAAGCAGCATCCCTTTCAGACTGAAACAGCGTGCTCAGCATCCTTGTGTTTCAGAGGAAAGTTCAGGCCTTTCCCTGTGTTTCTGCTCCTGTTTGGATGTCAGGGATTACAGCCGTACCCTCTGGTTTCCCAGCAGTTCACCCAAAGCCAAGCCCGAGCCTTGCTTGGGTCTGTCTTTGACTTCCTACCACTCCTACTTCTTCCTCTGAGGCCCGTGAGGTCCCAAGCCAGTGGATGTTCACAGGAGATCTTGCCAGGCTCATGGATCAAAATAAAATATTTGGAGACTTAGGTTTTTCATGAGCATGTTCCCTGAATCTGTTCTCAAGAGGAGCCAAGTCCCTGCGCCGAACAGCCTCCTCCTTGTTGCAACACGCACACGCTTGCTTTCAGATTTGCATGTCTGAATCCTTACTCACACCTCAGTGAGGCACAGCACCGCGTGTCTGCCTGGGAACTGGAAGGGTGACAGTGGAGCCTACACTTTAGGGGAGCAACATGAGAGTGTGTATCTGCATTTTTGGGTGAAGGGAGGATGTTGTTCTTCCTTTGATGGGAAAATAAGCATCAAAGCCTCTTTCAGCCCATGCGCTCGGGTTCCTATCTCTGCACATCGGTGCTGGAATAGCCTCTTGGCTGGAAAATAGTTCTTGACAGGAGCAGTGAAGAGAGCTGGAAGCCTCCCATGGCAGTGCCAGGGGAATCCACAGCACTTTAAGCCTCTCTCACTTGTTTCACAGTTCGTGCCCCTGTTCATGGGAGCTGGGACTGGGGGAGGCCCAAGACAACACAGCTGTGGATGAGCGGCATTAGCCAGTGCCCCGGTCTGTTGTTCTGCCAAGTGTTTGCAACAGGGATTGAACTTTCCGTCTTGGCTGAGTGCTGTGAACCAGCCTAGGGTGCAGTAACCTCTGGTGTGGCTCTAGCACCAGCCCTCAGAGGCTCTCAATCCGCTTTCTTGCCACTGGTTAATGAGCTCTCTCCATGCCCTTGAAAAACAAGCAGTTTCCTATAGCTCCTAGTAGAGCTAGGGAAACGGAGGCACATGGAGCTAAAGCGATGGCTCTATGCCCTGTAAGGTGCTGGGGTATTGTATGTGTCTCTTGGCTGCCCTTAGCTGTTAGACCCAAGTTGTTTAGTCAATGTGTGACCTTCACTGCTTTGTATAAACATCACCGTGACTATAATATGTCATCAGGCTCCGGTTATTCCCTGAACTTGTGTCTGACTTCTCCTGAGGAATCTGATTCTGTTTTTCTACCCAACATGGGCATAGCCCAAAGGCCCTGGGGCTTTGTGAATGGAGGGATTTCGCAGCCTACAAGGTGCAGTGTGAGGTTCCACGTCAATCTGTGAAGTTGAACCAGGAGGGAATGTCAATAGGGAGCAGTCTCTGTGCAAACACGCCAGGTCCTTCTGCTGCTTTGGGGGTTTTCCTTGGATTTCTCCATCCAAGAGCCCTTCTTGGGATCCCTTGGCATCTTGCAG
The DNA here is from genome assembly GCA_031468815.1 of Morus bassanus. Lineage (NCBI taxonomy): Eukaryota > Metazoa > Chordata > Aves > Suliformes > Sulidae > Morus > Morus bassanus. The sequence continues at coordinate 12,657,398 of CM062586.1, forward strand.
AGGAGAAGCATGTTGCTCTGACTCCATGGCCACCCGCATCCTGCTGGTGTTTAACTCTTCTGCTGCTGTGTGCGGAGAAGGTCTGTGTTAAATTTACTCTGTTTGCCAAGTGCAGTGTTGCAAGAGAAGGGTTTGGGGTTTCTTTCTCCATTGAGGTAGTGAAAGGAAATGTATGGAGAGGAGGTGATCTCCCCGAGCATGCACAGAAGGGAGAGCAGACAGCTTTTAAATATGGCTGTTAAATTCTCTCACTGGAGAATATACCTCCAATGCAGTTTGTTGCAGGATCCCAGCTGTAGCGCAGCCGTGCAGAACAGAGGTACGGCAGAGCCCCTCGTGCTGCGAGCAGCCAGTGATTAATGGGCACTGGACTTGTGGGTCTGGATGAGCCCTTCCAGCCCAGCTCCTGCCAGTCCAGCCAGTGCTTTATCCATCCATAAAGCACTGCGATGGCTTAGAGAAACCGCAGACATGGGCAGGTTGCTGTAGCATGGCAAGAGGCCAGTGTGAGGCTGGCAGGCCGAGAGGGAAGCAAACATGACAGTTGTCCACCCGAGGGCTGGCAGGCGCCAGCACAGTGCTGAGCATACCACAGGTGCCCCTGATTGAACAGAAGGACATGGTCAGGGTGGTCTTTCCTCATGCTGCAAGGGCTGGCATTGCCCCAGCATCTTGGGTATCTACGGGACGTTCTGCCTTCTTTCTGTTGGGGACAAGCCCTTAGGAAGTGAGATCCCTCCAGCACTGCATCTCACTGCCCTGCTCTTGGCTGCCGTGGAGGTTTGGAAACTCTCCCACAGCCTGACAACCCTTCCCCCAGCGGCTGTAGTTCCCAAGGGGCCACCAGGAGCTGCACATCAAGGTGTCCCTGAGTCCTGCCATGAGCAGAGAGGCTGTCGTGTGTGGGGTGGGGGTGGACAACCAGCTTTCTGGCTTTGCTGACTTTGTAAATAGAAGGAAGTAGGAGAGACTTGAAATCTCTGATTATCTTCCAAGGGGACTCCCATCCCCTCCAAGGCATGTCTCAACTTCCCAGTCAAGCTTGGAGCTGTTCCAAGAGCTGCAGTGTTTCTCGTCCTCTTTTGAAGCACTTTCCTTTGCTCTTCTCAGGTAAAAAGCTTCTCAGGTAGCGAAGCCCCAAGCTCTGGTGCACAAACAGCCTGTGGCCGGAGCATGGAGCTGACTAACAGGCTCCCATTTCCCTTCCCGCTGGAGGGGAGAGCTGTTCCAGGAAAGGTGCTCCAGAGTGACTTTATGCAGAACTACAGGTTTGGAGTCCTGCTCCTGGGGGGTTTGCTCACTGCTCGGGGAACTGCGGGTATCCGCGAGCTGGGTGTGTGGGCAGGACCCTCTGGCAGTGCTGCTGCTGCACAGCAAGCCTTTGTTGGTGACCGGGGCACCCTTCCTCCAGCAAGGCGTGCTAGTGCAGAGCTATTTCCCAGGGCAAGTTCCTAGGGTTTCCCTCCTCCCACCTACCTCTTTCCTCCAATTTTGTGGATATTTGTGGCTTTGCACTAAAGGCACTCTGTGCTGCACAGCTCAGCAGAGCCTCAGCCTGCCTTAGAGAGTGGCTGAAAGGAAAGATCTAAAAGTATTAATGATCATTATCAAGTTCTGTTTGATTCCAAGAATCAGCCCTGGCCCTTGGAGCTGCACCGGGCCAGCTGGGGCAGACACAAGCATCTGCCCAAGTTGATCCTCTGACAGCTGGGTACAGTCTCTGCACCGCAGTGGGCAAGAGGGATGGAGGGCTTTAGCTAATGAGCACGTTTTGAGCATCATCGTTCCCTCTGGCAGGACATCTCTGCCCACCCACCAGGTCCGAGGTAGGATTAACCTCTCCTGCGAAGGTTCCCACTCCCTTGGCCCAACACAAACAGGATGGCCCATGGCCTTGCAGCCAGGAAGGCTGTGAGTCACCAGCAGCTCCCTCCTGCTGACAGCAAGTCCTGCCCATTTCCCATGGCAGTGAGGCAGGGTCTTGAGGAACTGCAGGGACAAGGAATGGGCTACGGGGCTGGTGGGTGGGAGGAAGAGGTGCTGCTGAGGGACATCAGGGGGTCCACAGGCAACAGAGGAAAGACCAATACTAAAAAGCGATTTCTACAATTTTTGTAAAGCTAGCAAGTCTGAAAGTAAGGCAGAATCCAACCTTGTCAAGGTTATTAAAGGAAAGAGCAAAAGATGGGTTGCACAACTCTTGGAAACTGTCCAGCCATATAAATGAAAGGGGAAGCAGGAAAGAAGAAGTGGGGCTGGTGTGTGCTGAGGATAGGACAGAGATGAAAGATAATTTACGTGTAGTCCTGAAAGAAACAGTGAAAACTTGTGCCCACGTTTTTGGTAGCGATGGGGATGCTGGCCAAGGGGATGACTGGTGGCAGTGTATGGGGATGGGAAATGCCACAACCAAAATGGAAGCAGCAGTCAAGGATCTTTAAGCATGCAAACAGGTAGGACCAACTAGCTTCTCCTCCAGAAATGAGAAAAGGCTGGCACAAAGCTGAAGTCACGGAAGAAGGGTTTGTAATAAATCCGTCAAACCACAGGGGTTGGATGGTTTGGCTGGAGAACAGCAAATACAGATCTATTTATTGGGGCAGGGAGAATGTGTTCTTGGCACGTAGGAGTCTATTAGTCTGGATCTATTAGTATGCGAAGCTTTAGAATAAACATTAAAATAGAGAATAATTAAGAACAAGGAAAATGGATAAGATGAGATACGGATTTTCTGAAAGTAAATGATGCCAGAGTAGATAAAAAAACCTGATCTTCTCGACAAAGCAGACAGGACATATCTAACTTGTCTGGTCTTCAGTAAAGGAGAAATATTCAATCAATTGGGACAGAAAGGTGCTGGGCTGCAAGGACTGTGCTTGATGGGTTTCTCAAAAATTGGCCTTGGAAACTATGTTGTTTCATATTTTTAATGGCCTTGGCACAAAACATAGAAATTGCTAATGAAATTTGGTAATTACCCATAATTGGGAATCATCATCAAAACAAAGGAGTTGGGGGAAATTATGCACAAAGAACTGGATGCCCTTCAGGATAGGAAAACAAGGGATGAAATGAAATGACAGAGTCAAGGGGTCATGCACGGAGGGATGTGCAGCTTGGATTTCTGCTCTGCTCCGGAGCAGACCTTCACCTGGAGCCCAACAAACTCCAACAATGCAAAAGGCCCCGGTGCACAAGTCAGCCCTTGAGTCACTAGAAAAGGGCAGAGGAAAGGGGGGTGTGGGGAGGGGAAGAAGCGTTGCTTGTTTCTGCATGATGCATAGTTGGATTTGGAGCCCATTTGGGTACAGTGTTGTAGCAACTGAGTATGTGGTGCAGAGGTCCCACTTTTGGTTGTGGGATCTTCTGACTTGTGCGGTCTGCGTCCCCATTGTCCCATGGTTGCATCCCTCGATGTGTCCTTGCTTGTGCTCCTTACAGGCATGGGAGCACCGGGGTTTTGTTCCCTGTGTCCTGCTATGCAATTATATCTCCTAGCTACACTGCACTGCAGATAGTGAGTAATACTCCAGCCTTAAAAAAAAATCCCTCCTGGCTGTTATTTCTGCAGTTTGCCAAATCTGTTTGTACCATTGCTATTTGAACCATTTGCTACTTGCACCGTTTGCCAGAGTCCCTACCAGATATTGGCACTAGTGACAGAAAAAGTGATGATTTGAGCACGTCCCTTTCTTTTTTCTAATAATCCCATGATATGGTATTTTGTGTTGCAACACAAAGGATCACCTGAGGCGGTAGAATGGTGAGAAAATAAGGCTATTAAAATGTTCAAGCTTACTTAACTCTCCAACAACATCAGAGAATAACTAGTAAGTTTTTAGCCAAGTCTGTGAGTCATCTTGTCCTGCACAATTGTCACAGCTCGGCTCATCTGTTCGGTGTAATTGCCAGGAGAGAACTGCTCGCAGCAAAACAGGAGCTGTTGTGCTCAAGACAGCGAAGGACCTGCAGTCAGGTTGCTGCTCAGCATTGGCAAGTCATTGAAGCCCAGCACCTGAAATTAAGTAAAACCTAAACCCTTTGAATAGCTGAGACGGGAACCCATCAGGAAGCAAAGCTGATGACTCTTCCATATATGCGAAGCTTTTAAAAACATTTTTTTATTATTATTTTAAGTAAATCAAATGAGCTATCAGCACCATTTGGATCATCTCCTATCTCAGGTAGTGGCATAAAGCCTCCAGCCTTCCCTTGTAAAACGCTGAGAAAGTGGCCCATTCATCGCCAGCCACTGTCAAGTGTTTTTTCAATCTGCTCCTGATTAAGCAGCATGGTATCAAGGGGATAATTGCTCGTTGGAATTGATCCCAGAAGAAAATCATTCAGTTCTTTCTTATCAGGTCCTTTCTTGCAGGGCGAGATACCCACAAAACTTATCTCTCTCTTCAGTGCTGGCCTCTAATTACTATTTAAACAGCTCATTAGAAAACCTTCATTAAAGTGTAATAGTTGAAGCTGGAAATAAACGAAGGCTGATGCTGCGGTGAAGTGCTGCCCTCCCACGCGCACGCTGGGGCACCCATCGCTGCCCTGTGGGGTGCTGGAGCAGGCGCTCACGCTCTGCCCCGCGGCCACACCGGCGGGAGCGTCTGGCGGAGAAGTGGGGCCGTGGCGCTCCATGGCGCACACCAAACCCGGGTATGTCACTTGTCCTGGTGCCAACCTGCCTGTTCTGGTTGCATCACGGCGTGGCTCCAGCCCATGCTGGAAGCGTACCAGGAGCTGAGCTCCACACTCAGCCCATTTCCATGCCTAGCACAGGATTTCAACAGCTGGGAGGCATTGCAAAGTTATGATTACAGCCTAGAGAAAATTAGAGACCATAGCAATCCCATTTTAAAGCAACAAAAAAAAAAAAAATTACATACATGGGAAATGTTTTTATATGAATTTATTTGCTGGTGAAATGTTCACGAGTGTGGGCCTGAAGTCTTCTCTGTGTCTCCAGAGCGCGGTCAGCATTAGCACAGATTTCCCCCCTAAATGTGCTTCAGTCCTGGCCAGGCTGGGTCTTATTTCTCTGGCTGTAAAATATGTTAGGGAAGGAATGGACATGCAGGCTCCGTACTTCCCTCTGTCCTGGCTCCCTGACAGTTTCAGCCCCAGAGGAGTCACTTTTTGGCATTAATCTCTCACTGGGTTTTTTCAGCAGGAAAACCGCAAATGTTTAATAAAAATCATTGCAGAAAGCATGCCAGGCAGCGCCTGGTGAAGTGTGCATGTGTGCCCTTTGGGCTGGTGTGCATGCTTTGCAGAAGTGGGCCCTGTAAATATTTTCGTGACATTTAGGAAGTTTAGAGAAGTGTTTATTATTTCCCTGCCAACTTGACAAGCCCAGCATGAAGAAGGGAGGAGATGTGCGTGGCTCCCTTCCCTACCCCCCGGCAGCACTGCCAGCTGTTCCGTACAGCAAAGTGATGCTGTAGGGTTTGTGGAGGGTTTTGAGCTGGTTTGATTTAGGAAAGCAAGAAGCTACAGCTGGTGTGGGGTCGGAGTGTCCTCCGTTCCTGTTGCTAGTGCGATTTGGGGTGACGAGATAGGAGTACCTGAAATTTGTTCCTCCCCTGGGTTGGCTGCAGAGCCGCTCCTGGAGCTGCAGGCATGGGCGTCCTGCCCTGGGGAGCAAGCGTGGCTCAGGGGACACTTTTGGGCACACCTGGCTGGCTGGGCTGACCTCCAGTCAGGCATCTAAAAGTGGAAAAGCGATGTCCTATCTGGGGATGGAGTCAAAGCCCAAAGCAGAGCCGAGGGTGTTGGTGGTTACAGGCACCACAAGCTTTACAAGCTCATGAGTCCCTGTGTCTTAGAAGAATCCCTCTGCGTGCAGAAACACACTTGTTCTTTGCTTACACTTTGCGAATCTTGTGGCGTTACGGAAAACTCTGAAATATGTAACTCTTCCAGACACGGCAATATGACTGCTGACCTGCTGTCGCTTTAACACCCCATGATGTACAGTCTGCAGGCAGCTGCAGCCGGGTCAGCACGGAGAGGCTGTGGAGCTGTCTGAATCAGGTGATTCAAGAAGCAGCCAGCTACAAAGATGTACCTACAACCATCCCAGAAGTCTTGTTTGGGAAGTGCGGGATGATTTGTGTGGGGCCAACGTGTTACTCTGCCCTGCGGCGCGTGTTGGCATCTTCGCAGTAAAGAGAAATGGAGTTGCACGAGTTGTAGGGGTACGTCTGCTGGTATACCGCAGTGAGCGGTGTGATCTGAGTACAGCTGTCATGTAACCAACTTGCTAAGGAGTTGGGGGAAGGTTGAGACAGCTCTGCAAGTGTCGGTTTAAATGCTGTTATCAGCTTGGTGAGGAATTTACATGTTTAGCAGTTTCTGGTTCAGCTTAAATGGAGTGATTCTGCGTTGGGGGTCCTTTAGAGGCTGTAAGTGAAAAACTGGATGGGACCTGATACTGAAATGTTGTTGGCATCCGTTATCACTCGCCTTGCTTCTCAGAAAGCTCATTTGGGAATCGCTCCGTCTCTGGTTTGGATACACACATCCCAGCTCGCCGTTAGCTCCCGTTTCTGTAGCAAAGCTGCCCAGCTCTCAGCAGCTGCGCTGTGCAAGGCTGGCGGGGATGCTGGCCTTACCTGCAGCAGGCTCTGCTCAGGCTTAATGAGCTCCGAGCTCATTGAGTGCCAGCTCAGGTGCATCTTCCTTCCTGCGGTCACACTTGTAACCATGCTGTAGATAAGTCCTCTGCGTCTTTCAGGTCCATCCCTTTTAGGCACAGTCCAGCAAGTGTATTAATGATGGAAATTCTTTCGGGGCTCGCAGTCTTGTTAAACTCTCAATTCCGTACATTTTGATTCTCAGTATTTTCTTCCTATTTTAACCAGAAGAATGGTCCATTCTGGGCTGTCGGGAGCTGCCAGGCCGATGGAGAGGAGTCCTCCCATCACAGTGGGGTGTAAAGCATCGCATCCAGGCGCCTGTTAGCTTTTTCTCTTTCCCTGCTTCCCTGCTAATTTTTCATACTCATTCCGTGGGGTTTCTTTTTCTCTCAGTCTTTGTTTCAGTGCCTCCTAAACAGACTCAGGGATCATCCATACTGTGGGGTTCTGTATTTGACTGGCAGGTTTGGTATCTGAATAGATCGATAGCCATTACGTTGCACTAGATGTGTATTGAACAGAGAAGCAGGCAGGCGCAGAAGCTAAAAATTACGTCATATAATTCATTAATTAAATGAAGAGCCTCTGTTTCATGAAGACCCAGTGCTGGAGCCACTCTTTCCTGCCACAGCAAAGGGAGGAAGAGGATCCTGACGGACCCAGGGAGGTGGGAACATGGTTCTTCATAGGGTGTGCAACCAGAGCTGGGTGCAACTTCTCCGAATTGCCTGGCAGTGTGAACTGCATTAGCTCCTGCTGAGAAAGCGGAGTTGAAAAATATCCCATGCGTGACACGTGCCTGCCCAGGTAGTTTTCGAGGGAAGGACCTTTTGTCCCACGTCGGTCCCTGGGACCTGATGCCGTTTACGTGATCTCAGCTACTTCCAGTGCCTGGAGCCTTTTGGGAGGAGGCAGGAGGCAGCTGTGTGGGAGGGAAAGGAGAGAAACAGGTAACTGAGACTTCCTAAAACTCCATGGGCTGCAGGGGAACTGGAAATCACCTCCAGTGTTTTCAAAGGTGCGTGCTAGATACAGCCATTCATGATTAAACCTCTGTCAGCTGAGAGTGATGAATTCACTGGATTGCAGCAAAAACTAGCTGGGGTTTTCACTAGGTGCTGCCTTTCGCTGGATTTTAATGGAAGCTCGTCTGACTAAGCAGGTGTTTTTTATACACTGGTCATCTTTCTGACACGTAAACACAAACATTTTCTACCTCCTCCTGTGCTAAGGCAGTTGGTGCTGCTGGGTGCTGCTGTCCTGGAGGGGAAAAGCACCAAAACGTGGCCCCGTGGACACCTTCCAAGAGCCTGCTGCTGGGGACCCTGGCACAGGGAGCTCCTTTCCCTCTGGGTTTGTCAGGTGAAGAACCTCAGTGCATTTAGCAGGCTTAAGGTTAGGGAAATGGCATGCTCACTCCAGGGAAGGCAGCGGTTGGATTAAGAGGAGAGATCGCACTCCAGTGTCCAGGAGGCTTGTCCAAAAGCTGCCGTGAAGCGCGGCGGGGCGAGCCCCGTCCTGGGCCATGACAGCCCCTCCGGCAGCAGGAGTGTGGCTGAAATGCCTGCATCAAAGGCAGGGCAGCTGCTGGGCGACAGCCCGTGGGGGCTAATCAGAACGCTTCCTCTCAGACGTGTGTTCTACATGAAGCAGACTTCTCGCCCAGATACTGGCCTTCTCAGCCTTGTTCTGTAAAAATATATTTTTGGTCAAGAAGGATGCCCCCTGCTCCCAAGCAAAGCAAGAAAACAACAGAACGCTTTTGAATATTTTTAATCAAAAATGCTTTATTGAGAAATATTTTTAAAAATCAAAATGTTTTTAGCAGAAAGAATAATTTCTGCATTGTCGAAGTACCAAACCATAATATCTCCATTATCAAGCAATATATTGCTGTAGAACCAAGAAAAGACTGCAGCAAGCGTCCTGAGTTCCGCTGTTGCCGTATTTGCTTGGAAGTCTCATCCTAGGTATATTTCTTTCCAGGGCTTTTCCCATATACATATAAATGTGTGTATTCTGTTATATATGATACGTATATAATATATATACATGTATGTATATATAATATCTTCTATTAACAAAATTAGTCTAATTGCATGCCCGCAGCATCTCAAGACAGCAGCAGGAGCCCAGCCCCATGGCTCTTTCTCTCCCATTGAACTATTTTCTGTTATTCTTGGGGAAGCTGAGCAGGGGTCAAGCCCAGGCAGGGAAATGAGGTCTGGGGCTATGGAAAATTCGGACCCCAGAGCCACCTCCTATTATATAGATATAAATGGAATGGAAAATTATTTCGAATAAAAGTGCACTGCCCTCTGAGAAATGTTCTCACAGAACCGCCTCTGAGAGCGCCTTAACTCTTTATCAGAGTGCAGCGCTTTGTGGCGGGGGGACCTCGAGGCAGCAGTGACAGTGAATGCAGCGTGCCAGAGCCAGGGACATGCCAGCACGGCTGCTGCCGAGAGCGCGGGACTGAGCGCCACGGCCAAACTGTGCTGCTTTCCAAGCACGGCACAGGAGGGCAATTCCCTGTTGCTTCCCTCTCCCTTCATGCCGATGATGAATCTGCATCCGTGAGCCGGCCAGATCCGCATCCTCGGGAAGGAAACGGGACTCAGCTCCAGCTTTCTCCATCTCCGCAGGGCTGCGTGGAGCAGTGCAAGGACAGCTTGGTGCACAGAGTGCGAACCACACATCCCCTCTCCGCATCCAAATTGGTCTGAATTTTTAACCTCTTAATTAGGAGTGCAGTGCTGGTCTTGCACAGCAAGGCACAAACCAGGGACATGCGCCAGCCATCCCCTGTCTGTTCGCAGTTCAGCACCAGTCCATTTGCTTCTCTCTGCATGTGAGTGAAGTGTCCGTCCTCACAGATGAAAATAGACACAGAGGAGCCCTCCCCTCCCGGGGCGATCTTATGCGGCCGCGTGCAGGCAGCTGGAGACAGTGGGGCAAGGAGGTGCGGCGTGAGTGGTGGATATCTGATGGGGTACAATAAACAGGAGGCGGAACAAAGCAAACATGACACGGCAGTGCCCGCACACTGGCCTTGCCTTCTCCTTTGTTACTTGTCACTGCCAGCCCCATCACATCCCTGCCTGTTAGTAGCAAGGCTATGCAAGAGAATGAAGTGCCAGGGAGCCGGAAAGCCCGTGGGAGAAAGGGGAGAAGGTTGCAGGGAGACGGGAGAGTGGGGCTGCACCCACGGCAAGGCGTGACAGCTCTCCTGGAAGCAGGGCTGAGCCTCCTGCGGATGGGGTTTGCAAAGCTGAGCACAGGTCAGATACAAATCACCCCAATGGATTCACGGCACTCAGCTCGATTTTCCTTCCAACCTGCAAGGCCAGACTCAGTCTCTCCTGCTGCCTCCCAGCACCTCCTAAAATCAGAGGGGTATTTTCCCCCATTTAGGTGCTGAAACACAGCCATGTTGTTTGCTGGTCATAACTGCAACACCTGCACAGGCAGAGAGTCCTGTAATTACAGCCTAGGCTGCAAGGCATGAGGGAGGTGGAACAAAAGTCAACAAGCTTGTGCAAACGTGCGTGCAAAATAAAGCAACTGGGCAGATATTTTATTTGCTTTTTAAGGAAACATTCTTGAAACAGCCACTGAAGGACTTCAGCAAAGGCGGAAAGCAAAAATCTAATGGGCCATTTGTCCAAAGCCTTGTGGCAAAATACTGGATCCTAATTTAGCACCTAGAAAGAAACTGGCTTGGTTCATTAAAAATCAATTTGTAAGTGTCCAGAAGATAACGCTGTGATAAAAAGTAGGCACTAGAGACTGGTCAAGAGCAAGCCCCACAAGCCAGTCCCGTGCCCATTTTCCTGTGTATCTAAGTGACCTGCTGGATGAGGGGAGGGAACACATGATACAGGCCTGAGCTGGCAAAGGCACTTAAGCAGATGTGGTTGAAATGTGCTGTGCCAGATTTTTGGATGGACAGTCAGCAAAACCTCCTGTGGAGGCACAGGAGGACAAGACCCTTCAGCCTGTCCTCATCAGGTGGCATCTTATGTATGCCCTGTGCTCTGGAGATCCGCAGGTAGTCTTCTGTCCCAGGTCTCCTGTGCCCTCTGATGACGTAATTAGGAATGCACCTATTAAGGGGTGCAAATCATTCACAATATGGGGAAGAGAAGCCACTGGAGAAATGGCCAGAAGTCACTAAGAGCCTTCCAGTGTCTCATTTCTCTCATGAGACAAAAGTGAGAGGGCTCCAGAGTTTGGCTATCACTAGTTTATTTGTGTATGTCATATTTCAGTCCTGAAGAGGAGGAGAGATGTCAGGCATGAGCCGGTCTGTGGGTTTGGGAATACCTTTCAGCCTAAATTCATGAAGAGGGACTTCCCAGGCTTCCTACAGTGCTAAGGCAGAGAGCACATTACCTCCTGAAGCTGTTTGTTTCTGTGCTTATTTGCATTGCTGTCATTGTTATTCATGCCACTGAGTACTTAGGAAGATATTTAACAGAACAATTTACTGAAATACTAGTATTAAAGTTAAAAAAAAGAAAATGGATCTACTTACCCTCTGCACAGAGATGGTGTGAGTGCCTGTGGCAGCCTCTCTCCAGCACAGGTCTCTGAAGGCGATAAAATGCAGAGGGTAATAGGGCAAGTTTCAGATGGGTGATCTTCAGCCAAGCAAGGATCTTTAGAAAATAGAGATGCAGCCTTGATAAAGCCAGTGGGAAGATGCATACAAATCAGGCAAGCAAAATGTAGGGTGAGATTTTGGAAGACAAGAAGGACTGGTGGCCAGTGCTGCCGATGAATGAGCAGAGAGCCTGTGAAAACCAACCTGCAGCATGTTGGGAAGGACAGAAAGAGAAGGATGTTGCAAGAAAACAAAATGGTTTCTCTGTACCCTCCTACCCCATGGAGGATGTGGCAAAAATACGGTTCATTCAGGCAAGAAGTGCTTAGGAGTCACTGCTGGGCTTATGTATTTTCCCCACTAAAGCAATGGTATGAGTGCAGCACTTGGACTCCAGTGTGCAACAGCTTCATCAGTAGATTTGTGAAGTGTGGGGAGGGGCAGAGGGTACGTGTCCGCGCTTCGACCAGAGCCAGTAAAGCTGCCTGGCTGTGGCAGGCAGGGAAGCTTCTGGGCTGTAGGTGACCTCTGGTCCTCGGTGCTCAGCGCGGGCAGGAGCCTGCCTGCGGGGCTGCTCCTCCTGCCCCGGGACCAGCTGGTCTGTAACAGTGCCCAGCGCTGCATCAGAGCTGGGAGGAAAATGGTCAGTGCCTGGGAATGGTTTTGCTGATACAGGATTAGTCATTGTGGATTTTGGAGCAGGGTTAATTTGGAGCAGATGGGAGACTTTTTCACTTGCATGCAGAGGAGGTCGCATGCCCTGAGATAAGGGGGCTGCTCCGCTCTCACCTGCGCATGGGGACATGGTGGCTCGGCCTCCGGGCAGGTTGCACCGTCAGCTTTTCTTCACTACGGTGATGTTATGAGCAAGGGATTGCATTTTTCAGCCTCTGAGGGTGCCATCCTCCGAGGCCCCGACATCAGGGTCAGATGTTGGGGGTGCTGTGCTATCCCAGGTGTGGCTCTGCAGGTTTTGCTAGGGAGACCTGATGTGGTATTTAACCCACTCACTGCTGGGTTCAAGGTATGACACAGAGAGGTAGAATTTGGAAATCTCTGTTTTACATGGGAATACCAGGCACCGGTCAGGTTTGACACACTGCGGGCTCCAAGCCCATGGAAAGTAACACTATGCTGAGAAAAAATGTTACCTGTATGATTACTGTGAGGTTTTAGCAGTCTGCTGGTCTGCGTGGCTTTATGCTTTGGAATAAAGCCCAACGCTAGTGCCTGTGCAGCATGCCTATGCCAGCTGCTCCAGGGGTTGCTCCGTGGTGGGAGGTAAAGACCATCAGGATGGTGGCAGGGATCCACCTCCCCACATCAGGGACCCTGTGGGGGGACCTGCCTGCCTTGTCTTCAAACACCGCTCTCGGGCACTGCAGCAAAAAGCGATAAGTGCAGGCAGGGCAGACTGGTGGAGGTGGGAGGCTGGATCACAGGCTGTTCTCCCAGCCCGGTGTGTGGGGCACTGAGCAAGAAACTTCTCCAGACCCCAGTTTCTCCAGTGAGTGCTCCTCCCTCTGCACCGTGCTTTGGAGAGCCCTGAACAGGGCAGATGGAGCCTGCAGCCCTGCAGAACCTCTGCAGGGTCCCTCCGTGTCCATCAGCACGGGGCTCGGCCCACAGGATCCACGTCCCCTGAGTGCCGGCAGCGTGCCAGCAGTGCTCCGTGCTCCTCCCGTGTGGCGAGCTGCGCTGCCCGCTGCGGTGGGCGGATGGACGGGCTCACAAGTGCTGTTGGGAGCGCGTTTTTTCCCAGGCAGATTACGTAGCCTTTTTAGCTTCACCCCCGTCCCACTACACCCCCCTTCCTCTGTTATTTTGGTGCCTTTCCCCAAGGGAAACAAAGTTAACTCAAATGCTGTTCCCACCAGAAAGGCAAAAGCTCCCCCCCTCTTTTTCCTTCCTCTTTTGGGTTCAGGGTAATGTGTCCCATGACAAAACAAGCACAGATCCCTGCGCAAAGTGTTTTGCCTTTCTCCTTAAAGGGAGAGTCTTTCTCCAGGGCCCCAAGGGCCATCACTCCATCACACTGAGGTGCCTCCCAGACGGAAGGATGGTCAAGCTGGACTCTTTTTGCCTTTGGTGAAAGAAGCCCATGCCCAGACATGGGGGGCATTGGTGGGCGGAAATAGGTCTCATAGCTAGGAAGTATGGAGCGGGGAGCAGCGGTATGCCCGAGAGAGCCAAGCTGGAAATCTTGTGGCTGAGCTTCAGCCATCGCCGGTGGACACGTCTCCATAAGAGTAGGTCATTCAGGCCGTTGTGCAGCCCATGGGGAGAGAAGGTCCCTCCTGAGACCCTAAAGCAAATGTCCAAGACAAGAGCGGGAACTCAAAACATTTCTCTCTACTGCCTGTAGGAGTGATGGGTGATAAGATACTCATCCTTCCCCACCGCAAAGCAAGATGTGATGGGCTCGTGTGTGGGAAAAGACCACCTCAGTCCATGCCGCCATCCCGATTCCATCGGCAGCAGCATCCGGGCAGGTGACTCAGTTATAAATGTTTAATAGGAAGCAGCTGATGTTGGCCTCCGGATGAGCGTCCACAGGCTGTCTCACTACTGCCTGCACTCCCACGGGCAGCGGGGACACCAGGCTGTACCTGCTGCGGGAAGGTTTTAAAGATATTTATGATTATGGGCTTTTCCCTCTGTTTTGGGAAGGCAGATTTCTAGTTTTTCAGTAATTGATCCATAAAACCTCCTTCTTCCCAGAAAGCACTGGTCACCGCTTCCCTGCCTACTATGTCATAGAAAATTTAACTTTTGGTGCACATGACCGCTGCATCCTCCTGTCCTGCTTGGAGCTGAGCATCTTCACTCTCTGCAACATCACAGTGTGTGTGTAGAGGCATACGGCAGACTGGCTGGCATCACGCTCATTCACATTTTATCACTGATACCACAGTCACATCCCTGGGCCTCTGCAGAAAGAACTGAAACAGACTGACATACATTTTTCTTTATAAATGCTGTTTTGAGGATTTCCTCCACCCTTGGATTTCTTTTAACACTTTTGAGCAAATAGGATTTTAATGCATCCCCCTGAATAGAGAGACCATAAATGTTTGTGTTTCCCGTAGAGGCAATAAATGAGTGGTGGGAGCCTGGGGATGGAGGGGTGTTTCCTATTTTTGCAATTGCAGTAATTTTGCATGATGAAACCTTGGCAGCTTGCTCTTGGAACCTGCACCTGCAGTAAGGTGTCTGAAAGGGAAAAAAGAAAAAAATTGAAATAAACCCCAAAGGCTAGTGATGAGAAAGGCAAAAATTTCAAAAATTGTAATTTAGATTTGCACGTTTTTAAAAAAAAGAAAAAATATTTTGGTTCAAAGACGATGAAATCAGACTATTATTTTATTTCAGATGTTTCCAAGGAATGCTGAACTTGAAAATAGTAGGGAATTTTATGGTGAGCGTTCATGCCTGGTGGCTAGGGGGCTCTCAGTGGCCTGGGTGTAGCATGGGGGCTGTCCTCTGGTACCTTTCACACCAGTGACATCTGGGGCAGGATTTGCTTTAGCCTTAAGCAGCCATCTGCTTTGGGTGAGATGAATTGCCCGATTCCCCTCTGCTGAGCATGAGCGGAGCCACAGTGCTGAGCCCAGCAGTAGGCATCTCCAGCCTGATGGAGGTGGGTGAGATGGACCCCCCAGGTCTCTGCTGAGTTTGCATCCATGCGCGAGAGCCAGTGGGATGGCAAAACATCTGCTTTCTACCAAGATCATTGAATCTAGTGGCCAGAAAATCTCCCTGCTGAAAATCTTACCTACTGCTGCGCAGCAAACAGAGCGCCAAACAGAGATGTGGTCCCAGTCTCATGCTGGCTGTCAAAGTCTCGGTTTCCTTCCCGGTCTGTGTCCAAGATGGTGTTTCTGCCTTCAGGGGTACCTTCCTGGCTCGTGCGCGATGATTAATGACTTCCAGGTCCCAAAGGTGTGGATGTGGGAGTGAGAATCTTGAAGAGCAGAGGGAATACAGCTCTGGCATAGGATCTGCAACAGCCTGGCTCATCCATCAAGAATGCCGTGATGGAGGGGACGTTCCAAGTGTATTCAGCATGGGAAAATATTTTATCAAAGAAGCTTGGAATAAAAAAATAAAATTAAAATCTAAACATGAACGCTTGACACAGTGCCACATGAGGGCTATTTTTAATTTCCTTCCTGATCGTTCCACTTGTTTTCATCGTTGTCAGCTCTTTGAATGATGGAATTAGTCACCATATATGAGATGAAGTAAACAGAGAGCTCATGGTTTCCAAGTGAGCATCATCTTAACTCTCCTAAGGGACATGAGAGCCATGGCATGCCGATGCCTGTGGATTTGCTGCCAGCCATGGGTGACCTGGTGGCACCCAGGACCATATGCTCAGCTGGGTCTATTTGGGACAGTGACACCCAAGGGAGGGCTGGGATGCCAGCTGTAAGCAGCTCTACTGCGAGGACTCATGGCATAGGTGTCAGACACACTTTCACATCTTTCTTGGAGAAGGTGCTTTCTGTGGAGTTGCTGGCGAAAAAGAAAATCCAGGGATTTTTAGAAAGGGGGAAGGCAGGCTCGTGCTCTGTCGTCACTGCTCAATATTTTTTTTCTGATTACTTTTAGCTATGCAATTAAGGAGCTGGAGAAGCCCTTGCTGAGAGCCTGATACATATACGGGCTTGGCGTCCCTCCTGGGGGCAGGCATGGAGATGAGGAAAAGCTGAGCACCGGGTTTCAGCCTTGGCAAGTGCTAAACTGGATCCTCCCTGAGCACCGGGTCCTGAATTCATGGGCTCTCTGGCTCTGGGGCTGGAGGAGGCTCTGGTGCCATAGCATGGCCATGACCCACAAAGGCAACTCGCAACTGCAGGTGACACAACAGTGCCCTAAACCACCATTTGCTCTACATGCTTTGAACCGCTGGTTGCATGGTACAGTTTCTCTCTGGCTATTTGGTTTCATGTACTCAACTCAGGGCAATACAAATTTCTTGAATTTCTAGTTACATGGCTATGTCCGTGCTCATTGATTTCTTGAAAAAATAGAGCGGCATTTGGTTGATGTCATAGCTGGAAAATACTTGTCGATATAATAGGAGGCGTCCCCTTTTTGTTGATCCCCAGAGGAGGATCCCTGTGGTTATCCATGTAACAGCATGTCTCAGTTACGGAGCACTTTCCATTTTGCAGACTTTAGCTAATCTATTTCCTAATCCTTTGAGCTGAGGGCCTGAAGTTAATGGGAGTTACTGGAAAGCCTAAGGAGTATGTAGGCTAATGGCTTTAGAGCTGGACTTGAATAATACCTGTTCATTAGAGAGTGGCATTGTATTGCTTGGGAATGTCTTTCTAGGCAAATTTGGATATATTTAAAATTTTACTTCTTAACCACTGTATCTGTTTCAAATACACCTTAGCAACTGATAAGCAATGATCTCATTTAATTGCAATACTAAATTGTTCACCAAACTATCCAGTTAGGGCACTGAATCCAATGCTGGCATTGCCTGTGCCTTCGATTTCGATGTAAATTGGTATCAAGTCCAAGAAGGATTAATTAGATCACCTAATGAAATGGCACTAGTCCCCTTCAGTGGTTTTATGCTTCATTTTATTGTTTTAATGAAACATTTGCGATGGGTTTTGGCTGTTGCTACGCTATAAGGAAGAGCCTCAGGCAATGGGGGAATTCAGCTGGGCTGGGACATGGGGCGTCCGTTCCTGGACAGAGGCAGTGGCCACCCCCGGCAGAGCAAAGTGCCTGGCCCCCTCCGCCCCTGCCCCTCGAGGCCTTAACAAGACCATGGGTTTCAGAGCTCCGTGAAAAATCATTCAGTTGGCTTTGGTTTATTTAAAAATAAAAACTCATGTGCAAAACCGAGACTATTTGTTTTTACAAAAGTCTGGAGTTTCCCACAGTGGGCTGTTACATTTGGGGACTGTTAGAGCCAATATCTGTTTTTTTCCTAAGGTAAGGAGCCTTCCTTACCAGGATCCTTAGGATAATAATCACAACAGACATTTCCTAATTAATCGTTAATCATGGGCTGGCCTTTCTGACACTTTCTGGGAGCTGATGCTCCTGCCAAACCCTTTCAGCTCCCTTTGCCATGGTCCCCATGGCCGGGCTGTGTCCCCACAGGGACGCTGGGATGGTCCATGTGCTTGAGGGGAGTTGCAGCGGGACCCTCTAAACCAGACACTGCTGGTGGAGCAGAGGTGCCCCATGGGCACGCATGCCAGGAGGGGATGCAGGGTGCAGAGACAGGCTCTCCTCCCCATGGGGAAGGCGTTTGGCACGGCCAGGCCATGGGGGCTCCTCAAGGCCAATAGCTGGAGGTGCACCAGTGGGACCCAGCTCCTGCCATGGCTCCTCGGCCCAGAGATGGGGGGAGGAGGAGAGAGAGGGTTTGGGAGGACATTTTGTGCCTTTAAGATTTCCAGAGCCTGGTGGGTGAGGATGAAATACCCATGTTGGGACTCACCCAGGCTGAGCATCACCACCACAGTGAAGAGCAACCTCAGCCATCTCACTGGGTGCACCAGTCCAGTTGTTAATGAAGCTCCTATTGGGGCTGGGTACGGTGATCTCTGATTTACCAGGTTTTCTCATTTACAGCACTGCGCTTTGCTTAGACATGCAGCATGTCCCAGCTGTCATGGGACGGCCCCACGCCGCACCCGAGGGGCGTTTGCCACCCCAGCAGAGGTGATGGGAGATGACTGGCATCGCTGCAGTGTGCCAGGGGACAGCCTCGTGTGCCGGTTCTGCTTTTGGCCCTGGCAGCACTGCTGTGCGCTTCCAACGGAGACGCAAACACGGGGCGAGCAGGAGAGCAGAGCAGCCTCCCCAGCCCCGCCAGCCTCCCGGCAAAGAGCCGCAGCGGGAGCCATTTCTCAGTGCCTTTCTTCCCCCCCAGGCCTGCCCTCTCCTTTGTGAGCGCGTGAGGCTGCAGCAGCGTGCAGGGTACCCGTGCAGGCCCCGTTCCCACACTCATAATCCCTGGGTCACGGGAGACACAAAGGAGGTGCCGCGCCGCTGGGAGCCGGGGCGGGGGCAGGAGGGGTGGCCGGGCAGAGCCGGCTCCGCTGCTGCCTCGATTCTTTCTCACTGAGGATGACCTCCAGTTTTCTCCCTGCTAATCCCTCCCTTTAATCCCCTTCTCCTTTCCTCGCCCCGGGTCAGGGCACTTTCTTGTCATCCCCCCTCTTCCTCAGCGGCTCCATCCCAGCCAGATCCAAGCCAAGATGTCTCCATCACCCGCACGCTGCAGCATCTTGCTGACAGACAGGGGCCAAAAAAGGGGCTGCTGGAAGGCTGGAGGTGCTGCTGGGCTCTGCTCCTGCTCAGTTGTACATGAGGTGTTAAGAGGAGTTGCTCGGAGCTGGATCAAGGCACGACTAAGCCCAGGTCCTGCCTCCTGCCAAATCCCCAGTTGGGAGTCGGAACCTGCAGGGCCCCTTTGCCGGGCAGCCGAAGGAGATGTGGGGCTGAAATCCTGCATTCTCACGGGCCCCATGGCGATACTTCACTCTTGGGTTCACTCCTAGGGCTGGGGGCCTGGCTGAGCCCTCACCCCTGCCTGCCCAGGCGGTCCCTGCCAGGGCTGTGGCTGTCGCAGGGCTCTGCTGTGAAGCATCCTTGGCGCTGGGAGCTGGAGGCAGAGCTCCTGTCCGCGGGCACAGGCATCGCCGCCGCCGAGCGCAGCACTAGCACCACCGAGGTGTAACATCCAGGACTCGGCTTCCAGGGGATTCAGGCAAAGTTTCCACATGAGGCTATCCAAATGAGAGGCCCAAAATTGGCATTTTTAAAGCACTTCCAGTCCCCTGGGGCTATAGCAAAGAGGATGGCTTTCACCGCTGGGCAGGAGCATCACGGCCCTGTGGCTGTGCCAGCAGCAACAAATATCCCTGAGCAGATGATGCGCTGATGCCCCAGCTCAGCTCATCCTGACTTCTGGGCAGAATTTGAGTTGGGGTTGAGCTCCACGATCATAGCACCTGAGCTCGGGTGCCTGCAGCCAGCGTGGAAGTGTCCATGTGAGACGTACTCATGTGTCCGAACTCTTCTTTCTATCCGTTGTTCATACAGAGCCTGGTGCAGCAGTGTCTCCAGCCTCAGCCCGGGCTCCTGACTCTTCCATGAGGCAGATAGTGAATGTGATTAATAACAGCAAACTGGGTTAATTGCAGATTGGGGACCATCAAGAGCTAGAGCTGCAGTTCTGGGGCAATAAAGGCTTTACTCAGAGTCTGAGTAGAGATTCAGGGTCTGACTTTTGGTCCTGATTTGTGAGAGTCTTGGCTGTAACACTAGAACACCAGTATGTTCTCTATTAAACTGTCTAAAGCAATGGATTTCCAGCCCAATCTGCAGCTATTAGATGAAGCGCTCGGCAGCCACAAAAGTGAAGGAAGTGTGTGAAGCTGTGTTTTTATCAGAAATCCAACAGTAGCATCCACATTTCCAGGCTTGTGTAGGGAGCTGGAGGGCTGAAAGGACGGGCAAAGCCTTGTACACTGTAGAGGTGCTTGCAAATTTTGGAGCCATCCCTTTTTGTAGCTGGTTTTTGGAGGTGCACCTGCAGCTCATGAGATGTTAGTCCTTTTTGTCTGGGATTTCAGTATTTCTAGTCCTAATACTTTAGCAGGTAGTATGGTCCTTACTTACCGATGAGTTGGCTGCTCCAAAATCTCTTGTTTCCTATTGTTACCTATTGTCTCTGGTGTCCACAAGGCTGGGGGCTGACCTGGGCAGAGAGCTCCTGCCAGCAGACTGTGGCATCTGCCATGCTTCTGGGGGACCCTGGGGACATGCCCGTAGGTTTATCCTGGCAATTAGCTAAATCTCTTGGCACAATACACGTGCTCAGGGGCTCGGTGGTGCTTCCAAAAGGGCTGGGCAAAGACTTAGGCACAAAGCAGCAGCATGAAGCCTTCTCTGCTGACTCATATCATGTAGCATCAGGGACCAGTGAAAAAAAAAACCCAGGGCTGTGGCAGGAGAAGCAGCTTGGGATGGGAGATAAGGTCTTCCTGTTTCCCACAACACCCTGGGTTTCTTATCTGCAATACTGCAAATAGAAAAACACGGAGCCAGTGAGGCCAATTCCCACAGCACAGCGAAGACTCATCAGCATCTGTTTTCCCTGTGACTCCCATGTCTGTAGGAGGATGCCCAGGCTCCCGGGTGGGCTTCCCTGTGAGATGTCAGCTCCCTGGGGGTTTGCTTTCCCCGTTTGCCAGGCAGGGCTCTGCAGCATCCCCTCTGCATCCCAGGGGATGGCTCCCGCCAGCGGCGTGCACCCGTTAGTCCTTGCGGCATCTTGCGGAGGACAGTCCCCAGCCCTGCAGGGACCCTGACATTGCAGAGTCCCACTGCTCGCATCCCGACAAGCTGCTTAGCTGCTGGCAGGGAGGGAAATGCTGCCGTAGCCGTTCCGTGTGCTTGGGGTGGGAGCCATGCGCCGACACCCACAGGCAGGACTCCCCGCCCTGGAGGGGCTGAGCTCTCTGCAAGCATTTGCACTCAGGAGCCCCATCTTCAGAGAAGCAATGCTTACAAGTCTCTGGAGCAAATGTTGGAAGGCTGCAATAGCTGCATGTTATTTTGTGGAGTTTGACGAGGGTTTGAAACTTGAGATCTCTCATGTATCACCTGCACTAAGAATAGGGCAGCTTATTTCTGCACCAGCCTTTTCAAAACGGGTGTTTTTCCTTGCCATTGCCCTGTTTGCATTATCTGTTTCTAGAGAGCTGTATGCTTTATGATTCTACCTCCTCTGTGGAAAATAATGGGAAAAATGGCGGTGCTGCTGGTCTGGAAGAATTTTATCAAGTAGGGTTTTGCTTAGTAAACCCTAGGACAGCGTGGCTCTTGAAGCCATATCTCCCACTTTCCAGGAGAAGTCAGGGACATTGATAAAAAAATTGAAGGTTGCCCAAAGTGCCATTAAGAAAGATAGAACATCTCAGCAGGGGTTTGGCCTGGGCTGGGTCTGGCAGCACAGAGGTGGAGCGGGATCAGGACCCACAAACTCTTTTTCTCTGGGAATTTTTAAGCCAGAGGGAATTTCACAGCGGGAGGAAACAAAGCGGTGGGACAGGCCCATCCTTACGATGGAGGGTTTGCTCTGCCTCTTAATGAACTGCAGAATCACTCCACAGCAAAGCCTTTAAGTGCAACAATGTTGAAAGCTTTAAGTAGTTGTACAGGCTTTAAAGGTGTCCAACCTTAGACTTGTCAGAGAAGAAGGCAGGGAAGAGATTCCTTTTTCTACTGGAATAAGTCCAGATTGGCAGCCTGCACCCAATTAGCAGCAAAAGCCACTAATGACACAGCATGTGCAGCTCTGGCCTCCGACTCTTCTCACAGACCTCGTGAACTCTGGGACTATTTTCTTTTCAGCCACCCTTTGCCGGCAAGATCTACACACTGGATAATCCATCCTCAAGAAATCAGCTCCACTGGAGTCTGAACCATTTCAGGGGGAAAGCGGCAATTTCTGGGTGCCACAGGTGGGGGCTGTTAAGAAAATCCCCTTCCCTCACTACTGTATCAGTCTTTACAGTATGAAAGTGTATTAATATTGTTAATATATATATGAGTTCACATTATACACTGTAATTAAGGAGGTAGTGGAATTTTACTGGAGACTTTGGTATTGTTCATGCTTAAGTAAACCAAACTAAAGGACAGCCTGGCCCTGGAAATAAGGTTTCCCTTCACAGAACATCTGAAAAGATGAGAAATGGAGGGCGTTTTTTTATCAGGAGCCTGGCTGTAGAGTTTGCAGCATGTCCGGCAGCAGAGCTGGAACAGCGCGTGGCTGGCTGCTCATTTCTCCCCTCGATGAACCACCCCCCACACAGCTATAGGGGTCATGGCACCGTTGCTGTTGCTGTAGCGGTTCTTCTGGGAGTCCTAAACCTCAGGAAAATACCAAAATTCCCCCTGCGAGTCACACTATGGGACTGTTCAGGACCATGGGCTGATGCCGTCAGCTCCTGGGAAGGTCTCTGACCATGAATGAACGTCCCCTTTGGGGCCAGTGGGCTGGAGCCCAGCGTGACCCCAGCTGGGGCCGGCTCCTTCTGACACAAACTGCTCTGGATTTTGCTTTTCCCACAAGCAGTTATATCCCCCATAGCTCCCTTCCTGGGTTATTAACTGCCAGTTTCCCCCTGCTAATAGCTTTGTGTCACCGCTTCTCCCAGGCGCTGCTCCTGGGCAGAGCAGCCAGGAGTGTCTCCCCCTCCCCGACCTTCCTGGGGGTGCTCCTGGTTGGTGTTTCCCATGTGAGGGATGGATGTGTGGCTCCAGCACAGCTGCTTCTCAGTCACTGTGAGCTTGGCAACACGTGCTCCTTCCCCTCCACCGCCACATAATGAGCTGCGACCCAACAACCCCCCAGCCCCGGGGCACGGGTCCCCAATTCTCCATGGGCTTTCCCTCACCCGGAGCCCACCTTTCTCGTGGAGGTGGGTGCAGGGTCCAGCCCTGTGCAGCTCATGGCTGACCCAGGAGGGGCTCATTTAAGTTAAATAACATGAGTGTGAAGGCTTCTATCCTGGGAACAAAAATGCTGGGTCAGTGCAGCTTGGACGTGGTGCGGGGACCCGGGGTGCTCTGCAGAGGGGGCTGCCAGAAGGGTTTGTGGGGTCTGTCCCATGGCGGTGGCCCAAATGCCACAGCCGCACTGCAGTCCCTGCTGCCGTGGGGTCAGAAGGACCATAGGGAGCCGTGGCCTGGGAGGGGACGCAGGGGTTGTTCTGGCAGCTGGGGGATGGCGGCTCGGTGCAGCCCCCAGGTGTGGCTGACCAGGGAAGGGGATTTCTTGGAAAAGGCAGCTGGAAGGGACATTTTCCCTGCGGGAGCTGGCATTGCTAATGCAGAGACCCATGCACTTGGGGAACCGGACATGCTCCCTGGAAAAGCTGCCTCCTCAGCAGCCTGCCTGGCCCTGCCTGTGAGGTCAGCTTGCCTGACCTACAGACCATCATTTTAGCTGCTTTTCTTCCCTGGATCTTTAAAACTAAACAGGGCTTTGGAGAGAGTGCTGGAGCCCATTCCCTCTCCAGGACTTGGGGAGTTGCTGCCCCGTGTTACTCCCTCCAGGGCTTTGGGCTTCGCCATGTTTGTACATGAATTTCAAAGAGCCCTGCCTTTCACTAGCTGCTTTCCCTGGCTTGTTCCTCCTTTTCTGCTCCTTTTCTGTATCACTTGTCCCTAAAAATAAGGGTGGGCCTCCCAGCCCTGCCTTCTAGCTCCTACAGAGCTGCTTTCCCCAGCTCATGGTGCCCAGGGGAGGTGACACCAGGTTGGACCCCAGGAAGTAGGGCAGAATCACACTTTATTAAAAACCCTAGAAAGTGATTTCACTAAGGCCATAAACCAGCAAGGCAGCTAAAAGCAGATAAATCTACTAATTATTTGCTCATTAAAAAAGTCCTCCAATAAATCCTTTTAAGGTGATCCCATAAATCTCTCCAACATCATTAAGGCCAGTTGTCTTCAATTCTTATCTTCCCGCAGGGAAGCCTTTTATGGGCCTACAAACACAGTGGGTTTAGGATTTGTATTGCAGATATAACTGAAGTTTGACGAGATCATCCAACAAAAGTGTCCCTCTGTTCCCCATGGCAGCAATCAGGGAATAACAGATCCTCCCCGGGGAGGCAGATGAAGCTCCTAGGACTGGCTCTGAGACCATCAGCTCTCATCTCACGTCTCCAGGAGCCACCGCTATGGTATCACCAAGCCAGGCATTCTGGAGAGCTGTAGAGAAACTGAGGTTTGGCCCGAGCTGCTACAAATGCCTTTTACTGGCATTGCACAAGCATTTGAGCATCAGACAAGCCTGTTGGCAGCCATCGGGCGTCCCGCACTGGGTGCACGCAAGGATTTGCCCACCAAAGGGCTGGGGATGGTACCTGCCTTGGCCATGCTTGGGGTGGCTGGATAGAGCCCAGAGGGAAGGGGCCTTTCCACCTAGAGATTCGGTTCTGGATGTATGTGTTCGGGGGCCATCTGTGCAGCCCAGATCGCTTTGCTGAGCTATTAATGAAAAGCAAGCGAGCCTCGTGCCGGTGGCCAACCCCCTCCCCACAATTCGGCTGCAGCTTCAGGGGAACAGCCCAGCCCCCAGCCGAGGGCCAATTCCCCAGCACATATTAAAGACCTGCAGAAAAAGCATGCCCAGCCACTCTTCACGGACATTCCCCCACTGGAAAAAAAACCCTGAAACCTTGAAATGGATGTAAGACACTCTTTAGCTTGCAAGTTGCAGAGTTGTTTCCTGAGATGGTATCAGGTGCCGCCTTCTGCAGCACTTCCACCATTGCAGCTTCCTTCTTCCCTTCCTGCGACCATGTCTCCCGGCCCCCGGCCCTCCTCAGCCCCGGCACCGCTCGCTCCCCTCCCAGGGAGCCTGGGCAGGAGCTGGCATGGGGGAAGCTGGTGCCAGCACCCTGCATTCCCCAGCTGCACCGTGCTCCTCTCTGCGGTGCTGGCTTTGCCTGCAGTGCTGAGTTCACAGCCTGTTCGTCTTAATTTGCTCACTGCAGCAGATGCAGACTTCGCTGTGGTCTCAGACACAGAGACTGAGACTAACTGACGGTCCCCAGCTCAGGAGATCTTTCCTCCTTAACCAAACCACCCTTGTGCTTTTGGGCATGGGGCAAGTGGCCTCCCAACGTCCCACCAGCATACAACCAGCCTGAGCTGCGTGCCCAACAAGCACTGGTCACGACAGCAGCTCCTGGGGAGTCACTTTGCTCATTATTCCAAGTGATTAATTAATGGCTGCTTTGGCTCAGGGGTTGCTGGGCAGGAATGGACACAGCCCCGAGCTAGCTGGGAGCTGAGCAGCTGTGGCTGTGCCACGTGTGGGCCTGGCTGGGGTTGGCAAGGACCCTGGGAGCCTTCGGCTGGGTCTGTCACCCCAGGGTGCTGCAGGAGGCACGAGCATCCTCCCACTCTGGCACCACACTGTAGACCTGCACTGCCCATCCTCACTCCGTGGGGTACAGAGAGGAGACAGAGTGGTGCAGTACAGGCGGAAAAAGGTTTTCTCCTCTCCATCCCTCCAGCACTATCCCTGTGCTGTCACTAACCTGTTCCTCTCCTTCAGAGTCCCATGAGACAGGACACTGTCGTCCTCACTTCACCTCCTGGCCAGGTCACGCTCCCGGGAAAGGGAGCTCAGCAGAAATCCAGAGCAAAACCGCTGGGTTGAACCTGGTCCCTTGCATGATACCTTGCATGTGAACCCTGCTGCACCTCGCTGCCAGCCCGGGGGGCTGCAGGCCACTCCATCAGCTTTTGAAGTGAGATTTCACGAGGGCCTTTGGTGTCCCAGCTCAGCGGCATTGCTGCCATTCAGTTATCTGCATTCACCTGCCAGGCTGCATCCAAAATAGAACAGACATTTGGTGAAAAGATCCCAGGCTTTGGCATCTGGATGCTGTATGTAAGAGGTGCTCTGAGAGTTTTAACTCCCAGTGGTCCTGGAGTTTTGAGCAGGGGAAAGCTGGGTTAGTTTTCCCCTCTCCCTGCTGGAATGGCAGTGATTTTATTGTCTGATTTTGGGGGGGGTGGGGAGGTGGTGCCTAAATCTGGTGGCTTCCCAGCAGCCTTCGGTGTGTGTTTTATTCCTTTTTAGCTGGAAGTTTGCAAGCTGGTGGTCAGTCAGTAGGAGCAGCATGGTCTTGGGTGCTGGGAGCCCAGCTCCCATGGTCTGGGCACGGGGCCATCGCCGCAGTTCCCGGCAATGCGGCCGCACTGGAGCTGTCTCCCCCAATTACCCCTGCACCCTCTCGCCCTGCCGCAATGGGGTCAGAGAGCAGTTCCCCAAGCAAATGTCACCAGCAGCCTGATATATACTGACAGAGGTGCAGAAATTCAGATGTGAGCCTGACACCGCTGCTCAAACCTCACCCTGTGTCCCTGTCCCCTGCTTCTGCTCAGGAGGCAGCCACCGGCTGTCTTTTATTTTCAAGTTTTATTGCTCTGAGATGACGGGCCGTGCGAGAGGGTTGTTTCTAACCATCCTTCTCTTACTGAGATGATGTGTCGCTTGATTTTATGTGTGTTTTCCTGATGGGTTGTGCTTTCTGCCTGTGAAAAGCCTTACATCTGTTTTATGGAGTCAGACCAATTCAGCCAATGCCACTAAGATCCTCCGCAGGCACTCGACATCCTTATCCCAGACACCCGAGAGTGTAATCGCTCTCTCTGGGGGGAAAAAAAAAAAAAAGAGTGAACAAAATGTTTATTTTTGCATCTCAGCACATGCAAAGGCTCCAGTCTCCGGGCCGGGGCATTAGGCAGTCCTGGCTCTCCTGCAGGATCCATCTCCATAGAAAACTGCCTTTTTCTGACACCTGTTGACCAAGGGTGGTGCAGATGCCATCGTGGACTCGCTGGGAACAGCTGGGCATGCATGCCACTGTAGAGGTGATGGAGGAGGCAGGAGAGCAGCAGGCCCTGATCAGTGCTGGGTGTAAGGGGGGTTTGGTCCAGAGCAGGGTCTGCAGCCCATCCTGCATCCCCTCGCCCAGTCCTGGGGTGACAGCCAGCAATGACAACATGGCTTTTGCATTGTCCATGTCACTGTGACAACTCAAGCTGCAGCTGCTCCTCCCCATGCATCTGTTGGACAGAACATGGGGCTGCGCGGGCTCTCCTCCCGCCGTCACCGCTCCTCGCTGGGGGTGTCAAGCCCCAGAGCTGCCTTCCCACGGCAAGATGCTGCCTGCCCCTGCCCTGCCCCCTCGGCTTCTCTCTGATGTGGCTGCCGAAGGATGTGGCGACAATAAAAGTGTGAGTACAGAGAGGTGCTAAGGTAGGTGAGGCAGCTGGTTTCCTGTTAGCACCGGTGCGACAAGACACAGCTCTTCCCTGCTGCCCAGAGTGAGCCGGTTCCCAGCCCGCTCCCCACACCACAAGCTCCATTTACAGTTATTTACTAAAACAACACAGAGTGTGTGAACTCCCTCTAGGCCAAAAATAACTGCCGCCCCATTAACTCGAACTGTTTGTTTGTTTTCGGCTGTTTTCTGCCCTTATCGCCGGCAGGGAGCCTGCCTGCTGGGGGCTGGGGAGGGGAGCGGGGTTATCACCCCACCACCACCCGCAATTGCTGGGGAAAACCTTTGGGCTTCAAGACCCCCTCGGTCCCTGCTCTGGGAAGATTTTCTTGCACTGGGTAAAAACCAGCAGCGACCAGAGCGTGCCTGTGGGATGGTTGGGTTTTTGCTTTATGGTGTGCAATGGGGGTGTCCGTGGGGACGGGGCAGCTGGGTGACAGCAAGACGCCCCCAGACCTGGCTGCTCGCCTGCTTCCTCCTCGGGTTTTGGGGGACCCGATGGGCTTGTAGGGCCATATCAGAGGCTTGTGGCTGCCTGCAGCTGTGGGCATCAGGGAACGGGATCCTGTAGGTATCAAGTGAGGACTTAAGCGGGGCCTCAAAGTGGGGCTGGGCAGCCCAAGCTGAGGCTGGGGTGGGAGTGAGTGCTCCTGGGGAGCTGGGAGCCCCCAGCCCATTCCCGGCCCCTCCTAAGCCCACCAGCAGGACAGGTTTTGCTTGGTTTTCCCTGAGACATGCTATGGAGGAAAATCCTCAAATAGGCATTAAGTTCGTAGTCTTTCAGCCAGGTTTCAGGGCTAATAATGATGGGTTTTGCCCTCTCCGCCCCAAAAATCTTGGGAAACCCATCTTGGTTTTCAACCAGCTCTAAAGTGAGATGAAAAACTTCAAAATCAGAAGTTGCCATGAAAAATGGCCCAGATCCCTGGATGGAGATAAACCGCTTTAAAGCAAAAAATAACACTTTTCCCATGGTTGGCTGTGACAATATTTGCATTCACAAGGGCAGCCCAGAGCCCATCCCCGCTGCCATCCCTGGTGCTCCTTGCCGCGATGCTGAGCACACCCACCTCCCCGGCAGCCCCAGGAGCCCCCACGCCTGCCCTGCCCAGCTGGCGAGGGCTCTGCATGTGCTGGCTCTTCCTTCTCAGGCTCTTCAGTAGCCGCAAACGTGTAGGAAGATTTGGCAGTGTCCCTCCCACCAGGGATGGATTTGGGTGGCAGGGGAAGGACTGTGGAGGGCTGCAGCCCTTCCCATTACCCACCCTCACTGCCCAGTGCATCGTGCTTGCTTCTGCCCTCGTGAGAAGACATTGAACTTTGACTTTTCTCTGCCCTGGCTTTTTCAGTTCAGTCCATGAAGTTTTGCTCCATGTTTTATATGCCATAAGATATGGTTTTTCCTTTTTTATTCTCTTCTGCCTTTGACAATTGTGTTCATTTAGGAGGTTTTGCTTGCACTTAAGAACACATGTGGATTGCAGCTAGCGCTGCTCTCCTGCCTGCTGTCCATCTCACATCACCGCCATCCTGGGGAGGGATCTTGCAAAGTCCTTGGCATTGCTCTTGGGTCTTGTCAAGGTAGTGAGGGCAGAATCAGGGAGCGCTGCCGAAACCCCATGCATGCACTGACAGTGTCCACGGCTGTCCCTGGGAGGGAACACTGGTGCACCTCACCATCCCTTTAGGAGGGCACAGAATGCAACAGGGCTGGGGGGCTCACCGCCTTATGCACGCACAAGTAACTGGAAAAAACCAGGGAGTGTTGCAGGGCAGTTAAATTCCATGTTTTGTCACTCCCCAGCCGTGGCCAGAAAGTCCCTTGAATGCCCTGTTCCACGGTCAGAAATTAGTTCGGTCTGTCACGAAGGAGAAGGGAATGTTTTGTGGGCTGGGTGAAATCAGAGCACACCAAACCCACGCAGGTTGCTGCCTCAGCCACTTCTGCATCACGTCTGTGAGCTCTCGCCTCTGCAGTGCACTGATGCCTTTGGCCACTTTGCAGAGGTTGTGAAAGCCCTGTCTGCCTGATTAAAATTATCTTCACAGGGAGCCAGATTAGGGAATTCAGTAAAAATGGCTATTTAAAATGTCCCCAACATGCCTCATCTGAGGATCTCCAAGTACAGTCGACTTTGTGGGGAAGGGTCCCATTCTCCACCCTGGGGAAAGACTTCTCAGTGGTGGGCTGTGGGAGGTGTATAAATTTATAAAAATGGTCTTTTTGCTCCTGTGAGGCCCTGTATGGAAAAATTACAGCATTGCCTGAGCGCTGGCAGTCTTTGTCAGACTTCCTCAATATAAACCATCACGTGCAATCACTGGTGCACAAACGTCCATGTGGTACCTTCACTAAGATAAAGTGGAAAAGTCAATGAGGAAGTGGTGGAGCTGGAAGAAATATTATCTAGGAGGTTATGGACTCCTGTAAGTCACAAAACGTGGAGCAAAGCCCTTTCCTTGGCAATAGCAGTAGCTGTTCAAGTTGATTCATTCGGGCAGGGAATGCCCCAGGCTGTGATTGTCATCCAAGACGATTCTATCTCCATTAGCATGTCCGTGGAGGAGGTTAGTAGCACCAGAGCTGGAAACTGGTCTTCGGGCTGTGGGGAGCACAGCAATGCAGAGATTTTCTTCCTGCTCAGGGTAACCAGAAGATTTTGCAGTTTGGGGTTTGGGTTGTGCAGAACGAGCCGCCAGCTTGGGTGTTTTATTTGTTGACCCTACTGAAATGTTTATCATTGTCACCAGCATGATTTCTAATTTCAGGAGGTTCTTTCCAATATTTCTCTCCTCTTCTGACAGTCAAACATTTTTCCCACCCAGCCAGCTTCCCCTTACATGACAGATGAGGACAGTTCTCACAGCATGTGAGAACTTCTCACCACCTTATTTTGCAAATGGTCTCCTCGGTCGACTCGGCAGGTGTCCCTCCCTTCTTCAGTCTGTCTGCAATGAGATGGTTGCCCTGTCTTAATCCATGGAAAGACTGTTCCAGCCCTCTTTAAAGATCCCCTGATGTTTCACAAAATCTTTTGACATCTCACATCTAGATTACCCTGGGGAAGAAAGGGCGTCAGGGCAGGGGGATCTGGTTGCAGCCCATGCCTGCGAGGGGGTTACAAGACAGTCAGGCTCGGTGGGGCAATGCAGGCTGAGGCCGTGCGCATTGGATGGTCACAGAGAGGCTTCCACTGTGGTGATAATTAGGCACTGATGAGCTAGACTTGGTGGAGCCTGGCAGACCCCTGGCTCTGCCCACTCACCTTGTGCGGGCAGCAGGATGGTCCTAGTGGCAAGGCCAGCCCTGGGACCCACCTTTGCTCACATGCCTCGGGGAGCAACGCCCTCGCTGAGTCCCGGCACTTCATAAGAAAGGATGGTCTGGCAGCCCGTTGGGTACTGGACATGTACCTGAAGCCTGGTGAGCTTTGGGTCTCCTGCAGTGGCCACAGCTCCGGTGGGTCGGAGTTGCTGTGGTGGGATGCAGGTCAGTAGGACTGGTCCAGGCTTGGCAGGTGTCACTGGGTACCACTTGCACAGCACATCAGTGCTCAGGTGTGAATTACATTTAAGACCGCTGAGCCAGAGCATTCTCACCCAACACCATTCCGGACTCATGTCCTCTGGAGACCCCAGCCCTGGCTTCCCAGGAAAGCAACTTTGGCCCCAGCACATGTGATGTCCCCAGTGGCTTGGGTGATGGTATTTTCCTTTCTCACTTTGCAGAGCAGCAGGAGACATTTATGGTGCTGTCTGGCACAGGAGGTTCCTCACTTCTCTTTTCTCCTCTGGGAAAGTTTCTCCTCAGAGAACAAAAAAGAATAAATTTTAAAAGACACAGTATTCTCTTTTTCTAGTTCAGGGAAGAATTAGGTGCTCTGTTTGTTAAAGATAATGGAGGGATGGATGTTTACTGTGTGGAAACCACACCTGCTTTGCTCCCAAGTCCATCATCTCCAAGGCTTCTGACAACTTGCACAGAGTGAAAGAGAATCTGGAAATAGTGCCCAGAAATGGGGTCAGCACAAATCCCGTGCCCGTGGTGCCTCTGATCGCTAGTCTGGCTCTCACTCCATGGTAGGCCCACCTCAAGCCCCCCCCAGCCCATTTTCTAAATGCCTTTTGACAGCAGGGAGCTTTGAAGGCTGCCTCTGCCTCTCCCAGAGCAGAAATTTCCCCTTTCCTGCCTGATTGGGCATCCCAGTTTCAAAGTGGTTGCAGAGTGCCTATGCCTGGAAAAACACACGTAAAATTAATTTGATGTGAATAGAGGGTCCAAAGACACTGGAGAGCAGGAAACGCATGCGCTGGGCTTGTGCACTGGGGTGAGCTACATGCACAGGGGCTACAGGCACCCCAGAGAAGCCCCTGTGCACCAGTGGGTCCGGTTGCCCAACGGGACCTGCAGCGGTGGCTGGCAGATGCCAGCACCCTTGTCAGCTCTGCTTGGCATCATGCTCCCACCATGGGCCCTGCCTTTGGGGAACCAGCCCCTTGATGGGTCTGCAATTCGGGGAGGTTCATCTCACCTTCCTGGACACTTCGATATGTCAGGTGCTTCGGTCTGGGCTATGGGTCCACAGCGGTGGTTTGGAGAGGAATTAGTCTTGGTCCCTGATGTCCCTAAATGCTGATGGGGAGAGTTGTCCTAATATGGTGTCTCTTTCTCCCCACAGACAAGGAAGGGGTCCCATGGGCAGAATGCAGTTGAACACTGAACTCAGGGCAGTTTGAGTCCTGTCCCTGGGGCCTCTGCTGTGCCCAGTGTAGTGCGGAACTGGGGAAAGGGGGAGCTGAGCCGGCGTGTCTGGCAGGCAAGTGCAGGTCCCCGTGCTCCGCTCACACTCTGCCAGGCTGTTTTCATGGGTGCAATACGGGGAAAGAAGGGGGAAATTGGTTATTTCTGCCCATGGCATAAATGCAGATCACCTCACCAGCTCACTAGCTGGAGGACCAGTGGTGCCCACTGGCAGACACCAGCCCCGGCTCCCACGGCTCCCATAGCAAACCTCGCTGCAGAGCCAAGGGCACGTTTTACCATTTGGCTTTTTCTTGGGGGGGATTTCAGTGCCACAGCCGTGGTGTGAATTCACATGTGTTCCTGACCACGGGCTCATCCCCACTGGGATGGACGGCACTGCAGCGCACTCTGGACGCCGGTGCTGGGTGCCAGCCCTTGGTGTGGGCGTTGGCACAGCCAGCACACCTGCTCTGATAGAGCAGAAACTCCCATTTGGGTGCCACAAGGTATCTGAGCTCCTGCCATGCAGCAGGCTCACTTCCCTCCCCTCTTTCCTTTTGTCCCTTTGCTGGCTTTGGTGCGATCCTGCTCACCGGCGCATCTCTCCACGGCGCTGCCCACAGCCCCGAGCCTGGGCAGTGGGCTGAGCGAGGTGACAAATACCTGCTTGCCAGGACTGTTATTTATTTGCTGTCGCAGCCCTGTGGGCCCCCGGCCAAGCCTCTGAGCACTCTGGCCACTTCATCTTTTTGTTTCCTTCTTCACATATTTTTCTGGACGTTGCGTTTTCACATCTCCTGTTTGTTTTGAATGCTGGGGCGGGGGGATGGACACATGATGGCAAATTCCCAGCCTGGACCATGCTGTGTCTTCCGCCTGGACAACATGGGGCAGGGGGTGTGAAAGTGCCTGCTGAGAATATGCTCACATTGCAACAGCGAAACCAGACGCCTGCAGCCACCCCACTCTTCATGTGGTCACAGTGGCTGCGGCCCCCAAGGGAGGAACACAAAGCAAAGCGTCTCCTGAGAGCAGGCACCTTCAGCTCCTGCAGAACCCAGCTGCAGCGTTTTGGGGAAGACTCGCAGCTGTAGCCTGAGGGAGGATTCGGGTGCTTCATCTGCAGGGGGTTGGGGAATAGGGAGGTGGGAACAGCCGGAAGAGCTCATCCCAGCCAGGACAGTGAGTAAACCTGCTCTTGGCATCATTTTATGCTGGTGCAAAGTTTCCTCCCAGCCTGCCGTGGCTCCATGGCTGCTCAGTTCTAGTGGTTCATTGCCAGGAGACCCGGCCAGGTGGGGGTTGGGGCTAGGTGGTGGCTTGGCGAGCGTGGAGAGGACCCTTGTCCTGCAACAAGCTCCAGCTCTGCTTCAGCATTGGGCTGGGCTGGGCTGGGCAGAGAAGGGAGCTCTGCAGGTATGGGCTCTGGGCACTGTTGGCCGTGCCATTGCAGATGCCAGCTGGAAGCAGCCGGCTTGAGCAGGGATTCAGCTGTCCTGAGTCTTCCCACGGGATTTTGTTGGGCTCCAGTTCTGGATGATGCTCAGCCAGGCTGGTAGCACTTGGGGAAGCATGTCCCAGGAAGCCCCACCAGCACCCTCTCCTTAGCCTTTATTTTAAAACAACACACAAGGAGTTTCATGCCAATCTCAGCAGCTCCAGCACAAGGTTGTTCTGTGTCTTGTCACCAGTGCAGAGACCCCTCTGGGGTCCAGGCCTAAAAATTAGAGCACTTTCGGGTGCTCAGGGTTGTCTGGCTTTGCCCTCTGCCTCCAAGGACATTGAGCCGGGCCTGGGCGCGCTGCCCAAAGGGGATCTCCTCGAATCCCAGCCAGCTTCAGCTGTGCAGCCATCCCACCTCTCCCGGCTGGCCTCTCCTTGACCACACTCAGGACCTCCTCCCTTTCCTTCCCACATCCTCTCCTGCCGTTCGGGAGTGGATCCTGTTTGTGGTGGACCCCTGAGGATTTCACCCGCTGGGCAGTTCCGTGTTTCTGGCTGCTGGTTTGTCAGATCCAGTCAGGGTTGTTGGTTTTTTTGACCGATTCTTCATACTTTTGTGTTCTCATTTCTGTTGCTCATTCGCCCCAGGTGCCCTCCAGAGCAGCCCAGCACTGCGCTGGGGTAAAGGCAGGCTGAGGACATGCATGCAGGTGCAGGAAGGGCAGGAAGCCGGCTGCGACCGACCGCTGCCTGGCAGCACGGCATGCTGCCCAAACTGGAGCCTTTGGCCCTGGGCTGGCAGAGATGGGCCCATGCTCCCTGCCAGGTCTGCCTGATGAGGGGCACGGGGACAGCAGGTTGGGGTCACACCAGCCTCTGACTCTGCCAGAGCCTCCAGCAGGTCAGAGCTCCCCACAGAAACCCTGGCTTTCCTCTCCTTCCTGCAGAAAGCTCGAGGAAGGTGGGGCTTGGGTCTGCAGAGATGCAGCAAGCGAGCTGGATTCACTTGCCCAGAATTTGTCCCCAAGTAGATGTCAGCAGGTAGCTGGGGAAGCAGTCAACTATGCCCATGACAGTGGCACAGGCTGGGTCCCAGCTGTGCCTTTCCCAGGATACTGGAACTGAGCCGGAGTGGTGCACAGCAGTGTGGGCAAGGCGGGAGCACCCAGGGTGGCCTGAGCACCCTGCACTGTCCTTAAGCACCCAGGCTGGCATTACCACCCACACTGACATTAAGCACCTGGACTGGCCTTAAACACCCAGACTGGAGTTAGCACCCAGACTGGTGTTGAATAGCTGGACTGGCATTAGCACCCAGGATCGCATTAGCATCTGGGCTGGCCTTAAGCACCCAGACTGGTGTTAGCACCCAGACTGGTGTGAAACACCTAGAGAGGCACTAGCACCCAGGCTGGCAGGAGCACCCAGGCCAGCATCTCTTGACTCCATAGATTCAGCGGGAGAAGGTTGGGGTTGAGCTGCAGCAAAGCATGAGGCTAGAAAAGGGTTTTAGTTGGATTTGGTGGAGCTTGCAGGAAAACAATAATGGACCTGGTAGAGCTCAGGAAAACCTGGAGGGATTAAGAGTAAAGCCAGCAGCTATTCACCACTCTCTGTGGGGTCCCGGGCATCTCACAGCACCTTACAGAATCCCTCCATACCCTCATGTCCCCCAGTTAGGTGGCAGTGCCCTCCTCCGGGGCAAACCCCCTTGCTGCTGGCACCCATGGGGTGCCGCAGGGTGCAGGACGGCTGCAGCCCGGGCGCTGCACCCTGCCAGGCCTGGGCTAGCCCCGCAGCCCGGCCAGGGCACAGGGTATTTCGGCACAGGGGTGCAAATGCTGAGCATTAGGAAGGGATGCAGGGCTGGGGGGTGATGGTGGCTGTGCCACCTCAGGACCTCTGCAGCAGGGCAGCTCCCCAGGGCTCTGCCAGCTCCCTGCCTAGCCTTGGGGGACAACGTCAATGAGGAAGTGGTTTGAGTTAATCTGAACCACCTGTCCTGGGTACAACTGTGACACTTTCTCAGCTCCTGACCCCGACCCTGACCAGAAGCGACAGCATTAACCCTGGCTGGCCTCCCCAATGCCACGGCCAAGCCACAGGAGTGGCACGAGGGGCTGTGCTGTGGCCACCGCTGCATTGCCCTGCAGGTTCAGACCCTCTAGCTGAAACAGTTCCTGTCTCCCAAGGGATTCGGGGGCACTGCTCCCGTTCACAGCCAAGGGCACAAAACCTCCTGGCAGCCTGACAGCCCTTGCATGAAGTCAGCCTGGGAGCAGGTCCCAACAGATGCTGTGCATCCCACCGGTGGCCGTGCCAGAGGCTGCCATCCCCAGCGTCCTCCCCAGATGGGCCGAGCACCAGAGGAGCCGTAGGGTGGCTTTTGAGAGGGTCTTCCTTGGGGGGTGCTGAGCTGCTGTGGCATCGGGGAGCAACAGGATCTTTCTCAGCGTGTCCCTTTTGGGGTGCCTTGGCCTTGTGCTGGCTCCAAGTAACCCTGATGCCTGGAACGAGTCTCAGGGGCTTCATCCTGTGAGACCACCAGAATAACAGAGGGTTAAACCCCACCATACCAGCTCAGCTGGGAGCATTTTTGCCACTTTACTTTCTCCCTGCTCTTGCAACACAAAGAACAAAGCTGCCAGTTTGCCCGGAATGACCCCTGCGTCCTACAAACCTAACCCCTTCCTCGAAAAGACAAAAATCCCATTGCTTTGCACCTCCATCTGTTTAGTGAACAGTTTAACCTAACAAGATTAGCATTCGAGGTCGTCTCTTCTTCTTTTACTTTTTCCCCTGCCGTTTGCAAAGAAAACAGCATTGGATTTAGGACAAAAGCTTGAAACCCCTCATTTGTAAGTAGCGCAGGCTTTGGAAACTGTTTTGTTCCAAAGTTATCTGGGGAAAGGTCTTGCGAATCCTCCCCTAATGCAAACAGGAGTCGGACAAGGGGCTCAACCCCAGGGGGGATGGAGCCCAGCATGGAACACCTGCACCCAGCTCTGCCTGCTGTGGGGTTGGGGAAATTTTGTTGGGTTATTCCCCCAAAGGAGGTTTGCAAAGAGAGAGGGTTGCAGTGGTGGGGAGAGGCTGCAGTGGGGTGGCTGGGCCAGGAGGGTATCGGGATTTGCATTCTCTGTTCCCCCATAGACACCCTCTGGTGATGTTTCACCGCACACTTCCACCCCTGTTGGGAAAACATGGGGAGAGTGGGCTCATCCCCAGAGGTGATGGATGAAGCCACAGCAGGAGGAGAGTTGTGAAAGAGCAGCAAGTGTCAAAGCCGAATTAACCTGCGAGGGGACACAAGTGCTTTTTTTAATGTGTGCGCGTGCTTGTTCCTTAAACACCATCACATCCCACCTCGAGCCCCTTCCAGCGGGCTGAGCCACCCGGGTCCCTGCTGCAGCCTGGCACTGCCCAGAGAGGTGACAGCCTAAAGAGTCCCCAGGGAATCGTTGTCAGGGAGGGGGGAAAAGGTAAAGGGCTTGATTTTCATTCTTTGGGACTGTTTTCTCCTCCCTCATCTCCCTCCTGCCCCCTCCCTTTTCACCACATTGTGCTGAGCTTGAATCAGACCTTCACAAAGGGGATTAGAGGCCGGTTGCTGATAAATAGCAAAGCAGGTTGGAAGCGTGGGAACCAGCCATGGCGCAGCGCGGAGGGACATTCCTGCTCCGGAGGGCCAGGCAGGAGCAAAAGTCCGGGCTAACCCCGGGTCACCCAGGGGACCCAGCGCCTGAGAAGATTTGTTCGGACACTGGCTTTTGTTGTGCACAGTTCCGTGTCAGCCCAGCGTGTCTCTCGCTGCTATTGATGGGGAAGGAAAGCGCTATTGTCAGGCACCCGAGGGCCCCCCTTTCACTCCTGAGCTCTCGGGGTGACGTCAAGGCGGTACGTGGGAACCCAACCGGCCAGCCTGGAGCAGGGCAAGTGGTCCCAGTGATGCTCCGTGTCTGCTGGCCCACTCGCAAGGCAAGGAGAGATGCTTGGGGGGTCTCTGGGAGCTGAGCATCCCCTGCGGGGCCAGGAGCTGTGCTTTCCCCCTTGCAAGCCACCCTGGCGCTGCTGGGGAGCCGGGGCCGGGCAGGACAGATGCTCCAGCAGGCAGCTGGGTGGGAACATGGAAGGCGTTTTTCTTTATCTCAGCCCCGGCGTTATCAGTGAAATTTCCCAGAGGGAGGGGGTGAGGTAGGATCATGTCAAAAATTCATGCTGGGGAATGGCTGCTGGCTGCAAACGCAGCTGCTCAGCCCTGCAAATCCCAGGGGTGTCTGCAGTGTCTGCTCTCGCCCCACCTAGACACCTGCTGATGGGTTGAGCATTTCCCTCATCCTCAGGCTCTTCTTTGCTTACACGGTTTTAATCTCCACCTGGAGACCCTGGGAGAGGTGAAAGAAGGGCCCAGGGCTGGGTCTGACCCACGCCTTGGTCCAGCTCCTGCTCCGGCCTCTTTTCGGGAAGAGGAAGGGCAGGGAATTTCCCCAATGAAGTGCTGTGGGGTGTGCAGTAAAGCTGCCCTGAGCAGCTAAATGAAGCTCAGCTGCTTTGCATCTGGTGCTGAGCTCACTACAGCATCTCGGAGCATCTGGGGACAGGCGACATGCCAGTGAGGGAGCCTCCTGGGAAAATCCCTCCATTCCGCCTCTGGCTTTTCCCCCGTGACCTGACAGCAAGGAGCTGCAGGTGACCTTGAACCCTGCAAGCTGCCTGGTCCTGGTCAGGGCTCTGCACGTGTCCTCTACCGTCTCAGAAGATGAACCAAGCACCAAGGCTGGGCTTGCTCCTAGCCCTTGTTTCTCCTCTGAAGCCTGGGTTTGCTGCTGAAGGCTCACCAAGAGCTGAGGCTCCAGCACCCCATCCTCCGGTGTCCGCCTGGGGACCACCAGGCGGGAGTGACTCCAGAGCCACCCCCAAAAGCTCAAATGAGCCAAAGCCAGTCCAAACCACCACATCCAGGTGGTACCCACAGGCTCTTTGTCCAGCAGGGAGGCAAACAGGGGAGAGCAACAAATATATTTGCTGCCACCAGGTCCTCCAGCTGCGTCCCACCACGTTGGAAGGAAAAACAAAAGCCTCCCCTATGAACTGGGATTACCCTGGAGAAATGAGGCAGCCCAAGCAGGACAGCGGGAATGTGGCTGCTCTGCTACCAAGGATGCATGCTGCCCTTCCTGGGAAATCTGTGTGGGCAGCCGTAGAAATATTCCTGGAGGTCACTTGGGAGTCTCGGAGCTGGAGGGGCAGCATAGCTCTGTAAGGGCTGGGCAACAGCCAAGTTTTTTTTAAAAGAGCTGTGAAAAAAATGGGAACAGCTTCCGAGAAGCAGGATTTTCGGCACGCGCTGGTTTGGGTCCTCCCTGGTGGGTGGAGGAGCAAGTCGCCACCTGACCACATTTTCGGGGCCTTGCCCGAAATGCCTCTCTGGCCCCGTACATGCCTGAGGGCAAGGACCCACCGTGCTGCTGTTGCATGCCACTGCCACAGCTTGCTTGTGCCCAAGTGCTGAGTCAGCACTTGGCAAGCCTGATGTGATCCTGGTGAACCTGGCAGTATGCATGGATATGGGGCAAGGATGGGGATGGGGATGGGGATGGGGATGAGGATGAGGATGTTTTCCTGCTTGGAGCACATGGGATGCTTTCAGACACACTGCCCTTGGTCAGGTCCCTGCACAAACCTAGCTGTGTTGCCCATGCTCCTCCGGACACCCACCCCACACCCCACCTGCCCACCGCCTCCTCTCCTGTGGGTGCAGAGACCG
The DNA here is from genome assembly GCA_031468815.1 of Morus bassanus. Taxonomy (NCBI): domain Eukaryota; kingdom Metazoa; phylum Chordata; class Aves; order Suliformes; family Sulidae; genus Morus; species Morus bassanus. The sequence continues at coordinate 12,696,462 of CM062586.1, forward strand.
ATGGGGTTGGAGGGAGCTGGGGTGGGAACAGCCTGAGACAGCCAAGTCCTGCACTGCTGGTGCATGCCTCGCTGCTGCACAGGCCATGGGCACGGAGAGGCAACTCCCCAGCACCCAGATGGTGCTCTGGGTGAGGATGCTCCTTCCAGCCACTGCTCTTTGGGTGCCCGACCTGCTGCAAAGGCATCTCCTGCACCCTCCATCAGCCCAGCACCCACCCACCTGCCTCCAAAACCCCACGGGGCACAGCATCACCTACCCCCAGACCAGGGTGAGCTCCCCTGAGGTGCTCGGATGAGCCATCAGGCAAATGTTATCTACAACCTCTCCCACCACAGCTCACCCCTGCAGACCTGCCAAAGGGACCCAGCCGGTCGCTGGCTGCCATGTGATGGACTGCTGTTGGATTCTTCTATAGAAAATAAATAGTCCTGCAACAGGAGTGGATTTTTTTATTATTATTATTATTCCCAGGCTATCAGAGTCACCAGCTTAGCCCTGCCTAACCGAATACAGCTGTTTCCTGTGCGCTCAACAACAGGCCTGACGCTCCGCCGTCCTCCTGGACGGTTTATTTAAATAGGTAAGATCCGGATTTCCGGAGCGAAACAAACAGCGCCAGACGCCTGAACTGCTCCAGCCCTGAACTCTCTGCGCCCTCGCAGTGCCCCTGCCGCCTCTCTGAGCCTTCGGTCCCTGTCGGGGTCCCCTCTGCCACCGTGACGGGGCAGGGAGAAGGCACTTGTGGAGGTGCTGCCAGTGCCTAGTTTTTTCCTTTTTTCCAATGCTGGGGGAGGGCCAAAGGCAATTGTCCCCTTGTCCCAAAAGACCACATTTCTCTGGCTGGAGTCTTAAAGACATTTGTCTGGGACAGCTGAGGATCAGACCTTTCCTTTCCATCGGTGGGATGCTGAGGCCATGTGCCCCTCACCCAGCTCTGCAAACCCTGGTGCTGTGTCCCCCAGGGGAGAAGAAATGCCCTAAGCAAGCATATCTGTGATGAGTTAGAAGGATAAATAGTAAATATGAGAAAAAGAGAGTACTTAGGATGGTTGGGTTCAGTGGGGGAAGGCAGGCTAGTAGTGTCAGTGTGTGTTAAGACAGACTATCAGGTTTTGCTGGGCTGAGTTTTGTGACTGTTTTGCAAGTGTAGAATAAATTTGGATGGATGTTAACCTTCCGGTTGCTGCAATCATGCAGAACAATTCAAGAAAGAACAGGTGCTAATCGCTTCCTTTTAATTTATGTTCAACATTTGACCAGCCAGAAAGTAGGCTTGAAAACTGGGTCTCTCCGAGATGCCTTGCTGGGACTTGTGAAGGTACATGGGGCAAACTCCCCGCGTCTTCTACATGTCCCCGTGCTGGAGATGTCAGCCAGGATGGACAAGACAGGAGTGTTCTGCTCGGGCACGGAAGCCTTCCTTGGGAAGGGGTTGGGTCAGACTGGGGAATGGCTCCATGGATGCCATCCTGCTAGGACTCCCCTCGCCCCGTCATCCCCCACCCCACCATGGGCAGGTTTGCAGCTCCGCATGGACCGAGACACTCATTGGCAGCAGCCCCATGTGCTCAGGGTGCCGTAGCTGCCTGCAGCCCTCCCTCAGTTCAGAGCCCCCCCTTGCCCACAAGCATCACTGTTCCCACACTTGTCCCTTTGGCTCTTCACGGAAGAGCAGTTTGGTGGTGTGAAAACTCTTTGGTGTTAATTACTGGCTTTTTGGGTGCAGTTATGTGATGTGGCGATGCTGACATGTCCCAACGCTGTGCGCCCGTGCAGTGCCCGTGCCGGCATTGCGCTCAGCCCCGCTGCTGCAGCACCACCAGCCCCAGCACAGGCAGCTGAAGCGCCAGGAAACTCTGTTTTGTAGGCTTTGGTCTGGGCTCGCTTGGCTCCCTGGGGTGGGTCAGGCTGCCACTGGAGCCCAGCTGTCCCCAGGCCCAACAGCCCTGATGGCACCAGTGCTGCTCCCTGTCAGAGCCAGTGCACACAGTGATACCGCTCGGCATGAGCCCAGCTCAGGCCATGGTCCCTTCCAGTGCCATCACTGTGATGGCACCGTGGGTGGGTAGTTCCCAGCGACAGCTCAGGTCAGTGCTGCCCCGGGATGCAGAGCTGGGAGCCGCACGCAGCTAATGCCAGCGCTGCATGGCTGCCGGGGGGCAGCTCTCAGCCTAGGCTCACATGGGTGTCCTGAAGTCGGGGTGCTTCACATGAGGCTGTGGCTTTCCCTTTCTTATTCTTTTTCCTTTTTTTTTTTTTTTTGTGTCCTTTCCCTTTTTTCTTTTTCCTTTTCTTTTTCTTTTTCCTTTTCTTTTTCTTTTTCCTTTTCTTTTTCTTTTTCTTTTTCTTTTTCTTTTTCTTTTTCTTTTTCTTTTTCTTTTTCTTTTTCTTTTTCTTTTTCTTTTTCTTTTTCTTTTTCTTTTTCTTTTTCTTTTTCTTTTTCTTTTTCTTTTTCTTTTTCTTTTTCTTTTTTTTCTTTCCCTTTTTTCTTTTTCCTTTTCTTTTTATTTTTTTTTTCTTTTTCCTTTTCTTTTTCTTTTTCTTTTTCTTTTTCTTTTTCTTTTTCTTTTTCTTTTTCTTTTTCTTTTTCTTTTTCTTTTTCTTTTTTCTTTTTCTTTCTTTTTTCTTTCTTTTCTTCATTTTCTTTCTATTTTTCTCTTTCTCTCTTTCTTGCTCTCATTTTCACACTACCCAGTTGTGCTCTCTTTGCAGTTCATACCCATCAGGCATCTTGTTTAATGCTGCTCAATAGGATTCACAGCCCCTCAGCAGAAGTATCGCCGTGCCCCCACACCCTGACCTTTGTTGTGATAGTGAAACCTTGTCACCATTAAACCAGAATCCAAAGATAAGCTGTAGTTGGACCATAAACTGCAGGGCTGTTTGCCAGGATGATGGTGAGCTTGCCTCCTGCCTGGGCTGGAGGTCGGGCAGCATGGCCAGGATGGTTCCCTCAGGCTTTAAGGCTGGGGAACCACCTTGTGATCCGTGACCGGGAACACCAGGGTGGCACAGATGTCTGCCCGCTGGGGTAGATGGCTCCCATCCCAGCAGGCTGGTTTCGCACCAGCACAAGTTAACAAAGATGAGCTGAGTTTGAGCAAATGTGGGCGAGAGCAGGTGCAAGCCCAGCATCGTCTTATTTGCAGGGAGAACCAGAAGAAATCCTGGTGCCTCGATTTCTCTGCAGGCATCTGGGAGCAGCCACATTCTGGGGGTCCACACTTTGCTGGTGACTGCAAAGGTGACAGAGTTGGCTGGTCCTCACCCGCCACCCCCCTCCTGGCAAGTGGGGCCTTGCAGGGCAGGCCAGGTTACCAGCCATTTGGTCCCAGCAGCGTCGGGCCAAGTGCCGATGCCGGTGCAGGCGGCTGGTGGCGGGGGTGGCTGCCGTGAGAGGGGAGCGATTCGCACCTCCAGGCGAGAGATGAAAGAGCCACTGGCGCTTGGAGATGAAAGAGCCGGTGGGGCCTTGGCGCAGGGTGAGGATGGGAGGTGAGGGGAAGCCCCAAGAGCTGTTTTTCTTCTCATCTCTGCCACACAGTGGGACGGCAGCAGCCAGCAATGGGCTTTCCCAGGGCCACAGCAGAGCAGAGCCCTGTGCTGAGCCCCACACTGGCTCCATGGTCCCCTCCTGGCTCCCAGCTGAGGTGCCGAGTGGCGGCAGGAGCCGCTGAGCATCCATCAGGACATTGCATGGAGGAAGGGAGGCTGTGGGGGTGTTTGCCAAAGGAGAAGGGGGGTGGGGGGGCTGTTCCTGAATGGAGGCAGCCGTGCCGCTCCTGGCCCTGCCCGCGACTGTGCCGGCTGTTTGGGGTCATCCCTGTCACCCAGTGTCAGGTGCCATCGTGCAGAGGTGACACAGCAGTGAGACAGCCTTGGGTGAAGTCTCCATCTCTGGTTTGTGCGTGGTGGGGCCAGGGACGGGACTTGGTGGCTTGTCTGAGAGTGGCAGGGGGAGTCCCTGGGACTCCTGTCCCCAAGCAAGACCGTTCCCAAGTCACACCATTGCGGTGTGGCATGCGGTGGGAGCCCAGCATGCCTGGTGCCCTGCCCTGTACTGTGCCGTGCTGCCATTGCACACCATGCTCCCTTTAGCTCAGCCCTGGGGTTTTGGGTGCAGCTGTGGACTCAGCTGTGCCGGGACCACCTGGCTGCTCTCTAAGGGGGTGTCTGTGTGTTGGGCTGGTCTTTCAGTGCCTCCTCTGCCATCTCCAGTCAGACTCTAATTCAGCAGGGCACAGGCAGCACTGAGGCAGGTCCCCTTTTATCATGGGGGGATAATAATCTCTCTTTAGCCTCCCCTTTGCCTGAGACTAAAGCTGGAGGAGCAGGAATCCTGAGGGCAGTCAGAGTCACCAGGAGCCGAGCGGGTATCTCCTGGGCTGCCGAGGATGCTCTGCTTCAGATGTCCCTGTAACCTTCTGCACTGGTGCAGTTTGTCCCCAATGGCTCATGCAGAGCAGTGAGAGCAGAGGCTGGTGCTCTGGCAGATGGGCACCCACACCTTCCCCAGAAAGCCTGGGCCTTGGCAGCTTGGACTTTGACTTGCCTTGGACTTTGAGGTTGAGCCTCTAAGACCAAATGGCAAGCTGCTTCCCCTCAAAGACTCTAGCCAGGTACCTAATGAAGGCCCATTTTTCACGCCTATGTATCATTTTTGTATGCAAGAGCTTGTGCAAGGGCCTGGGTTGTTGCTTTGAGGAGCCTCAAACTTCCAGGTACCCATGAAATGGGGCTGAGCAGGAGAAGCTCCCACTGAGCTGCTCCCTCCAGCTCCCCCTCCCAGGGCGAATACAGAGTTTGCTCACCCGGGGCTGCTCAGGCAGAGCTCAGAGGGCTTTATCCACCAGCCCTGCCCTGTGTGTCCCAGAGCTCTGCCAATCTGCCGGACCTCCTGGCAGGCTGGCAGTGGCCAAAGGCAAAGGACAGTGAAGAAAAGGGCACTGAGCCTCCTGACATGGCAGGTGGGGACCAGCAAGTCTTCAGGCACCTGCAGAGAGTGTTGGGTGAGGATGCTGATGGAGCCAAAGAGATCTGTGGCTTGGCATCTGCATGATCTGGACTGCGAGGCATTCATCACTGCATGGACTGAACTGAAAAGGCGGGGGAATCACTTGTTTCAGCTTAAAATGTTGCATTTGAAGTTCATTTTCATTGCCTCAGGGTGGCTTGGCTGGTTCTGAACCTCAGGCGGCCCTCAGGCAGGGGAAGCAGAAAATCCAGAGCCGTCCTCTAAACCCATCTCTCTGTTTGTGTCTTCTGGCTGGTCTCCTGGCAGGTCCGGGGCTGCTACCCGCCCCGGGGACGAGTGCGCTTGCTCGGACGATGCTGCACATTTGCCACGTTGGACCCAAGTGCGCTGGACATGTGGAGCTGTGGAGGAGCTCCGGGGAGCCGAGCTTGGCTACTGGCAACAGAAAAACCCTCCTGGCTGCTCCTGTCTCACAGCTGCAGCAAGTTTGACAGTGCTGTGCCTGTCCCTCCTTGGAGAGCACCAACCTCGTCGGGGCCTGTGGGATTCAGTTGGCACTGGGAAGCCTGGGGACGATGGCCAGGGGGACGAGGGTCCCAACTCATCTCTGTGCCTCTCCTCTGCACCAACTCCCACTCCTCCTGCCTCGTCCGCCATGGCTGCTGGGTAAGGATCGCTTATCACCTTGCACAAAACTTAACGCCTGTGGCCCTGGTTCAATTTGTGGCTCGAAAGTACTTCTGAACTACAGACAGGTGGTGATAACTTGCCTGCATGCTCATCTCCATTACACAGACACGTGTGTGCAGAGGTGCTGCCGCGGTCAGTGCCAGCATGGTGGGTAGGCTTTGCCCTTGCTGCTGCAAGAACCGAGGCACCTGCGTCAGGCGATGAACTAAACCTGCTGCCAGGTTTCCCAGCCGGTCTGCTGGACACTTAAGAGTGAACAAGAGTTTTTTGAAACCAGCCCAGAAATGCGCCGGGAGACAGACTGAGTTTATCGTCCTTCTGCTTCCCCCTGAATTCCAGTCCTCTGACATGTTTAGATCAAACCTGGTGACCCAAATCTGACTGCAGCAACTGAGAAGAAAAGTGACCTTCTGAAAAGAACAGCTGAGCCAGCCCAGGAGAGCAGCCGTGTGTGCTTCGGGCCACTCTGGGCCACTGCACCCGGCCACGCCGCAGAGATGAGCAGCCAGGCAGCACCGAAACATTTCACCAGTTTTAATTCAATTACATTAGAAAACAGCCTGTAGCGCCACTGACACCTTCACAGCATCCATGGCAGTGAAACAGCTCTGAAAGCTGTTGCCAGCAGCCTGTGCGAAACAGCTTAGTGGGCTCGGGCCAGGATCTAATAAACATGTGTGTGCAATGCAAAAACCACCTGCCACTTTGCAACGGGACCCGCTGACGGAGCTGTGGGAACATAGGGTCACCCCATCCCTGCCCCATGCTGGGGCACTGGGAACAGGCTAGCGGCTAGTTGGGGGACCTGGAAAAGTCCCCCAGCCCTTAGGGACAGACAGGTTGTGGGATCAGGGAGGGAGCTGCCTTCACAGCCAGCTGCAGGTGGAGGCAGGCAAGGAAGGAAGCAATAGAGGAGGGGGAAAAAGGAAAAAATGGGCATGCATCCCTCCTTCCTCCTGCTTTCCTCATTAGAAGTGTGGAGTTGATCGAGGCTGCAAGGTGGCAAGTGAATATGGAATTTGTGGGGTCTTGCAGCCATGTGGGAAGGCAGGGATGTGTCCCCAGGTGTGGGACTCTTCAGGCATTCAGCACCTGCTGTTGCCCTGGGCACCTCTCAAGCCTGCTTCCCCAAGCTGTCAAAGGTCTCCAGCCAAAAAATGGGGAAGAGCAGATATTTTTAAAGTGAAGAAAGCAGGAAAACTTTTTATTTCAAGATCTCTCCCCTAGCCTCTTCTTTATCTGAGCATCAAGCAGCTGTGATGGGCAGAAGCTCAAATTGTTGCCTCAGGAAGGTCTCATTTAATTAAAAGCCTGAGCAAGGAGAATGTTACCCCAACTGTTCGTCTTCTCAGGTGATGTCTGCCAACATCTGGGGCAGGGAGATGTGGTCTACTCTGATGCACATCCCGTCCTTGCTGCTGCTGTGTATCCCAGGGAGGCCATCACCTGCCGTGCTCAGTGCTTTTAAAACCTGGCTGCTCTAGATGCTGACCTGGGGCCCCAGGTGTTGTGCAGGTGGGTTTTTCCATGGCCTGGTGATGCTTTCCCATCCTTGCTTCCCACCTTTCAGGGTAGCCTGAAGAGGAGTGGGAGTTTCAGATCTTGCAAATCCCAGCGTGCTTTGGTCAGTGGTGCGGGAAGAGCCCTGCAAACTGTTTAGGGGGAGTCCTGGGTGAGCTGCGGTGGCTCCAGTGGCTGAAAGGGATCTTCCAGCCTGGGGACCCCTGTCTAGGGGACAGCAAGGGCAGCATGCCCTGATGGGGAAGGGCTCCCTGCAGCGTAAGCCCCAGGGAAGGGAGACCCCCTTGAACCCCTACCCATAGCCCCATCCCTCCCTCCCCAGGGGGGGACAGGCAAGGGGGACCCCCGCCATCTCAGGGTCTGGACAAAGGACCCCTCACCCTGGGGGGGCTTCCCCTGCTTCACTCCACTGGGGCTGTGTATCCCGCTGGCGCCCCACTCACCAAGCCCCTTCCTCCCCCCAGAGCATCGGCTGGGGCTCGGCAGGGTCTGCATGGAGCGGGCAGGACGGCTGGCCCCAGAGCCCCCGCCAAGTGCTTGTGGGGTTGGGTTTTTTTCCACTCCTGGGAACCAAGCGTCAGCTTTTGTTGGCGAACAGACTGTAGCTTTCATGTGAAAAGGTTAGTACAGTATGTTAGTTCCTAATGAGGGGATAATAGAGTCTGATTCTCACACCCCGGGGACTGCGAGGTGACAGCAGCATGGGAGAAGGGTATTTAACACCTTCGCCCTGGGAACCTTTTCCCTTCGCAGCCGGAGTCCCCCAGCCTTGCCAAGAGTAGGGAGGAGGAGGAGGAGCGTGGTGCAGCACCTTTGTCCCCACTTCCCTCTCAAGCCCCGATTCTGTCCCATCAGCACACATGTCCTTGTTGGGGCAGCCGGCGGAAGAGCCTGGGAAACAGTCGGCTGATAAGTCAGGATCTGGCCCCCCCATCACTGACTTATGTTGTCAAAACTGCCCCAGCCATGGGCAGCGTGGGGAGGCTGTGGGCCACGGTGCCTAGTGGGGATGCGGTCCCCGGGGCCAGCCATGCGGGGAGGTGGAGGTGCGATCCCCTTGGCGTGTGCACTGCCTGGATGATGGGTGCCCTTGGTGTCTGTCCCCACGGCTGTCACCTCCCTTGCTGGCTTGCAGCCATGTCTGTGGCAGGACTGGGGCTCACAGTGCCACCCGGGGCATCCTCGATGGACCAGGATTTCGGGGCAGACATCTGCAAAGCCCGGGCAGCGCAGCACAGCCCGGATGCCGCATGGGGAGGATTTAAGGGCCCCGCTGCCCTGCTTTGCTTTTCCTAGAAAAATCAAGATTCCTTCCTAAATCTAGCCCCCCCACCCCATCCTGCTGCAGTGGCTTAGGAGGGGTTTGAGCTCTGTGAGTGCCTGGCACCTGGGGACAGCCCCACGGCCACGTGCCATCCCAGAGCGGGTACCAGATGCAGCTTGGTGTTGCCATTTTCTCTGGGGTAACAGCACCCGGCGAGGGCAGCCCGGACACGAGGGAGAGGTTTCACAGGGGCGGTCGCCCGCCCCGTGGCAGGAACTGCAGTGCTGGCTGCGGCTGAAGGCACGGAGCCTCACCGCAGCGGGACGGGAGCCTCCCCGGGGAGCACGCTGCTGCTGCTTTTCTAACTGCAGGGCACCGACCTGGATTAAACCCCCAGCTGCTGTATTTATTGAGGGAGTTCAATTCAGACTGCCTGTGCAGGGAGCTGGAATGTCCTTGGAGCAGGAGAGACCAGTTTTGCCAAATTCCACCCCCACAGGATGCCAAATTACAAGTGTCATCGCAGGGGCTGTCACTCTGCTCCAAGCCTTTTCGGGGCAAGACACCTTCCCACTACTTAGCAATCTTAGAAATAGCAGATTTTTGTAGTAACCCTTTCCTGGGTGACCTGTTTCTTACTGAGGTTACACATGGGAAGTCCCAGCAATCCGGAGCTGCCTGTCCTTGGTTTGCTGCTCCTGCTGGGTCGTGCTTAGGTGGGATGAGTGATGCTGCAAAGTGGCAGCTGAGCTACATCGGGGCCAGGCTGTCCTCTGCTCCCCAGAAAACCTAGAAGAAAGCAAAGGGTGGGATTTTGGAAGGAGGGAGGCTTCGGGTTGGGTCTTTCCGCAGGGACCCTTACATCCCAAGGCTGGTCGTCTCCTCCACCCTGTTGAGCTTTGGAGATTTCTGGGTCAAACAAAAGTGTGGGAGCACCTCTGCTTGCCTAGGGGGACAGAAAAGGGGGCTCAAGCCCAATTTTCCTGCCCAGACGTGGAGGAGGCTGCAGGGGATGGGATGGGGGAGGTTGGGAAAGTAGTTACTTAAGACCAACTGAAATGTCACAGCGAGGTGTGATGATGGTCAGTGCCTGCAGGTCAGCACTGCAAAGCACCCGAAGAATGAGAATCCAACATTTTGCTTGTCCATTGGGCTATTTTTAAACATCCAAACCTCTGGAGCGGGGGAGCCAAACTGTGGTCCAGGCCTAGGGAGGGGAACCAGTGGCCCCAGGGACTGGCCATGAGAGTGATGAAGTTTGGGAAGAATTTGCTTTATTGAAATAGGAGCTCTGAGGTCCAAAAATCTACCAGGTCTGAAGACAGAGCTTGCAAGCTGTGCTATATGGCTGCTGTGAGGCATGACATTAAATATTTGCAGGACAGTGGGTTGGAGAAGCACTAACCTTTCCTAAGGCGCTGCACAGACACATAATGAGCACAGCAGAGTCATGGTCGCTCTTCATCAGTGGGCAATTTCTGGGTCATAAAGGCTGGATTTGGGGCTATTTTGGAGCAGCTATTACCTGGCTCGTCCTTGCACCAGACTGACGCAGGTGCAGATGCTGCTTCTTGCTTCTCCAGGCCACGCTTCCTTGGCTGCTGCCCCGGCGGGCACAGGTCCCATGATGGGGAGCGGGCAGAAGAGCCAGCAGCTGCCAGCAGTGGCACTGCCCGCGGTGCGCCCAGCTGCATGGTCCCTTCTTCGGCTGCTCCAGCCTAGACCTGTCCTCTGGAGGGGGGACGGGCAGCAAGTGGTCCCCTTGTTGGCCTGAAGGCGAGTGGATGGGAGCAGGTTGCCCACCCTGGTACGTGGGTTTGCATCACCCCTGGGCCCAGGGGGCATCTTTCTGGGTCAACCTACGCAAGCCTGTTTGCACTGGAGATGTTTTCCAGCTGAGATAGCCTGGGCCTGAGAAGCAGACATTCCCTCGCTCGAGTGTGCTGAAATGTTTAATTAGAGCTTAACAGCAGCCTGGGAAAAAGGTGTCTTGTCGTATTTCTGGGCTGCATTTTGTTGTTGAACTGCTAGCCCTGTATGAGCACACCCGAGGGAGACCTGCGGCACAATGAGCCCTTTATGTGCCTCTCCCTGCGGCTCGCCCCGACCCTGAACTTTCCCATTAGCTGTTGGCGCGGTGCCCTCGTGCATGTGCCCGGGAGGGAGCCGGGACAGCGTGGGGATGGGAGCGCACGGCAACGCAGTGGCTTTTCCTCTGGTTTTCATGTTGGTGTTGCAGGAGAGGGGACAGTGCGGGATGTCCAGAGGAGAGGACATCCCACCAGCTGTGCTTAGATGTTTGGATGAGCCCAAGGTGCTCTGCTCTGAAGCAGGCTCTGGCATGTGGCCACAGGGATGCAATGTGATGGCCGTGCACATGGCAGGATGCTGGGGTGCAGCGGGCTGACACCTGGGGACGCAGTGTTCACCTGCGAGAGATCCTCACCTGAGTGTTTCTGAAGATGCTGCCCACATAGATCAAAGGTTTCATTTCTTGGACCCCAGTGGCTTTCAGACCTCAGTCGCATCCCTCTTCTCCTGCACTGGGAAGGGAAGATGCTGAGCCCTGCCCGGCTGGTGGAGCCAGCAAGGTGGCAGGACAGGATCCTCAGCCCACTCCATCACCCCCTGGGCGCCCAGATGGACCCTGGGGAGCATGGCTGCTGTCCCGAGGGAGCTGGGGAGGAATGCGAGGAATGGAGCACACACCTTCCTTCCCCAACTTCGCCTCCACAAAGAGCCCATCAGCATTTTCCACTCACAGGTATTTTTTTCTGCGGGGTGAAATTAAAGTTTTGTTGCCACTTGCCTGCTGGTGTCCTGTTCATCAGCAATAGAGCAAAACCAGGTTTGGTGGGGTTGGATCGCTCCTCTTGCCACCTGTCCCAGTTTTCTCTCCTCCATTTGGCCACTGAAACAGTAGAGAGTAAATCCCTTGGGTCCAGCAAAAGCCTAAAAAAATGCCACATGTTTATGTATATATTATTACCTCTTTTTACCTTTTTTTTTGCGTGACACAAGCATGCAATGCTCGAGGTAGCTCCTCGAGCCCCCTGCTGTGTTGAGAAGATGTGGAGGTGTTGGGGCCCCCCAGGAACACGCCTGTCTCACCATGGTGACCTCACGTGTCACCAACACGCTGGGGTCATGTTAGCACATCTGGGAGGTGTCAGGCTGGGAACGCAGGGAATCGGTGCATGAGGTTTCTTGGGGGTTTCTCCTTGTTCCAGCAGCAGCAGCTCGTCCCTCAGACTGTTCCTGGGGGCTTTCCTCTTGTAGGTCCCAGTTAGTAGCTTGCATGGCTTCTTTCTGGGACTGTTTTTGGGGGATTGTTTTGGACAAGTCCTGCAAGAGCTGGTGTTTTCACTGGAGATGAGATGCACATGGTTGTTCTCAAAGGAGGTGGTGCACCCGGTGAACTCCTCTGCCCTGGAAATGCTGGCAGAGCCCAGCCATGCGGCTTCATGCTCTGCTCCCTCATGGGATGAGCTGTACCACCAAGGCCAACCATTGCATTGGACGGTGAGAGCCTTCCAAAGGTGCTTGGCACCAGCCTGGCCCTCACCAAAATCCCTGCTTTCTCCACCCGTGTTCTGCCAAAGGTTTCGCAGTAAGTTTGGGGCCCCTGTGGCAGTACATGGCACATCCACCTTCATTCACACTGTGTCCTACAGCCATACTGCTCCACCTGTGGTCCTAGAGGTGATCAGCCTTGGTTCCAACCCTGCCAGGGCTTGTCTATAGAGAAGGATGCTGGCAGGATGGATTGGGAACATGGTTCTGGGTGTTAAAATTTCTCCTATTGCCCATATTTTCCTCTGTCCTGCTCCAGACATGCATGCACTGCAGGCAAAGGCTGACACCTTTGCTCTGAGGCTGGTAGGTGATGCCATGGAAGAGCTGTGGGGACCTCCCGCTCCTCCTCCAGGCATGGTGACAGGGATGAACTGCAGCGGGGACTATCCCAGGCTGCCTGAGAGGATTGTGCAGAGGGACTGGCTGTTACCGAATTCGCTGGCAGGACATGCCATTTCCATGGTGACATCCTGACCAAGCTGTATGACCAGAAGCACCGTGGTCCCCTCCATGGCTCCTCCATTTGTTGGGAAGCTTCCACAGCCCCGGTGGCCCTGTCAGATGAGCAGGGTCTGAACCGGGAGTGACTTTCTCCTCAACAGCCTTGGCCTGTGTTTGAGCTAACGCAGGCAAGAGTGTGGGATTTTTATGCTCTCCATGAGGACGAGGACAAGTCTTGACTCACAGCAGGGAGGATTCAAGTTAGATCTTGAGCTGCATGGAGAGCAAAGCCTGGGGAGGCTGGGCATCTCCATCAGCAGAGGCTGTTGGGAATGACACACAGCTCACAGATAGGTCTGCTCCTGACCTGGGGTCTCTGGTGATGTGGTGGCCTTCCACATCTGGAACATCTGGACAGCTGCTGCCTCCATGGAGAGGTGGGCACTTGAATACTGCTGAGCTCTGTCTGGGCTGGGACCAAGGAAAGAAGCCCTGCCTGGGGCTCTGCAGGACTGCCAGAGAGCAGGCCTGATGCCACGGTGAGGGACAGCTGAGGCTGAAACATAGCTTCTGCATTTTTCCCCTTGCTGATGGCGGGGGGAAGCGCACAGCCCCCGTCTAGGGACCCACGTGGGGTGGTGGTGCCCATGACGTGGGATGAACCTGCAAGAGCACCCATCACCCCAGGGTGTGTTTCAGCACTAAGCAGTGCTGATGGGGAAAGGACCTGGCCCTCATGGGCTGCAGCCCCTTCACACTGGCAAGTGTTTGCTGATGGCCTCCCCACAACCTTCTCCTCAGCATCTTGGAGGTTGAACATGGGTTCAAAGGGGCTGGTGTCTTCTCTTGGAGGGACTTTGGGAGCCACAGAGCTGCTGGCCAGGATGGGATCAGGGTGCTCAGCGCTGGAAGTGGGTGCTCTGAGCAGGAGCAAGGGGCTGCTGCGCGGTTCTTCTTGCCAGTGAGTGGAAATAAAAAGTCACTGAGAGAGACCCAGGAGACAGCATGGTGACAGTGGTACCTGGGAAATAAGGTGACCTTGGGAGGGGCGAATCCACCTGGACCCCCAGAGATTTACGTGCGATGGAGAGCATGTTCCAACTTCATTGTAACAGTAATGGCAACAACTGCATTTGCAAAGGCAAATATTTGCTCCATCTCCCCACCTCCGGCCCTGGGAGAGCCCAGAAGGGGCGTTCCCACCACCACCCACTTCCCGCTGGTGTGGAGTGCGCAGTGTCCCTCCTGTCCCACCTGGGGATGGTGACCAAGCAAAACACAGGGGCCCCTTGCTCTGCTCCCCAAATGCCCCTCTCGGGAGCATCACGCCAGCCCTGGGTGGTGGCAGGGTCTGCCCAAGATGGGGTCACGGTTTCATTTTCCAGAACTGCCAAGCAGCTCTACCCTCCATGGGGTGCTAGGCACTGTGGGCGTGCAGGCAGGGTCCTGCTGGCTGCCCATGACAGGCAGCTGCCAGCAGGTGCTGAGATGCATGGGTAAGCCCATGGTGCATGCCAAATACCGAGACCCGAGGGAAGGGGCAGCATCCAGCCCAAAGGCATCCCAGCTCGGAGGCCAGAGCCCAAAGATGGAGCCACCATGGGGACTCTGGCTCCACGGAGCTCCCTGGGGAGCGTGGCTGCTGCCGGCATGGCAGCTGCATGCAAGCGAGAAGCCACATCCGCCGGGCTAGGCCACGGCATGCTGGGGTGGCTGCCGGCTCCCGGCACACCTGCAGCAAGACGCCGTGCAAACAAACCCACTGCACCAAGGGGCCTGCAGGCAGGGGCTGCCCACGCCCTCCAAGCACTCCTCCTTCTCACCAGCTTCCCCACTGCCCACTGCCCCAGGGCTGCTGGCTGCCCTGCGGGAGCCCGCGGCTTGGGGTTGTCCCCAACAGGGCTGGCAGGCAGTGCGAGGGTGGCACACTCCTTGCCAGCCCCGCAGCACCTCCTGAGCTGCAGCTTGTTCCCAGCTCCTGCAGGATGCTTGCTTGCTGGGCCAGGCAAGGGTTTTGCAGCCCTTTTGTACTCTGTCAGGGTAGGATCCAGCCTTCATGCCCGGCTCCTTCCCTACCACCTTTGTGCCCAGGCAGTGGCAGTTTTTAGAGCAGTCCCACACTCACGGGGACCACCCCGAGGCAAGAAACAATGCCAGGCTCTGTGCAAGGTTCTCACCAAGCTCTAGGGCTGCTGCCATAGGTTGCCCAAAGACACCAGGATAAATCAGTGACCCATGTTCTGGGGACATCGTCTGTCCCTCAACCCGCAGCCTGAGTGGTGAAGGCTGAGCTGGGGATCTACATGCCCTTCTCCAGCACCAGCAGCGCAGCCAGCCTGGCCGGGGAGGCTGGTAGGTGCGAGGAGCTGCTGCAGGAGCAGCCTGCCAGGAACAGCATTGCTGTCGTGGTGAGCTCAGGGTCCTGAGTGCACAATCTTGTGCCAAACACATCCAGGGTATGACCTGTCAAACGTCACGCAGAGCTGAGAGGCAGGATGGAAACCTCTGCCACCAGCAGGAGCCCTGCGGGAGGTTATTTCCCCGCCATCCCAGCTTTGCTCCTTCCCCTTCTGTTCTACAAAATGTCAAATCCACTTCCAGCCATTTTCCACCTGCATGCAGGTGTGTTTGCAGCTGCCTGAGCTCTGCAGGGCTGCAGTGCCAGGCTGGAGTTGACGTTTCCGACTGTCTTGTGTGCGGGATCGGGAAGCCCTGGGCTGGGTGGTCTCTGCCAAGATGCTGCCAGAGCTTTGCTCCTTTTCTCATCACCGCCACTGGGTGTGACAGAAATGGATTAAGGACTGTCTCTTCTCATCGTGGCTTTTTGATGTAGGGCGGAGCGGAAACACAGGGCACAGGTTTGGGTTTGCTCTTGTGGGGCTGCTGGAAGGCTGCTGCCTGCTCAACTCTTCCACCAGAAGTAAAAAAAAATGTTGCAAATGCTTTGGTTGGGGGAAAAAAGAGAATGAGTCAAAAAGGACTGGATGGGTTTTGCTAAATATAAGAGGAGAAGGCTGCTGGGAGTGACAACGGGGCTCAGAATGGGGCTGAAGGGAGAAGTGGTTTCTCTGTGGGGTGGCTGGTGATGAGCTCTAAGACGGATTATGCAGGGAAATGGTCCTGGCGTTGGGAAGGGGGATGGGTATCGGCAGGGCAAGACAGCCCGGAGCAAACACATGAGTGAGAAGTGAATGAACTGGAGAGCATCTAGCTAGAAATGGCTCCCAAGGCAGAAAGGTAGAGCATGATGGAAATGAGAGGGCAGGGAGGAGCTTGGGTTGGATACAAGTGGAAGTGGTTGGAGTGGGGGTGATCAGTGTGGAGGTGAAAGGAGTGGGGTGACCATACTGGTGGTGATGGGAGTGGGGCTAATGGACGTCGTGCTGGTTGGAGTGGGATGACCAGGCTGGACATGGTGGGAGTGGGATGACCAGGCTGGAGGTGACTGGGGTGGAGGTGATGAGAGTGGGGTGACCAGACTGGAAGTGACTGGGGTGGAGGTGGTGGGAGTGGAAAGCAAAGGCTCCGTCAGGGGGTTGGTGCTGCCCAGGCAAGAGGAGCAGCCACTCTGCAGGGGACCCTCCAAAGCATAGGTGGGAGTGAAGCACAGCGGCACAGAGCCAGCAAATGCCCAGAGCCTCTCAGGTCCTCCGGGAGCTCCTTTCCCACGCTGCTGAGGATGCTACTGCCCTTTCAGCATTTTCACCTCAGAGTGAGGAGGAGGAGCTGATCCTGGCACATCAGCCGGGCACAGGAGTCCTGCCACCCACAGTCCTGCCCTGCTGGGGAAGGGGCCATCTCGGGGAGGGGAGCCCTGGCTCTGCTGCCACATGCACCCGTGCAGGGCGATGGGCCGTGTGAGCACCATGCCTGGTTGGCTTTCTCCTGGACTTCGTGGACAGTAACATGCAAACCAAGATGCAAAGTGCATCCCTCCATTGGGCTGCTGGCAAGTTGCCTGAGGGGCCCCACAGTGTTGTGAATGTGGTATCTCTGCCTTAGGAGCTTTTCTTTCTTTATTAAACTAAAGGCTGGCTTGGGATGTTGGGGGTGTGGGGCTCATCTCAACACATGTCCAGGGCAGTTGCACCGCAGCTGATTTTGACAGGCTCCTGACCAGCAGTGCCAGGAGCCTGAACCAGTTGCAAGACCTCGTTAAGCGCCGAAATCGGCACGCGTGGGACCCCAGGACAGCTTTTACTGCTCCACACATCAGGGCCAGTGAGACACCCCTGCTTGTGACTTGAACCCAGAACTCTCTGCCTGCCCTGTGCAGTCTTCCTGTGCTGCTCCCTGCCAGGCATTTGGGGAATCCAGGGCCCCGTGTGCCGCTGGCAGAGGGGTGCAGGCTGGAGAGCCGACGCGGGGTGCTGGGAACCCAGCTGCAGCGCTCTGAGAGCTCGCAAGTGTGTCAAAGCAGAAAAATGTGCTGGAACAGCTTTGTGCTCCCTCTCTTTGGCTCCTCCTGCACACGCCGAGTGAGGCCAAGTCCCAGTGCAGGCAGGGAGTGCTGCCTCCTAGCCAGGCTGCTGCCCCCGGCCCCACTGGGGTGGGCAGGAGGTATCTGGAGGGTGCTGAGAACGGTTTGGCTCGTGGCAGGCAGAGCGCAGGCTGGCAGGGAGCCCTGCCTGCTTCCCCCAGCTGTGCTCCACGGAGGAGGGCTGGGAGGATGGATCCAGCTCAGCCCACTGGAAGGCTGTGGCTTGTCCCTGGGTGGGGGAACCACAGGGAGCAGGTCTGGGGGCAGTTGGACTCATCTGCAGCGCCAGGGCTGGAGGGAATTGAAATCCTCAGGTGCAGGAAAGTCCCTGCAGCTCACAGTGAGGAGCGTGACGGTGGTTTTGATTTTAGCAGAGTTTAAGCTTCTGCTTCAAAATGAAAGTATCCGGCCCTCCCGGCTGCAGGGAGCACAACCCCCCAGCATGTCCCAACCACCACCATGCAGCCAAGGGGCCGGATCCAGCACCCGTGGCTGTGTCCAGGGCAGGGGACTGGTTGCTGGACCATGCTGGAGCTCATTTATCTGCTTGGGCTTTCCCCACCTTCAACCAATCCATCCTGCAGCCCGAAGGTTTACCTGCCAGGGTGTGCTGCCTGGGAGGGACAGACGGACATCCCGCGGGTGAGATCTGGGGAGGTGAGAAGGTGCGTCCATGGCCATTTCCTCAAGGGCCCACATGTGCGGTAGGGTGGCTGGGCAGGCCCATGCTAGCCCATGGGCGGGTGCTGCGAACGGTTTGCTGCCTCTGTAAAACACCATGTTCCCTTCCTGGCCCCGCCATGGCCAAGCTGGCAGCAGCGCCGCTTCCCCGGCAGGCGCCTGCTCAGGACCTGCATCCCACCTGCGCTCGGCCCTGGGGAGCCCGGCTGGCACAGTCCAGCTCTGCAGCCCTTTGGGGACCAGCCCAGCCTGGGCATGAGCCCAGCCTGGCAGTGAGCCCCACCTGGGGGATGAGCTCAGCCTGGGGGTGAGCCCAGCCTGAGGCTGAGCCCATCCTGAGGCTGAGCCCTGCCAGACCCAGACTGGAGGAAAGCTGCTGCACCTTGCCCTGTCCATCCCTGTGGGGTAGGTGACAGCCCAGCCTGGCAGTGGGACACACGCCCAGGATTAGGGGCTTTCACCCCAAACCCGCTGTGTCGGAGGCCGCCTGGGCCCCAGCCACACCGGGCAGCAGCGTGGGCAGCAGGCTGGGCAGGCATCCTCCCTGGCTGCCCGGAGCCCCTGGGAAAGGGGGCACCGTGCCCCGGGCAGCCGCAGCCTCATAATGCCCATCTTGTTCTGCAGGCTGGGAGCGCACGGGGTGAGCCTTCCCTGCCCCCCCTCCAGCCCGTTCCCAGCCTATTCTACCTTATGTGTAGGAACTGGTTTTTCTTCCTGGGCTATTGTTTCCGCTGGATTGGTTAGATTGCTCCAGGCCTTGCTCAGATTTCCTTTCTCACGCTTTTTTTTTTTTTTTCTTTTTTTTTTTTTTTTGCCTTTTTTTTTTTTTTTTTTTATATTCCCGTTTTCTGCTGCAGCTTCTATTCTCACCCCAATTAAAGCAGCAGGAGCTGCCCGGTGGGACAAGGGGGCCTCACCTCCTCCCAGCTTTGCCCCAATATTCACTGTGATTGCCCAGGATGAGGGGCTGGGCTCCAAAATCATGTTCCTGTGCTGGGGAGCCTGCTTATGGGTCAGTGAAGGCAGTGTCTGCCCTGGACAACCTGCAGGCTACACAAGCTTCTTGGGCTTGAGCTGCTCAAGTTTCCATTTTTCTGGAACTGTGTCCACTAAACCAATTTTTTTTTTGCTTTAGTAAATAAAAAGTAATGGCCTGGTGCAGTCCTACAGTTTTAGGCATGGCTCCCGCAGAGCCCCGTGCAGGGTGGGATTGCAGGGGTTACCCCGGGGCGCTGAGCCAGAGTGGCACCACATCACGCCCAGCCTGGCTTTTTTCCTCGATGCTGCTGCCTGAGACCAAGCTCATCCTGCTGAGCTGCAACCGTGCTTCTGGGCAGGGGGGGATGAATTCTGGCCCTCCTGGGCCAGTCCTACCCCTGAGGCCTGGCTTTAAGGCCAGGCTTGAGAAGGGACATCTGCATCTGGCTGCAGACCTGAGTGGTGGCATGGAGAGTGTGCAAGAGGGCTGCTCTGTGTCTCTGGAGGGTTAGCTGTGATGAAGAGTTCCCAGCCTCAGCATGGCTGGAGGAGAGGGGAGCCTGGCCTGCAGAGAGCCGTGCCCAGAGGACGTGGCTCTGCTCCACAGCTCCTTCCCTCCTGCCACATCACACCATGGAGCGGGCAGAGGCGCTGGCGGGATGTCCCCGTGCTGCCCTCTACCAGGAGGTCTGGCACACCAACAGGGAAAGGCAGGTAGCACTCAGATGGTATTTCGCTCCAGCTGGGGAAGGCAGCACGTCCCCCGGGAGCCTCCGCATTGCACCACTTGAGTTCCCAGGTAAAAATAGAAGCTGAAACATGAGCCCAACTTCCCCAGCTGCTGCCGTTGTCAGCCAGCTCTGCCTCTGCCCCTGCAACCACAGGCCGCTGCACTGGGGGCATGAGCCCATGCCACCCCCAGGAGCCCCTGGGGAGGGTGGAGGAGGAGGCGGCAGCAGGGATGCGGGTGAGGATGGTCATGGACCAGATGGCCATGGAGGAGCAGAGCCATGCGTTGGTCAGCCACCCAGGTCAGCCCACCTGGCCCAGGGTGGCCTCAGCCACTTGTACAGGGCTGAAAACTGCTCTGGAGAAAAGCAGAGAGCTTTGGGGGCACAGCTTCCAGCCAGACACAGCTTCAAGGGCTCAGTACAGGGCAAGGAGAGGGACCTCAATCAGAGGAGGGACAGCTGCCAGGGAAAGCCAGAAAGAGCAGGAATAAGGGTAGCTGTTGGCTTAGTACCTAATAAAGATCATTTCCTAAACCTTGCCTAGCACCAGGAGTGGAGGACAGAGCCCCCAGTACAGCTGCATGTTCAACCAGAAGGAGGGTGCAGCAACAGAGCTGGGGCTTCGTGTGCAAGACTGGGGTTTCGTGGGACCTGGGTCAGGCAGGAAACTCAGCTTCCAGCATGGCCAGCCTACATTTGGGTAAGAAAGAGCAGTGCCATGCCTGACTGTTAATGATCTGAGTGTTGGACTTGTATACAGAAAGAAAAGCTTCGGTCCTTTGCAGTTTCCAGGGCTCTGACTCTCACAATCAGAAAATGTACCTCTGTGACCCTTTCTGGTGCCAAAATGCGATGCTTCTGAAGGTCTGGAAGATGCTTGGTAGCCAGATTTCCATCTGCCTTTTAGTTTTCAGGTGCAACCCTTTCGAATATGAGCCCAGGAGGGGTTAACCCTCACCCCAGAGGTGGATATAAAGCACATTTAGGCAGGCAGGAAGGCAGCGTGCTGGTATAGCAGAGGCACTGGTGGTCGGGCAGGGAGGAGGGTGGGAAGGGACAGCTTGCCCACCAGCCCCTGGCAGCTCCTGGCACAGAGCTCACCCTAAAATGAAGGCTTAGGGGTGCTGTGTAACCTCATTATAAGGCAGTTATTACTGGTTTGGCTTTGTTATTAAACTTGTTGTAAGTGCTGGGAGCCTGTCCTGGAGCAGCACCCCACTGTGCTGGGTGCTGTATAAACAGGGCTTGCGGCTACGGTGAAGGTTGGGTCAAGGGTGCTGTGTCAGCTCCAGCTTTTTGGAGGGGCTCAGCCCCTATCTCGGCAGCTCATAGACCAGCTGGGAGGAAAAATGACCAAGTGAGACTTGAGATGGCTGAAAGGCAGCTGGAGGAGACAGAGGGACCTGAGGCAGGGGATGTGTGCGGTGGGAGGGGGGGTTGAGCATCATTTTTTTTTCCCCTGGGAAAATCAGCTTTGCATGTGGGTTTAGGTGTAAAGTCAGGTGAGATTCTCATCACTGCAAAGGCCTTGAGGTACTGAAAAGGGCTTTCAGTGTCGCTGACCATGAGGCACTGACTACCCAATGCAGCGTGATGGCGAGGCGGCGGTGGGATGGGGTTTGTGGTTAGGGACCTGCAGCTGTCTGCACGGCACTTGAAGGAGCGCATGTGCGCTGAGAAGAGCAAGAAGCAGAGATCACAAAACTCTGTTCCCGTCCCTGCCAGATGCTGAGCCCTCTCTCGCAGCCTCCATGCATTATCTGGGGATGTGCTTGTGCTTCTCTTCTCCTCCCATCTCTGCCCTTCTCCAGCGGAGACAATGGACCCCTCCAACCCAAAAATTGCATCCTTTTCTCTTGCTCGGAGCAACTGCAAACTGGCAGGTGAAAATGGAGAGGGGAGATGCCCTGACAGGGAGCCAGAGGGAGCTGGGTTGCCCCAAAAAGGAGGCAGCGGGAGCTGGGCTGCCCACAGAGCCTCCAGGGCTCCGTCACCTCTGGCCACTTCTCTGCCCCAGGGCTGACCTCCTGTTTTTGCTATCTCCCCAATCTCATCAGCAGAAGAGCTCTGCTAATCTGCCCGTTTCAGCGCCCATGGTTCACGCTCCCAGACTAGCGAGGCCCTTCTAGCTGTCAGGTGAGCCTTTCCCAGAGCTTATGCAAATGATACTAATTAAAGGCATTCTTATCTGTTCGATTTCCCACACCTTTTGCCTCCAAGGGGGATAGAAAACTTCATGTTTTAACTCCGTATTTCATGGCAGTCGGAAGGACTGCCTAGGGAAAGTGTTGGGAAATGCAGCAGGTCACTCCTGATGAGAAGAGCTGGCTTATGCAAGTGTTGAAGCACTTTATTATGCATGAGAAACCTTCCAGAAATGGATGACTAACAGCAAAGCGGGAGCAGAGAAAGCAGTGGGAACGCCGTACCAGGCTGGCATAGGATCCCATGTCATCTTACCAGCTTAGCAGGGTTGGGCTAGGTCAGCACTTGCCTAAGAGACCTCTCAGAGTACCTGGCTGGCGATGAGGGAAGTGATGTTAATGATTCAATAAACAGAGCCCTTCCCTCTCTGTGAACCAAAATGCCCCTGTACGATGCCAGGAACCCACCAGCAGCCCCATATTTCCACCGGCAGCATGTTACTTAGCTCAGATGGTCATAAAAATACCGGTGCTCATTGTGCAGGCAGGTCAGGTGGAGGATGCATGGGCTGCATTCCCATGTGGGACCATCATGGTCCATCTCCTGGCGCAGCTCTCGCTGTGTTGTTGGCAGACAAGGCTGCCCAGGTTTTGGTGGCCCCTCAAGACTGTTGTGTGCACCAAGAGCCATCGCTCCCTGGAAGGACCAGGCTAACGCACCCATGCATCTCATCTGCTGCTTGGGTGGGTTTGCTGGTACCCAAGGACAGACGTTAGACTGTTTGTAACAGAGCAGGAGCAGCAATGTGCACGCTTATGATTCCCAGGAGCTGGTGATAAGAATTTCAGTGAGAAAAGCTCTCGGCATAAAGGGGAAGGGAAACAGCCCAGCCAGCTGCTTTCTGAAAATCCCCTTGGAGGTGTGGCTGTCCCAGGGGCCCGGCTCACTGCTGCTCTGCACCTAGACGTGGCCTTTGCACCCGCAGGGTGTGGGAAGCTCTGGTGGGTCAAATTGCTAAAGTTTCTCCTCTTTGTGCAAGGACCTTGAAGGCACTGCAGGGCAAGAGGAATCCCCCCCACGGTGTTTCTGGAGGAAGAGGAGAGTGTCTGAAGGTCAAAGCTGTGAGTGCAGCAAGGAGGAGCTGGAGACTTGGGAAAAGTGTGACCCTGCTTGAGCAGAGGGTTGGACCAGATGGACTCAAGAGGTCCTTTCCAACCTCAACCATTCTGTGATTCTTTGATTCTGTGAAAATGGGCACACATGGGCAGATGAGCATGATCAACTCTTGACTTGTGTTTGGAATTTGCCAGGTTGTTACCTGGTTTTCTTTCACTCTCCTTCCCACCATCTCCCTCCATTCTGGGCTCTCTTTGCTTTGGGTGATGGGCAGGAGGTCTGCTGGAGGCAGACCTATCTACCTGTAATGCCCAGGTTTGGAGGCTGCACGCAGGCAACCTGTGCTGGGGAGATAGCTGGCTGAGCCTGAGCATCCCGAATGCCCATTCTGGGGAGTTTTCTAGTCCCGATAAGTCCCTGAAAGAAACTCTTGGATGCTCAAGGACTGTGGTTTCACAACCAAAGTGAGAGTTGCAACTCTCCATCCGGAGGAGTGGCCCTTTCACCAGATGATATCCATCTTGGAGAGAGGGAAAGAAAGAAAGGGAAGAGGGTAGGCGGTGAGTAGGAAAAGAGATATCACTCCAGGTGGCTGTTGAATAGTCCTCTGATATGGCAAGCAGAAGACGCCCAAAGAATTGTCCTGACATGAGCTGCCCTGAATTGCCCCAAAGAGTTCACGCCGGGCACTGTTGTCCTTTACAGCTGATTCTGATACACTGAGGATTTCCCAAGCCAGAAGCTCTCCAGGTGGAGGATTGTGTCTCACCGGTAAAACCTCTGCCAAGGAGATCCCTCAGAGACGTTGGCCCATGACGTTTGTCAGCAGAGCAGACGGAAGCGAGCCCAAAGACCATTTCGAGGATGGCTCCTCTGGGCAGATCTCAGCATCACCAAGGTGACTCTCGGAGCACTTTGGAGATGCAACTTTCAGGGTTATCAAAGGAGGGAGCAAAACTGACTCCACTGCTGTCCGAACTGCTCATCTTCCACGTGTGTTGGGCACCAGCCTATGGACGTCCAGCTGAGCTCATGCCGCCCTCTTCGGCCAAGCTCACACTGGCTCCCAGGGCCCTTTTTGAGTCCCAGAAGGTTTGGCTCCTGTTGTCTGCTGGACTCGAGTTTTCTTCAAGATTCTCGGCTTCCTGGGTGGAGGCCTAGAAAGGGGATGGGATGCTGAGATGACCCCAGTGCTCCAGGCTGAAGCATCCAGTCCCTCGAGTCCTGGGAGGTTCATGCGTCACTGCTGGTGACATCCCCACCCAGGAGGGCTGGGAGAGGCAGGGATCATCCTAAACAAAAACAAACCACAGGACCAACTGCCAGTATTGCAAAAGGATGTTTCACCTGCTTTGTCCTCCTCAGCCGTGCAGGCAGGGAGAGCCTCGCTGCGCGGCAGTTGCCCGCTCGGCCAGGGTGGCTCATGCTGCTGGGGCTGGGGACAGGCACCTCTCCAGGCTCAGGGACCATAGCAGCACAGAGATCCACACCAGCTCTTGTGCTGTGACATCACAGTGATGCATTATATCACAGTCCCAGTCCAATGACAATTGCACCAATCACTTCTTCTAATCCCCGTGTCGCAGCTCTCGTTGGTGACATCACAGAGCAGGCTGTGCTGCAGAGTGTTCCTCTGGGTGCGGTGGATGCTGGCACGAGGTCCCGGGACAGGAGCACATGGCTACAGCGGTGACGGTGCCTGGCACTGGGGTGCAGCACCTCGGTCAGGACACCCAGACAGGCACAGGGAGAGGGGACAACAATGAGGGACCGCAGTGGGGACCACAGTTTCATCTGACATGGGTCGCACCTGCTCCTTATCCTTGATGTGTACATGGTGAGCAGAGGCCAGGGAGGCGGGGGAGATGTCACAGCCATCCCCCCCTGCCCAGAGAGCCTAAGTTTGGCACCGTCCTTGCCAGCCCTCCTGCCGAGCGGGCAGCCGGCACAACGAGGGGGGGGGATCAGAGTGGGGATGTGCTCGCCTGGCTTTGCCTGGCCGCCTGCATGTGTGCCTTGCGGGGGCACCCAGCACCTGCCCGGGAAGGGGCTGATTCACACAGGGCGCTGGAAGCCGGGCTGCCGTGGGAAAGCGCGCCCGCCATGGCTCCCGAGCGCCAGGATTGCTTCAGCGGGGGTGCAGCCAAGATCCATTTCACAGAGGGCAGAGCAGATCTAGGCTGGGATTTACCAGTGACTAAGCATGTGCTGGCAAGGGCTGCCCTAGCGTGAGAAAGGCAGTGCTGCTCCTCCTCCGAGGTGTGCCTGCTGCTGCCCTGCGACCCGCAGCCCTCGGGGGCACCGGGGCACCCTACTGTGCGATGGGAGCACGGGTGTCAGCAGACCGGGCAGTGCTATAGGGTGTGCAGGGGCTGCAGCCGCCTGGCCCCCTCCTCCCAAGCTGAACTCACCCCTTTTCTCCCCCATGGCCCAGCTCCGTGGTCACCCTGTGGTTACGCTGGCCACACGGATGGGCAGGGCAGCATGAGCAGAGACCTTGCACACTCAGCACACTGTCCCCAGGGCAGGGCTGCAGTGTCAGGCAGAAGCTGCTGCCCTACCCTGAGCCAGGCACAGGGGCTAAGGGGGAACCCCGAGATGTTGCGGAGGAGAAGCTGAACCCTTCGCTGTTGGATCATAGCCCCTGCTTGCAGCAGTTGCACCCCCAGGCAGCATCCCGGCATGCCACCTTCTCCTCTGTCTCACCACAGCAAAGATTTTTGCCTTTACGTGTGCCCCACTTCATGGCGACCATGACTAAACCTGCCACAATGGATGTGGGGAAACCAAACCTTCCCAAGGAGGAAAAACCCATCCCTTCCCCAGCAGAGAGGCTCCGCACTTCCCTACCCTTAAAACAAAAGCAAGACCCATGCAGAAAACTGCTCCACACCCCCAGGCAGTGATGCTGAGACCAGAAGGCTGTGAGCAGCCATGTCCCCAGGCAGGAGCCGAGCATCAAGCCCAAGGCCACCACCGGCCCCTGCACAGCAGCCACTCCACCCGGCCTTATTGAGGTGGCAGGCTGCCCCGCTCACTTCATCTCTTCTGGCTCATTTTGGCAAGGCATTAAAAAAAATTAATTGCAATTTTTTATTACAGCTAATTTGCACTGCTGCTAAGTGTGTTATCTGGCTCCTGAGCCTGCCCCATGTTTTTGGGAAGCAGAGGGTGGGGAAAGCCTGGAGGCTGGAGAGACGGTGTGGGGCATGGAGACTCACAGCAAGTGTTTTGCAGCCCTGGGCAAGTGAGAAATGCTAGGCTACCCCTGGGCTGCTGGGACATACCTGGCCCAGGAAGAAATATGCCAAGGCTCCATGCACCCAAGCGAGAGGCAGGAGCCCGTGCCTGGCACGCAGGCACTGCTGCCCAAACACCATAGCATACTCCAAACTGCCACGGCTGGACGGTAAGGTGGATTTGGTGTTTGTGACAGAAGGGACATGAGCCTATGCCCACACAGGATGCGTGTCCGTGCCTGGCAGGGAGGGCTGGGGGGGAGGGTGCTGTTTGCCCCTTGGGCCCCTGCTGCGCCCATCCTGGGTGGCAGCTCAATGGCTGCGTGGTTTGGGACTTCTGCGAGCCTCTGACACCCTGGTGCAGCCAGTGCTGCCACCGTGCCCAGGAGGTGCCATCCTACATCCCTCCCACTGCCAGGCTCAATTCCCTTCTCCAGCGTGCAGCCCCCTCCCCTGTTGTCATTGTCACGGGGGAGCAGGACCAGCCCAAGCAGATCTTGCCACACGCCCCTGGGAGCTGCCCGTCACCTCTGCCTGCCTGTTGCCATCCCACAAATCCCAGCAGGCACCCTGTGAGCCACACAAGGGCTTTGGGTGGCTGCTGGGGTGGTGACACCAGTGGCTTGAGGTCCAGCCTGTGCAGGCTGGGACATCCTCGAGCCTCAAAGGGACCATCCCATCCTGCAGCATCAGCCCTGCCTCCACCATCAGAGCTGGCAGGGGCCAGAGCACGGCTCCACTGGGCAACAGCATCTTTCCCACAGCTGCGGGTGACATCCACCCTAAAAGAAGGAATCCATCTGTCTCCTTCCCTGCATCTCTGTGCTCCTCTTCCCTTTTTCTCAGCCATTTTTCAGGCTAGGTCTGGCCCAGCTGATGATGAGCTGCTGCCACAGGCACAGCTGAACTGGTGGCAGGGCTGAGAGAGGAGGAGGCGAAGGTGTGAAAAGCAGCCAGTGAGCTCCAGTCCTTGTTAATCCAGACAGCTGAAGGAGATCAGATCTAATAGTATCGGGTGGCCTCTGCAGGTTGCAGTGTAACCCTTCCTTGCATGAGGCTGGCAGTGAACTCCAAAGTGACATCTCCTTTCTGATGGGATAACTCTAATGGCTGAAGTGGCTCTGCAGAAATTCAGGTTCACTCAGATAAGGTCATTTTTCTGCTTCCCTGGGGTTTCACCCAGTTTCATTTTCCCAGGTACCTGGGTTTGATTGTGAGTGAGGAGGGTGCTTTGCCCTGCTCAGGGCAGGGAGGGCACGCTCAGCCTCCCACAGCATCAGCACTTGTGGCTCACCCCCAGCATGAGTGACAAGGACACGGGCTGGTGAGCTGGAGCAATGCGCAGGGGACTGACCCACGTTTGCACGAGTAGGAGTTGTCTGATGCTTGCTGTGCAAATCAGAGGATTGCTGCAAAATTCCCTTTTAAAAGTGATGCAGCAGCTTCCACATCAGTTGGATGCTTTCAGGATTGCACCTTGTCCATCTCTATCTGTCTGTGCTGCTGCTCTGCAGGGCTGGAGCTGCATGGCTTTAGGGACTGGAGCCCTGGCATCCTTTTATGGCCAAATCATGCCTGGGCTGGGGAGTGTGTGCTGGTTTTGTGGAGGCTGCCAGTGGAAATAACCTTCTCCTGCTGCAGGGCAGAGCTGGGACATGGTGACGAGCTCATTTTCAAACAAATCATCCTCCCCCCATCCTCCTTCAGGCAGCTGTGTGGGAAGAAGGGGCATCATTGCACCTTGCTGTGACCCCAGCGCTGTTCCAGCTAGCACGCCACAAACTGGAGCTGCTGCACCAGTGCCCGGTCAGGCAGTGGAAAAACCTTTCTGGTTTCAACAGGCTTTGGAGCAAAGCCCCAGGCAGGGAACTTATTCTGGTCGGTGAAGTTAGGTACCTCTCTCCCTGCTTGCCTTGGGTGCAGCGTGCTTGAAATGCTCTGCAAGCAGAAAACAGCACCTAAAAACAAATAGCTGACAAAAGGTGTTGTGGCACATCCCGGCACCCTGCTCCTGTCCAAGCAGGAAGAGGGAGAGGAGAGCGAAGCTGTCAAGGAGCCGGCTGCAGTGCTCCAGGGAGATCTAGTGCTGATCGCTTCTGGGTGAGCACATTCGGCTGCCGACTGCGCCCTGGGCTCAGCCTGAGGCACCCGGCTGTGGCTGCTCCTCGGCGGTGGGGTTTGGGGAGCTCCTGGAGGGGTTTGGCTCCCTAAGGGCCAGCACCTGGTGTGTGTAGGCATTCGGAGACCTCTCTGGGTGCATTTTGGCAAAACAAGGGTAGGGTTAGAAAATGTGACTTGGCGCTCGCAGTGCTGCAGCACAGCCGGGCCAAGCACAGCCGGCTGAGACCCCAGCGTGTCTCAGGGTCTATGGCCATCCTCCATAGCTTCTGTGAGACAAGAGAGAACAAATCTTGAAACCACAGCCCAAATTTGGGTGTCTGCTTGATGTTTTAAGGCAGCCTGGCATGAAGATGCGGCTAAGCACCATAAAGATGGAGTGCCTATGGAGAGGATGTTCTTGTGGTTTGTGAACCCCAAAATTTGTGTCTGCTGTCATTCTGCCACACACACCACCCCCCCTCGGTGGGACAGGCCTTGCCTCAGTTTCCCTCTGCCACGATGCATGCAACTGGGGAGTGCCCAGTGCAGGTCTGTGTGCTGCAGGCAGGCAGGCAGGCAGGAGATGCTCAGGGAGCACGGCTGCCACCTCACCGACCTCCCCCTCTTTCTTCTTCCAGGTGTGCAACTGCGACAAGTACCTGAAGGTCTCGAGGGAGAGGATGAGGCAGCTGGTGGAGAGCAGCAGGCAGGTGCCGGGGGACGGTGGCGCAGGTAAGTGGGTGGGTGTTGAAGGCTGCGAGTAATGGTCTGACCCCAGCCCCCTCCCTGCACTCCTGCCTGGGACTCGTTGCCCTGGACAGAGCAGGACCATCCTGCTCAGGCTGTGGGTCTCTCTGAGGGGGCATGGGGTCCCCTGCCACCAACCTGCTACTGGGTGCAGACCTGCAGAGCTTTTCCGAACCTGCTTCATGCCTGGGTTGAGCTTGTGCACACTGAGCGCAGTTACCAGCCCTCTCCCCACGCTGCCCCTCGCTGCCCTGCAAGGCACTGGGTCATGTATGGGATTGACCAGCCTGGGGTGGTTTGGTGACATGCCAGCAGTGGCTCGAGTGACAGCTTAAGGCCATCACTGCTTGACTTGGAAAACTCAACTTGGGCTGTGAAATGCCTCCTAGCTGGCACTGCTAATGGTGCCTTTCTCACCCGCACAGTGGCTCCTGAACTAGGTCAGGCTGCAGGAGGAGTGAGTCAGTGCCACCTGCCCGGCAAGGCTCCGGTGGGCTCAGAGAGGGAGAGGCTCCTCCATGCCCTGCCCCGAGCTGTGTTGACCTCCCACGCTCCTCCCCACAAGGAGCTGCGTTTTGGTGGTGAATGATACTCACTGCAGGCACAACAGGATGGAAGCATGCCCCTCTCACTGCTCTGACTCAGCCCAGGTTCTGCCACCGGCCCTCGCATGCGTCGCTTTCCATGCCTCAGTTTCCCCATCTGCTTGACAAGGGAGAGCAGTGTAAAGCAGTGGCTGCCAGGTGCTCCCAGCTGGCAGTGGTTTTGCTGGGAATTGCACATGTGGCTCTGGGGATGAGGGACATGGTGGGGTGGCTTTTCCCATGGTGCTGGCAACCTGGGAGCACTGCGCTTCCCAAAAGGCCGGGACATCCTCCCCAGCAGTTCCTCTGGTGAGGGCACTTGCTGTGTGTGTACCCAGCAACCAGCCAGGCCTGTTCAGCCAGTTTTAGAGTATGGGAAATAGAAATGCTGTGGTTTGCGTTCAGCCTTGTGAGCGGTTTCCCCTTCCCCCTTCAGGATGGAGATGATGGAGCTGGGGGGTCTCACATGGAACCATTGCTCCTCCACACAGGCTCTTCGAGGACCCCCTTGCTCTACTCT
Organism: Morus bassanus; assembly: GCA_031468815.1. Lineage (NCBI taxonomy): Eukaryota > Metazoa > Chordata > Aves > Suliformes > Sulidae > Morus > Morus bassanus. Next base: position 12,726,253 of record CM062586.1, read on the forward strand.
TTACACCATGTCTGCAACACCCCATGTCCCCATCGTGCCATGCAGCTGGGTCCCCTGTGTCCCTGGGTGGGGGGGGTTTCACGGGGAAGGACCCCTGTCTGCTGCACCAGGTGGGAGCCCTGTGCTGGCCACGTTGGGCATGACCTTGTCGGGGAGCATCCTCCGATAGGAGCATCCTCTGACATGGCGTGGTCAGGAACCAAAGATGCCACAACATCCTCAGGAGGTTGGTGTTTTGCTGCAATGGAGACATAAAATAGAGGCTGTGATTCATGGGCAGGTGGACACAGCTGGGCAGGTGGCACCCAAAGAGAAGACCCCTGGAGACGTGGTGCAGGGAGGCCCCTGTGCCCTGGGGTTCCAACCACCCTGGGGTTTCCATTTCTATTTAGATTCTGCCAGGGGCTGCTGGAATTGTGAGCATCAGCATGAGCTCAGCTAGGTTGTCCCCAAAATGTCCCACTTTGGGTCAAGTTTTGTGGAAGAGAAACAGGGGAAGGGTGTGATGACAATGTCCTGCCATTGCTTGGTGGGAACAGCGGTGGCAGTGGGACAGGCTGGGCAGCCAGAGAAGTGGGTTCATAAGGAAAATCTCTGTCACTTCCTATTTCCTTCGCATTTTCCTTCTAGAGGGGGCTGGTGGTAGGGACCTGCTCTGCCCTCAGCCATGGTCCAGCGCACGGCATGGGGAGCTCAGCACCCACAGCCCCTAGCTGCTCATCCATGCCAGGACCAGCCCCTGCTCCATGACTCCAGCCCAGGCCATTCATCTCATTCATGCCACTGGACATGGATTAACCCCCAGGACCGTGGTCAGATGCTGATGCTTGGCAAGAAAATGCCCTCTCCCCTCCAGCTTCCCAAGCAAGGTGGGACCCTCCTCCCAGGGGCGCCTCACCTCTCTGGGGAGCAGCAGGCAGGTGCAGCAGTTGCTGGGGCACCCATCAGCTGTGGATGGGGACGGATCCTGCAGGACCAACCTTCAACATAAGCCTGTGGCTGCCCGGCTGCTCCCAAGTCCTGGGGTCTGGCTGCAGACAGCCCAGGGCTGCTCATGTTTTGGCTGCAACACTTGGGCCAGTGCCACTCCGTTTGGCTCCTGGATTTTTATGGCAGGGCTTCCAGGTGATGAAAGGTGAATTATTCATCCTGTAATAGCTCACTCCAACTTGGACCTAGGACTTTCCCAGGTTTTAGGGAACATTTTCCCTGACACAGCCACATTTGCGCTGCATGAGGGCTTTGATGGAAGTTCTGGAAGTAGTTTCAAGCCTGGACAGCTTTGCCACACGATGCCCAGTGGGATGCTCTGAGCAGCTCGGGTGCCTGGAGCTGGCAGGGGATGGGGCAGAAAGAGGCAGCAGCGCTGTGGGTCACCACCTGGCACAGGCAAGACATGATCTCGCTGGAGGCTGTTGGCAGCGTGCAGGCTCCCAAATGACCCAGGGGGATGGGATGTGTCACAGGTTCTCATCTGGCCAGGGGAAGCTTCTTGCTTACTCTGTGTGGTAAAACCAGCTGGCACGGGGTCCCGGTGCTCCGGGGATGCTCTGCCAGATGAAATCTGGTCCCTGGGAAAGGCAAGGATGGAGCACATTTGATCTGGTTAGGATTCACCAAACAGAAGAGGCTGCTTTAATCATAAAATCACCCCTTGCCATCTGAAACACTTTGCAAAACATGAAAACAACTGGTCCTGCTTTCCTTTGGGCTGTGCTGCTAACCAGGCATGCTGGAGCTTCCGCTCTGTGCTGGAGAGAGGCAGAGGAGCAGGCGCAGCAGCCAAGGGTCATTGGGGAACATTCTCCCTGACCAGCCAAAGCTGGTGTTCAAGACCAACAAGATCTGCACGACCCATCTTCTCCTCCAACATCGCATCCCGCAGGTGCAGGATAAGCCCCAGGCAGCCACGTGGACAACTGGAGGAGCAGCCAGGACATCCCCGTGCTGGGTGGAAGGATGGTGTGGGGCTGGTGGGGCTCCAAGCAGCCCGACTGGGGCACCTGCCTTGCCCCCGCCGTCCTGAGTGGTGACTTAGGGTTTCTTTCTCTTCCTGGCCCTTGGCTCTGTGGTGGAACCCAGGTGAAAGCTGGCGGAAGCAGTGCGCAAGCAGGCGGGAGGAAGAGCTGCAAGACTGCAGTGCAGGGAAGGCTGTGCTGCAGCTCTGAGTTGGGGTGACACCAGTACAGTGGTGGGTCCCTCCTCTATGGCTGACACACTAGGACAGCTGAGGGCATGGGCTGGTGGGACTCGCTTCCCTTAGCCAAGGACTCCAGCGCACAGTGGAAAGAGGCCACTGCGTGTCCAAAGCCTTGAGGCTGGATGCAGTTTTTTCCTTCCATGCCTCCCTGATCTACAGTGTTTGGCTTTGCTGTGAGCATCACACCCATCTTATTGCCATGTGGGAAGGGTGGGCGATCCCTGTGCTGTCCCAGGAGGGCTCTGACACCCATGGAGCAGCCCATGCATCCTCACTGCTTTGGCTCTAGACCTGGCGTGCAGGAGAGGCCAAGGCACCCCAGATGTCTCAGGCTGCTCTGCACATTTCTGCGGGGAAGGGGATGGGTCCCCAGAGAGCTGCACCCATGGACCCAGGACCCCAGCCCCCTTCACCCTCAGACCTGGCAACCCCATGCATTTAGGTTCTCTTCCCTCTGGGACACAGTGGAATAATGGGAGCATGCTTACGTCTGTCCCTGAGTAGGGCAGGGATGGGGACCGAGGAGCTGCAGCACAGGGCTGGGACCTGGGGGCTGCAGTGGTGAGACTGGCTAGAAACACCCCCCAGGCTCAACTGGGTCGTGCTCTCTCAGCTCCCCGTTTTCAGAAGAATTTTGTTTGCTCATATGTAAAACCACCGCCAGGCTAGAAAGCCGGTGATATTTTCGTGGCTGTGGGTTTGCAGAGCTCTGCATGTGCCCACTGACAGTGGTGGTGTGCTGAACTCTCCCTGGGAAGGAGGTAGGGGCCATTTGGTGCTCCTGCCCGGTGCTGGGCGCAGGAGCCAGCAGGGTTTTCTCCCACAGCCGCACTGGGAGATGATGGCAACTGAAGGTGCCTCTTGCCTTGAGCTCATCCTCCCTCCTCCACCCTGGGAACATCTTAAGATCGTGGCCAGGCTGCTGCAGCCCAGGTTGCACAATCCCAGGTCCTTTGTCCTTTGCTTATCTGCCTTATCGAGGAGGAAAAGATAACCAGGCATCTTCAGTGCCCTGCAATCGAGTGCGTTTCTCAGGCTCGTAACTCCTCTTATCGGGTTCGATCTCTCACCGCGGCAAGGTTTCCCATGCACCTTTGTACTCCAAGAATGCTCCCAGGTCTGCTTTCAGCCTTGTGCAAAGCCTTTACGATGTGCGCTTTCTCCAAAACACCTCAGCCTTAATTGCCTAATTACAGACGAGTCTCCCGTGTGTGTGGTTGCGATGACAGCTGGGTGCGGCTGCTGGGCTGGGAGAAGGGCTCTCGGCTTGCACAAGCGCTGCCAGACCCAAATGCTTCTCGGGAGGTGGCAGGAGGCTGCGGTTCCCGCTGCGGAGCCGTGGGGCGAGCGCCAGGTCCCCGCCTGGGCCAGCTGGGACAAGTACCCGGCTCCTCGCCCCAAGGCCTTGGTCTTAGCTGGGGTGACACAGAGGGACCTGGGCTAGAAACGGGGCCTGGGGGGCAGGATTTTGTGCAGAAGTACCCAGCTCCCCCGAGGAGTTGGGTTACCTGATAGTGCCCCAACACTGGAACCCCAAAGGCACCCAGGGCTCATGCGTGCAGGAACGGGTTGTTTGCAGTCAAATCAGGGCTGTGTGGTCTGGGAAAGGGGAATGGGCTCAGGTTCAAATGAGGATTGCCCTGATCCTGCTCTGTCCCGGCTTCCCAGACCCTCCTGTGCCCCCCATCCTGCAGTGGGGGGGTCCCAGTAAAGGCTGACCCAGGACTCCAGCATTGCAACCAACAGAATACGCTGTAGGGACTACAGGTCACTGGTGTCACTGTCACAGTGGCCTTTCAGTATGACCCCCGCACTGCTAAGGGCCTCTCTGTGGGCAGAGGAGGGTGCACATCCCCCTGCCCGCTGTGTGCAGCCTGTGCCGTGTCCCCCGTCCCTCTCACTGGGTTCAGCCGCCCCATCCACAAGCAGGACCTCGCAGTGGGGCATGCGGAGCTGCGGCTCCTGGCCTGTCTCTGACTTCCCTAGGGTCTTTGGGACAAGTCACTTTGCCCACCACAGCCCCCCAGTTGCAATAGTTCCCATCCAGGGCTCATGTGGGACTATCACCTGAGCAATTGCCTGCGGCCGCGGGGTCCCCAGATGCTGCCATGCCCTTGGGACACATACTGCTGGCTCTGTGTCCCCTGGGGTGAAGGTACTGTTAGTTTTCAAGCACCAGGAACCATGCAGTGCCCCAGGGTGTGAGATGTAGCTTTGCCGTGGCTCTTTCCCACCGTCTCAGTGCCAGTGGCTGAGGGCTGAAAGAAGGGCTCCCTCCCGGGCTGGCAGGGCTCAGAGAGTGTGGGGCCAGCCGAGCTATGGGGCACATGGCAGTGGCTTGGGCACAAAGCAGGGCTGCTGCAGGGGTGACAAGGACATCTCCTGGGCTGCAGAGGTGGGATCCCACCACTGAGGGTGGCCTTGCTTAGCCCAGGGATGAACCTGATGCAGAAATAAGCAGAACTGGGGTCCTGCAGCATCCCCTTTCCCCTGGGCATGGCAGCACTCACTGGGAGGTGAGACATGTCCATGGGTGGGAACAGCAGTGGTTTGTGCAGTTCCTGTAGGGTAGTAATTCCCATGGCGAGCAGGGGTGTGCAGGAGCTGGGGATGTGGGCAGCACATGCAAGGGCAGAAGGAGACAGCCCTGTGCTGATCAGGGTTGGGGACAGCGCTGGGAGACGGGGACAATCCTTGCTGCCTGTGGAGCTCGTAGCACTAATACATGTGGGTGCACAACCCCGGGGTGCTGGGGGGGGCTGCAAGGCTCAGCCTCCGGTCGGGCTCTGTCATCCCCAGGGTGACCCAGGCAAGAGGGGGAGAGGTGAGTGAGAGGCAAAAGGACTTTTTAGTTTCAAGATGTTTTATAATGGAATTATTAGTTCCCAAGAGGTGTTTCGAATTGATTTGGTAAGGAATTGCTTTCATTTCTCCTCTGCAGAGATGCAGTGGGAATTCAGCCTTTGGTGTGAACCATCACAGAGCTCTGGAAGCCATAGATCTGAAAAACTCCTGGCATGTTGGAAGGACATGCTCAGCTCCCCTTGGCCCCACGCACCCCACACATGCTTTTTGCTCCATCTCCGGTGTAACTCCACAGTGCACAGCATCCGGGTGAGCCGGGCTGCAGCCCTGTGGGAGCAGCAGCTCTGCCGGGAAGGGCTCTGCCCATCTCAAGGGGGAGAAAAAAAACCCCATTCTTCAAAAAAAAATCCCCCTTTTCCCCCAGGAAACCCCTTTTTTTCTGGAGGATCTGACCTTTTCCCAGCACAGTTTTCACTGCGTGCCTCCCTGGCACCCTGTGCCTGGCCGCCGGTTGCCCTTCCACCACGGCAGCAAGGGGAGCACAGGCATCTTCAAAAGCCGTGGAAAGAATTTGGTGGGAGGGGGAGAAGGGGTTTTACAAGCTCCCATTCAAAAATGGTCACTTTGAAGTGATGTAGCATTTTCAACCCTTTGAAGAGCCACAATTAGGAGGGGGCTGGTGCAAGCGAAAGGCAAAACTACTGGGTGACCATCACGGCCTTTCTCTCCCTGGGTTTTTAAGGGATGAACTTTTCCTCCCTGCCAGCCTTCTTCTCATGAGCCCAGGGGGGTGGGATTGGGGTGTTTGGAGGAGCTGGAGTTTCACACACACACCCCCCATGCAGAGGAGGGGGTCTGCAGCTGGCTTTGCCCACCAGCAGGCTCGGCAGCTGATAGAGTGCATCGGGAGGGAGAGCAAATTGCCCGGGATTGCTGCAGGAGCACTGAGTGTGTGTGCCCTGGCGCTGGCAGGGCTGGGGAGCTCCAAGGTCAGGCCGGAGAATTTTTTAGGCTCCATGGTGGGGAAAGAAGTTGGCCAACAGTGCTGGCTGCTTGCAGTGTCATTTCGATTATGGTTGGATCTGAAAGTCCCAACCAAGGTAGATGTCCCTCCCGTCGGGATCCTGGAGGCAGATGCAGAGGTCTGGTGCTCGAGAGCAGGCATGATGAATAGAAAAGGGGAAGAAAGGCAAATTTGTGTCCGTGTGTTATAAACTGAAGAAAAAGAAGTGATGGCCCAGGGTTTTGCAGGGAGCCTGTGGTTCGTGTGCTTGGAGGTACGGCTTGGCCTCCTCAGTGAGGTGGTCCCTGCATTCCCAGGCTGAGGCCACCCCGTGCCATCATGTAGCACAGGGTGGAGGGAGGCAGGGATGGGGCGAGGGCAGAGTCCCTGCCCTCTGCCATGGGGATCTGCCACCTGCTGACGGGCTCTGTCCCAGAGGAACCGCCGGGAATGGGGCTCTTCCTCCATGTCCCTTCTCCAGCCAGCTCAGGGATCTCCTGAGAGCAGCCCATGTGCTTCACCACATGCCAAAAATTGGAGAAAATGGGAAACTGAGGTCACCATTTTTTCTCCAAGAATGGATGGTCTGTCCCAAACAGATGGAGATGATATCTGCGAGCAGGGCTGCAGAGCACTTGCCCAGGACACAGCGTTGGTGAGCCCAGCTCTTGGCCAGTGTCTGGGACTAGGCTTGGGGCTTCTTCCCCTCATGTTGTGGCAGCAGCCCCCAAACCTGTGCCACTCCTGAGCAGCATGGTGGTCCGGGGCTGGTCTGCAAAACCACCCTGAGAACATCTCCAGTGATAGCCTTGACCCTGAGTGTGGCTGTTTGTCTGCTGGGAATGGGGGGTGACCGTGCCCCACCAGCTTGGGCTGGTCATCTCCTCTGAGGAGGTGTGGAAGGTCTTGGGGGGCTGAACCAGGTGCTGGTTAGAGCTGAGCCCCCTGCACCTCTCCCAGGCTGTGGCTCTTTCTGCTCGTGCAGCAGCAGGTCCAGGCCTTGCTGGGCAGCCATGGGGTGGCTCTGCTGGGACAGGGTGGCTGTTCCAGGGCTGTCCTCAGCCTTGCTTTCCCCCACAATAATCACCAGCATGTCCCAGGTCCTGACAGCACGGGGATGCAGGGAAGAGTCAGCTGAGAATGCTGGTGTCCCTCTCCATCACAGCTGGGTCCCAACCAGGCTCCCTCTGATTCTCGAAAGGGGCAGGCTGGATGCCCCAGAGGTGCTGCTGGAGAGATGCAGGATGTCTTTTGTTGTCTTAATTGATTCCTGGGCAGGACAAGTCCCCCCTTCCAAAAATGAGTCATCCGGCAGCAATAACTGCAGCCGGCGTCGCTGGCTGCCAGGCGCCCTGATGGATGGGAGGCAGCTCAGCCCTTGGCTTCCACCGCCCGGATCCAGCAACCTGCCGTGCCCTGGCTGCGGGCAGTGAGAGCCTGCACCGAGCTGCCAAAAACACCGTGGGCTTTGTACCATTTCACAGAATCACAGAATCGTATAGGTTGGAAAAGATCTTTAAGATCATCGAGTCCAACCATAAACCCAACACTGCCAGTTCACCACTAAACCATGTCCCTAAGCACCACATCCAAATGTCTTTTAAATACCACCAGGGATGGCGATTCACCCACCTCTCTGGGCAGCCTGTTCCAATCCCTGACAAACCTTTCAGTGAAGTAATATTTCCTAATATCCTAATATCCAATCTAAACTTCCCCTGACGCAGCCCGAGGCCATTTCCCCTCGCCCTATCACCAGTTACTTGGGAGAAGAGACCGACCCCCACCTCACCACAACCTCCTTTCAGGCAGTTGCAGAGAGCGATAAGGTCTCCCCTCAGCCTCCTCTTCTCCAGGCTAAACCCCCCCAGGCTCCCTCAGCCGCTCCCCATCACACTTGTTCTCCAGACCCTTCCCCAGCTCTGTTGCCCTTCTCTGGACACGCTCCAGCACCTCAATGTCCTTCTTGTCCCGAGGGGCCCAAAACTGAACACAGCATTCGAGGTGCGGTCTCACCAGTGCCGAGCACAGGGGCACCATCCCTGCCCTGCTCCTGCTGGCCACACCATTGCTGATACAAGCCAGGACACCGTTGGCCTCCTTGGCCACCTGGGCACACTGCTGGCTCGTGTCCAGCTGGCTGTCCCCCAGCACCCCCAGGGCCTTCTCCGCCGGGCAGCTTTCCAGCCACTCTTCCCCAAGCCCATAGCATTGCATGGGCTTGTTGTGACCCAAGTGCAAGACCCGACACTTGGCCTTGTTGAACCCCACACAGTTGGCCTCGGCCCATCGATCCAGCCTGTCCAGATCCCTCTGCAGAGCCTTCCTACCCTCGAGCAGATCGACATTCCCACACAAGTTGGTGTCATCTGCAAACTTACTGAGGGTGCATTTGATCCCCTCGCCCAGATCACAGATAAAGGTATTAAACAGAACCGGCCCCAGTACTGAGCCCTGGAGAACACCGCTTGTGACTGGCCTCCAACTAGATTTGACTCCCTTCACCACAAGTCTTTGGGCCTGGACATCCAGCCAGTTTTTTACCCAACGAAGAGTACACCAGTCCAAGCCACGAGCAGCCAGTTTTTCCAGGAGAATGCTGTGGGAAATGGTGTCAAAGGCTTTACTAAAGTCTGGATAGACAACATCCACAGCCTTTCCCTCCTCTACTACACAGGTCATCTTGTTATAGAAGGAGATCAGTTTAGTTAAGCAGGACCTGCCTTTCCTAAACCCATGCTGGCTGGGCCTGATCACTTCATTTGTGATGGCAGCGATCTGCCTGCCCAGTGGGGCCAGGGCTCAGGGCATGGGGGGACAGCTCATGGGACACAGTCCTCCCTTGCACCCTGCTGTGCACCTTGCCCAGGTTATATGATGGGAGATGGATATCATGCATACCCCACCGCCTGGTGTTCTCAGGCAGGCCAGGAGAGTCATGGGTGTCATGAGCAGTGCAGACAGCTATTAATAGTGGTTTTTTTAAATTAAAACAGCAGTAAGGGATTTCCTTGCTGCTTGCTTGCTCTGTAACGCAGCCCGGGGTGGGGGCATAGCCCATCTCGGAGAGCGGCCTTGTCTGACCTGCGGCAGGGAGGCAGAACCATTGCACCCAGTACAGCAGCAGCACTGGTGCAGTTACCCAGACTGGAATAGCTCCCCAGACCATGGCAGACACAGCAGAGGAGCTGCAGGAGTTGCTGGGCAGCTGCTGGGGAGCACGAGGCTGCACGGGTGCCATGCTCAGGTCAGGCGGTTAGGGGATGCTGGTGGCCACCTTCTCCCAAATTCACAGGATGCTCCTCCCTGGGATGCAGGGCAGAGCCTGGACTCCCCGCAAGGATGACAGGCCCCTTACAAGCATCATTCATGTGGCTAAGCACACACCCCGCTCATCACACCAGTGGCTGATGGTTTATCTGCTGTCTCGTCTCCCCGCAGGCTGCCTGGTGAGGTGTGAGGAGAAGCCCAGCCAGAGCTGCGATGCTGCCATGCCAGCCTGCAATGCAGCCCAGCCTGGTTACGCCCTGCACGGAGAGCAGCTGGAGGGGCTGGAGCAGCACGGGACATCCGTGGTGCTGGCAGGGGGCACGGTCCTGCAGATTGCCGCCATCCCCCCCGGCCTGCTGGACAAAGCTGAGCTCACCAACTTCTACTGCTGCACCCGCTGCGGGAAGGTGTTTTGGGAAGGGTCCCATTTTGGACGCATCGTCTCCCAGTTTCAGGATGTTCTTGTCACCACCGGGGACGAGCGGTGCATCTACGAGCTGAGCTGAGGGGGGATGCGGGGGCTCCGCAGCGGGAGGGATGGAGACCAACAGGGGATGTGCTCCCCAGTGAACTTCAGCAGATTTTGGGCTGTGGGTTTGTGGTACAAGGCTGGAAATGGGAGGCCTCTCATTTCGGGGTCTGCCATGGAGGGGACTGTCACTTTACACTGATGCTTCATGACAGCCCAAAAATACATGGCCTCCATGAGATCATTAAATCAGAGGTGCCCAGGGAATGGACTCTTTGTTTTATTTCTGCCTCCCTCCAGGCTGGGCATGGCGAGAGGGTGGCAGAGCTCTCCAAAATGCCACCCAGGCAGTGCTGACCCCATGGCACCCATCAGGCCCCAGCACCCTCGCTCTGGTGCTCCTCTGCTGGGTCACTCATGTTGGGGAGCCGGGAACCGCGTCCTCAACAGCAGCACAGGGGAGAGAGAGCACCTCTGGTGCCCAGAGCACTCCCCAGCCTGTGGGACACGTGTCACGCCACAACCTGTCCACAGTGTCCCCTCTGACCCTGGTCCTGCTCTCCTGGCAGCTCTCCCAGCATTTCTCGGAGGTAATGGGTGGGCATAGGCATGGGAGCCCAGGGGGGCTGAGAGCTGCGGGGCGGCCACAGGGAAACCATGATGCCCGCTGGCACCCACATCACCCTGCGCTGGAGTGGGGGATGCCCCAGCAGAACCGGACTGGTCCAGTGGGGTGTCCCACTGGTGCCAAAGCTGCCTGCCAGCCTGGGGGGTGAGCAGCACCCACCTGTCCGCCTCCTCGTGGGTGGGTCCATCAAGCTGGGCCTGTGACTCCATGCACAGGAGTGGCAGCGAAGTGTGTGGTCCCACCATCACTGAGAACCCGGGCTGCTGGCGGGAGTAGCCAGCATCCAGAGGAGGCTGCACAGGCCGACGGGGGGGCCAGGCGAGGCAAGGGCCCAGCCACGTTGGTCCTGCTGCTCCAGGCACTGCTGTCCGATGCCACCCGGTCCAGGGACAGGCTTAAACCACTCCACCCTGCAACTGAGGAGCATTTGCAGAATTCCTTCTCTAATCCTGGTTAACTGCCAGGCCCTGATATTATTGCTAAGAGGGCCCAAGGGGCTCTTGGCTGAAGTGTGACATTTACGGGCCAGCAAAATGCCTGCCCAGGCAGCTTACACTGCAATGCGAAACTCGCTTTCCCTCTCTGAGAGCTCCTGGCCATGCAGACATCTCACCCCCCCGTCTCAGCCCTTTGGCAAAAAAAAACGCTTTTTCCACTTTAAACATCCCTCTTTCCACGAGCTCCTGCCTGGGTGTTAGTACAAGTGACCCTGAAAGGTCCCCCACTACACCCGTCTTCTCTCCCCAGTGGTCCCTGGCAAGACCCGGCTGTGGGCACAACCCCCTGCCATCACGGCACAGCATCCCTGGTGACACTTTCCATGGTCATGGTGTGCCATTTTATCTCAATTTCCATCAGAGGATGGCAGAGGGGAGCAAGACCCCTGTGCCCACCCTGTGCCCACCTTTCTGCCCCCGTCTCCCTCACAGCCCTGCCAGGGCTACCCACCGCCCCTTGTTTGCTGCCATGGAGCCCCATTTCTTTCAAGTGGAAGCATAAAATAACAGCACCTCCTTCACTGGTGATGAACAAAGTCAAGGCCGACGCTGACTGTGATGGCGGGGCTGTCATCATGGCAGCATGCACCACTGGCCTTGTGTCTGCTTAAAGGTAAGGACATGTTTTGGCAGGGCAGGGGGGCTGGCCTGGCCCCTTCCCATCAGGACACGCTGAGGTGTGAGTCTGGCTCTGGCCAGAAGCAGATACAAGGGTCTGTGTTTCCCAGGGGGTTTGGGGGGGTTATTTTCCCTCCTTCCCTGCGCTTGAATTGGCAGAGCTTGGAGAGAAAGCCTCCTCCCTGGCTGAGCATCACCATCACCGTCACAGCAGTGCCTGCTGGACCATGCTCATGCGCCAGCGAGACGCCCCACTCCTGGCCACTGCTCTGCTTGCAGAGTGACAGACGTGCTGCAGTGCAGTGGTTAGTATTTTGACACTGGCTGCTGCAGATTGGCCCTAAATCTGCTTTTTCTCTCCTCTCAGTCTGATTTTGGGGGTCACAAAGTGAAGTCTCACTGATGATGCCCCAGCCAGAGATGCCCATGCCCGGCAAGGTGTGGCCCCTACGCATGGAGGACTCAGGACCATGTTTCCTGCTGCCAAGGCTTTGGCTACATGGGGACACTGGGTCTGGGGGGATTTCCCTGGGGAACTGCTGCATTGCTGCCTTGCCTCTCTCCTCTCCTCTCCTCTCTTCTCCTCTCCTCTCCTCTCCTCTCCTCTCCCCTCCTCTCCACAGTGCTGTGCTGGCAGGTTCTGTGCTTCCCACGGAGTCACAGCCAAGGACAGTCACATCTGTTGCCTCTAATCCCCTGTCCCCAGGGCAGGCTCTCACTCAGGGAGTCCCTGCAGCCCAGCCATGCCATGGTGCTGCCCCAGCTTCCATGGGGGCTGGCAGCCATTCACCCTCCCAGGCCAGTGGGTGCAAGGCACTGGGGCTCACCACCCAAAAATGGTCCGTTTGAGCAAAAACTTCCCTCCCCATCACCTTGATCACCTCATTCCCCATCTTTCTTGGTTTGCCCTGGAAATGGCTGCTTCTTCCAGAGACGGGCAGAAGAAAAAGAGGGATTTTCCCACTTGGCTGGAGGCTCCCAGGGGCTGGTACACCTTCCTGCATGCACATTGACACCTTCAGCCATGGGTATTATTTCTCCTAACGGGATTAAAATGCCTTGTGCTGATCTCACTCTTGGTGGCCATCATTTTCTCAGCAATCATTTCCATTTCCCTCCTCAGTTGTCTACATTTTTTGCATATAACCTGAAGGAATTGTGTTTCATGTCCTGGTTTTCCAGCCCTGCACTCTCTCTAGGTGTTAATATGTTTTTCTTAATTCCCCGTTTATCTAAAATGGGAATTTCCTCTTTGCTTTTACCCCCAGGTCATTTTTGTCATGTTTCTGGTGCAACAGTTGGGGGCCAGGTGGTGACAGAGGAGGAAAAACTGTGTTCTGCTAAACTGGCATCTTTAAACGTACTTGGCCTGGTGCACTGGCAATTGCTTGTAGGGCTTCTGGTGCTGGAACACTGGTACATGGGGGGACCAAATATCCACTTTGCTGGTGATGATACAGTTGGTTGGAGACACAGACCCTGGTTTCCCGTGCCTTGGGCCAACCTCCCCATCTTTGGGCCACAATTACCTTGTCCTGGGCCATCAGGATGAGCTCCAGTATTGAATCCTGTGTTGGTGCAGGGCTTTGGTGCTAGGAAATGGCACCCATGATAACAGGTTTTCTGCCTCTGTGTCATGGGTAGATGTTTAAAAATTGTCCCCCATTCCCAATGGCAGCATCAGAAACAAGTGCCTCCTTCTGAGCAGCTGAGGTCCCTCTGGCCTGAGTTGTCTCTGGTGCTGTGACAGGACAGTGTTTGGACAGGGACATGCTGGGATGGAGGTGCTTTCAGTGTGCCAGCTGCAGTCTCAGCAGTATGGATCACAGCATATGTCTTCTCATCCACCAGCTCCAAAGCTCTCCATCCCTGCCCATCCCTGCTCAGGGGCAGGAAGGCTGCCTGAGGCTGCCAGGACAGTTTTCTCCCTTGAGCCCTCCCCAGAGCCCTCAAGTGTCTGGGCTAGGTGGCAGGAGACCTGTGGAAAGAGGCACATAGGATCCCTGCTGAGGGACCCTCAGCACCCACCTGGGACATCTGCTGCCCCATGGCTGCAGGATGCTGTATCTGGCCCCTTGAGGATGTCCTGCCACTCAGCCTTGGGCTGATGCTCTGGCTCGGGGGGTTTTCCGTTGTCCCTGTGTATCCAGGTGATCTGTTTAATGCCCGGAAGTGGCATGTCCTTACATTCACCCACCTCTGGTGCCAGCACCCTCAATGCTCTGCAAAACAGTCATTGGCTCCTCCAGCACATGAGCCACCTCCTCTGTGAACGCTCTTGGCTTGTGCCTTGCCATGTCCTTGTGGGCAACCAGACCCCCAGCTCCCCTGGAGCAGCAAGCAGGGACCCTAAAGAGTGTCCTTTGAGCAGAGGGAGGATAACGCTCATGCTTTGCCAGCAGCCCCTCTACGCCAGCCACTGGTGGAGGGTAGTGGTGGGGCCACCCCAGCTGGTGAGCATGGGACTGCCAGCACTGGAGGCTGAGCAGCCCAAGCCCCCCGGGCTCCACGCAGACTCATCTGTGTGTCGGCATCCTGCCGCTTCGGGGTTTGCTCTGGGAGGGCAGAAACTGGCAAAGCCGCCCCCATGGTGAGCGATGCTTCATTGCGTGATGAGACAAACCTCTCCAGACCCTGTTTGGGGGAAGCTTCTGAGTCACACAAACATCTGAGTCATCCCAGCCCCAGCCAGGGGCAGGGAGATCAGAGCTGCAGCCCCAAGCCTCCCAAAGAACACTTCCAGCCAGCCCATGGGCATTTTGGGGCTTTGCTCACTTGGTTTTTCAGAGCTGTGGTTTCATGTCGGTCTGCCACTGCTTTCACTGCAGAGGGGAGCTGGTGGGGGGGAGGGGGGACAATGGGGCATGCTGACCCTGTCCCTCGCCTTGGGGACAGCTCCTGGCCACACAGCTGCCTGGAAGGGGCCCTTCCCTCTGATCCCTGGGGACAGTAGGGTCAGCTCCTGGCCACCTCTAGGACTTTATCTCCCTGCCATCTCGGTCAATTCGGGGGTGAGCTCTTGTGCTTATAGCCTGGGCTGCTGGCAGTCGGCTGTGCGGGGGCAGGCTCACCATGGTGGGACCTGTTTTAGGAGAAGACCAACCCAGGGCAGACACCGGCAGGTCACATGTACATGTGGGCATGGCACAAAACAGCTCCCAAAGGGTCTCATCCAGCTCCTGGGGATGGGGGGCAGTGACTGAGACCCAGGACAGCACCTCTCCCTTTCTGCTGCCCGCAGGAGATGATGCTGAGGTGGGATCTGTGCAGCAAGGTCATCTCCAGTCACAGACACAGTCAACATCAAACTCCACGTTGCACCGGCCTTGAGCAGCATCCAGGAAGTAATAAATTGTCCAGTGTTGAATGGTGGATACAGATCAAAGGGAATTAAACCAGCTTTTTAATCAGCCTACAATATTGTTTCCCTATCTGGCTGCTTTAAAAAAAAAATTTAAAAATCCCATTGTCTGTGCCGTACTAATGTTTAACATTTATTAGAGCAGTAACGAGTTCTCCGTGGTTTTATGGAGCCATTTGATCGTGTGTTGGAAAGGCAGCTCCGGCAGCACTCTCGTAGGGATGCAGGCTCTGGCTGAGCTGCCCATGCCAAGAGCCCTTCGACCCCCAGGTCGCTTCACTTGCACTCATCTCCGGCCCCTGCATTGCAACATGTGATCGTGGGGGGACCCTGTGATAAAATGCCACTGGGGAAGAGTTTTATCTCTGTTTTATCACACCAGCCTGAATGAGACCTGAATGAGCAGCATCTCTCAGCCCTGAGAAATCACACGCTGCATCGGATATCAGGACGGTTCCTCTCCTCGCCTTGTATACTCCTTGCATATCCTTCAGAGTTTGATGGGGACAAGGTGTTTGGCACTCAGGCCAGCTTTAGTTTACAAATGAATATATCAACATTGTTCCTCATCAGGCAGGAATGCGCTTCCCTCCCTTCTCCCCCACCCTATTCCCATCCCCTTCCGAACAAACTTCCTTCCTCCTGTAATCTGGAGCGGAAACCTCACTGCATATTTGACCAGCTCAGAGAAATCAGCTTGGTTTTCCCTGGTGTGACTTCGTGCCTTGAACCAGGGCTGGCTGGTCCCAAAGGCAGCCAGCAAGGTAGGGGAGGAGGAGGAGGGCAAGGACTGTACCGCTGCCCATCCTCAACGCGGAGCTGCTCTTCCAGCTGGATGCTCCGATCGAACTCCCAGTTGCTCGGCTGCCGTTTTCAAACAAATTGGCGTGTTCCTGGGCACGGACCCAGCGCTGACAAGCCTGAGGCTGGCTGCAAGCTCAAGTCCTTGTGCTGCCCCATACTGCGAAAACGCTGCTCCCACGGGCCGGGGGTCACTTCTGCTGGCCCCTTGCCGGGGGTAGGAGAGGAGAGAGGTGTTGGTGCCACGTGAGGAGGGAGACTTGCATCAGGAGGATGTTTGCTCCCTGGGAAACAGCCTGGGACCAGACCCTTCTCATCAGCCTGCCAATATGTGGGCATGACTCTCAGGCAAATGAGATTTCAGCCGCTCACCAGGCATGCCTCACCATGTGTCCCATGGTGGATTATAGCCCCCCAGACTGCCTCGACCCCAGGGATGTCCCCACAGAGCAGTCACCAGGTCCCCAGGCCAGTCCCAATGGGCTGTATGGCGTCTTCGGGGGGAACCATGCGATGGGAGTGGTGGGGCAACACACTCCCATCCCCGCAGCCACCACAAAGGAGTGACCATGCAGAGCAGTGAAACAAGCGTCCCTGGGGACCACGTGTCTTGGGAGACACAGGCTTGAGCCAAGGCAGTTTGCTACAAGCGTGCTCAGCTGCGGCAGGGACACCAGCCAAGGTGATGCCGTGGGGTGGCCCAGCAGCGCCAGGGCACCAGCACAGCTGGAGAGTCCTGCCAGCAGCACAGGACAGGAGCAGCTCTCCACCTCCAAGGGTGTCCCAGTTGGTGGCCTTTTGCCCAAACAGCATTTTCCCACTGTCAGATATGGAGACTGTAGGCTATGGGCAGGGTTTGAACATCAGAAAAGCTGCAGCATTTCCAGCAGGATAAGGACTGATCAGACAGGGCACTGGAACCATTAAAGGCCAAGCTGCAGTGTGACAACCCAAGCTGCACAGCCCGGCACCACGTCACCACAGTCCCTGCGGGGAGTTGGGGTCCTTCAGCCCTGGGGCCAGGCGTGGAGGGATGCCCCCGCCTGTGTCCCTCCAAGGACAACGACCATACATAGGGTTATGACCATGCTTGAGTCTCTCTCAGGTTTTAAATCCTGTTTGGCCCAGGCTGGGAGGGAGGGAACACGCAGAGCAGTATCTGTAATGGCATCTGCGGGAAATGGCAGTCCTCAGCCCATGTTCCCACGGTGGCCCCACGGTGCAGGTGTGCCCAGGAGGATGGGGGATTCCTGGAGCCTCCCCCTGTCCCCAGGGCTTTCCCAAACCCCCCATGGTGCCTTCTCCCTGCAGAGGACACAGGGCAGCCATACATGTGTCCTCACCACACAAGCATGACAATTCTCTTGCAAACCCCAGCTCCTGGCCTCAGGATCTTTCTGCCTGCAGGACTGGCAGGGGCCCAGCCCCACCCCAGGCTCTGCTTGGGTGTTGCTGAAGGCTCACAGTGTGTGATGTGCCCACATTACCTGGATAGGGAGAGTGTGAGGCTGGTCCCAATGCCGTGCCCCTGCTTGCCCCCCACTGTGAGCGGGGCAGCTCTCATGCAGCACAGAGGAAGGTTTTTCCCTGAGATTTGCCCCCCCCGCAGCCCCTTCCCCGCTGCTCCGTTGCCAAAAGCAGCTGCCTGGGGCAGGGCTCCCCTCTTCTCCCTCCCAAAGGTGGATCTCGGCAACGGAGACTGTTCCTACCCAGCAACCACAGCCCCCCAGCATCCCGGTCCTGCATGGGCTCCCCTCCCTGCCCGCATCCCCACGGCCGGGCAGGCAGCGTTGGCTGAGCCCCGCTTTCCCCACCAAGGCTCCGGCAACTGCTTTACTAAAAAGCCAGGAGGCAAAGCACCAGCAAGGCCAGCGGCAGAGGAAACCTTTGCGCTTCCTCCCGGCTCGCAGGGAGCCGAGCAGGCGGGTCGCTCTCCCTCGCGCGCCTTTTGCTGGGTCTCTGCGCTGGGAAGAAAAGCTCTCGTCTTTCCCACGCTCTCCGACACATTTTAATGAATTAAGTGGGGGCACGCCCCCTCGCCGCCTGCCCCGGATCCATCCCCCCGGCTCTCCGGCTCCCTTCAAGAAGGCCTCCGGGGGTGGCTGGACTCTCACTGGCTTGTCCTCCCGGCCCAGAGGATGGGCACTGCCCACTTGGGCTTTTTTGGAAGAGGGCTGCGACGTGCCCAGCCCGATGCGCCGGGGCGGCTCTGAGCTCCTCCAGCAATGCCGGCGGCAGCCGTCCCTTCTCTCTCCCACAGGCTCTCACGAGCGGGGGGAAATTTGGTTATCATGTCGCTTGAGGAGGGGAAATTTGGTTCACGCCTCTCGGCGTGACCGTTTGCTAAAGGCATCGCGGTGCGGGTCCCTCTCCCCACCTCCCACCGCCGTCTGCAGCGCCGGCGCTTGCCGCGGCTTCCCCTCTTCTCAGAAGAGAGCAGATAAATCACTGGGTGGGACTACTGGTTTTGCAGGGCCCCACCGAGCAAGCGCCGGGTGGGAGGAAAGGGGCCCTCCAGCGCCTGCCGCCGGCCCCCCTGCAGCCCCCCGCTGGCCCGCGGCCAGCCCGAGCGGTGCGGGGAGGCTGGCCCGGCCGCACCACCGCAGCCGGCTCCCCTCCGGTTACAGAGCTGGGGCACAAATTGGAGCCAAAACGCAGGGTTTCAAAATTGCCTTTTTATTTTCCTCTCTTTTTTTGTTAGGGTTTTTTTGGGTGTTTTTTTTTTTGTTTGTTTGTTTGTTTATTTGGTTTTGTTTTTTTGCTATTTTCCCTCCCTCTCTGGCGCCGTTCCCAGGCCGAGTCCTGCCCCCACCTGCCAGCCCTGAACATTTGCATGGCTGGGTCCCTGCCCGGGCGCTTTATTTTTCTCACCAGTGTCACTGGCAAACGCAGATTTGCTTGCGAGGATGTAACTCTGGCCAAGCCCCAGACCGGGGAGGTGTGAGCAATTCCCACTCTCCCACGGCTCGCTAAGAGGGCTTGACACCTCGCAGGTGCACAAAATCCGCTGTGCTGGGATATTTAGGAGTGGAAAGGATGGGGCAAGCTGGCAGGAGTAGAGCCCTGACCCTCAGGCTCCTGACATCGCAACCGCCATGCCGTCCGGCTCCAGCAGAACACGACCCACTGCTTTCCCTCTGCCAGCTTCACCACAATGGGTTTGCAGGGTTTAGTGCCGGGGAAGGGTCACGGGCTGCCATGGCTTCAGCACTCCCCGGACGCTACGGCACGGCTGTTTGCACTGCTGGGCTGTGGCGGGCCCCTGGGCTCAGCCGTAACTCCCCATGAGTCACCGTGGGCTCACCCCAGCCAGGTGACACAGGGGAGAGGAGGGCAGGGATTGCCACTGTTGTCCCCCGCTGCCACCACAGCTGGGGTGATGGAGGGCAGAGCCACCACCTCCTGCCTGGGACGGGGCCCTCGGGCTGATGGGAGAGGCAGGGGGTGGCTCTTCTTGGCTGTCCTCGGGCAAACCTGGCCCCTGCACCCACACATGGACCCCAAGCCCACCTCCATGCCCTGTGCCAGCGCTGCGGGGGCCCCACGCCTCACTGGCATGGGTATGTCCTGGAAGAGGCTGCGTGGACACAGGACACCAGAAGGGGGGTGCCTGCAGTCCAGCGGCCGCAGCAGCCGCTGCGCTTTGCCGGCCCCAAGGCCCCGACTGCGGTCACGTCCCAGCCCCCCCTGTTCCCTGAGAATGATGTGCTTCGATATGCTGGTGTTAAAGATGTGACTGGGAGAGCTCTGGCTTGGGGAAAGCGGACGGGGTGACACATGGGGACCAGACGGGGTGGATGAGGATGGGATGGAGATGGGGACGGGATAGGGATTGGGATGCGATGGGGATGTTGATGGAGAAGGGGATGGGGATAGGATGGACGGGGACTGGATGGGGATGGAGGTGCGGGAGGACATGGGCATGGGATGAGGATAGAGACAGGGAAATGGGCATGGACACGGGGGGATGGGTATGGAGATGGGAATGGGATAGGGATGGAGGTGGGGATGGAGATGAGAAAAACTAGCTGTGGAAATGGACTTACAAAAGTAGACCCTTATGGGAGGAGAAACATGAGCTGCTTTGCCAACTCCTTAGAGCCCAAACCCAGCTGGTTTAACCTCCTCCAGCAAAGGAGCAGGACCCAGACCCGGCCTCCCCTGGCTGCTACAGGGAAAAGTCAGGGAAAAACGCCGCAGGGCCTCACAGCCACTCTCCTCCAGCCGTGCAATTGATGGCTCCGAGATGGCACGTTTCATCCAAGCCCTCTCACTCAATCGGGGCAGAATTTAACTGTTGGCCAATTTCTCCCCTTCCACCCTCAAATGGACGCGCCGGCACGGCCAGGTGATAGCAGCTTGCCGGCCAGCTGCCCTCGGCGCAGCTGCTGTCACCTTGTTTTACAACACCCTCCTTCCTTTCTTCCCGCACCTCCCGCTCCGCTCTGGCCGACCAAATGCCCGGCAGCCGCAGCGAGTGCCGGCCTGCAGACACCGCTTCCCACCCAGCCTCCGCCGTTTGCTCCCCGCAGGCCAAACGGGTGCCGGGAGGGCCCCGCTGGCGCAGTTTGGGGCCAATGCACTGTTTTCGGTACCTTTTTGCCTATTTTCCTGCCTACCCGTGGAGTCCACAGCTCCCAGCACTCCCACACCGGGAATCCGGTCATCTGCGGGGCAGTGGATCCGACCCTGGATGAAGCCCCGTGAGACTGAATTGTGTCACTCCAGGGCTGGCAGGACCTGCTGGGGGCTGCGTCTTTCCCCCCAAAATCAATCCCACCCGTGGATCCCCGAAACCTTGTGCAAACCCCGCTGCGTGGCTCCAGAGGGGCCGGATCCTGCGGGGCTGAATCCCCCGGTCCCTGCCCGTGACCTGTCTCCTTGCTCACAGGGAGATAAACCCGCAGCAAAACGGAGTCGCCCCCAAATTTGAGGGTGTTTGCAATGAGCCCCCCCGCAGCACCTCGGTGACCCCATCCCTGCAGGTTTGGGGCACCGGCTCCCAGCCGGGGGTGAGGCGGGGGGCGGCCGAGGGCGGGCACAGCCCGGTTCCAGCACAGCGTTGCAGGGCGACGCAGGCGCCGGGGCCGGCTGCAGCCGCCTGGCACGGCCCCGCACGGCCCCGCACGGCTCGGCCCCGCATGGCCCCGCACGGCCCCACACTGCTTGGCTCGGCACGGCTCGGCCCCGCATGGCCCGGCACGGCCCCGCACGCCTGGGCGGTGGTGCCCCCTGCCTGCGGCCACCGCGCCGAGCCGGGATAGACCGAGGCGAGCTGAGCCGAGCCGTGCCGAAGCGGGCCATGCTGGGCCATACCGAGCCGAGCCGAGCCGAACGGAGCCGAGCCGAACCCCGAGCGGGGCCGAGCCGGGCCGAGCCCAGCCGAGCTGAGCGGGGCCGAGTTGAGCCGAGCTGAACGGAGCCGAGCCCCGAGCCGAGCCGAGCCGAGCGGAGCAGAGTCCCGAGCCGAGCCGAGCCGAGCGGAGCCGAGCCCCGAGCCCCGAGCCGGGCCGAGCCCCGAGCCGAGCCGAGCCGAGCCCGGAGCCGGGCCAAGCCTCAAGCCGAGCTGAGCCGAGCCCCGATCCCCGAGCCGAGCCGAGCTGAGCCAAGCCCCGAGCCCAGCCGAGCCTCGAGCCCACAGCCGAGCCGAGCCGAGCCGAGCCGAGCCGAGCCCCGAGCTGAGCCGAGCCGAGCCGAGCCGAGCCTCGAGCCCACAGCCGAGCCGAGCCCAGCCGAGCTGAGCCGAGCCGAGCCCCGAGCCGGGCCGAGCCGGCAGCGCCCCCCATCGCCCCCCCTTCCGAGCAGCTCGTGGGGTGGGGGAGGGGCGCCTCGGCTCGTCTCCCCAGGGGGCGTGGCCTCTCGCTGCGTCCCCGCCCCCTCCCCGCCCGGCCGTTCCAATGGGCGCGCGGCGGCGGCGCCCCGCCCCTCGGCGCCGCGTCACGGCCGTGCCATTGTTATGCAAATAAAAGGGTGGGTAAAAGGCGCGGCGCGGGGCCGGCTCCGCTCCAGAGAGGCCCGGGCGCGGCGGCGGAGCGGCGGCATCGCGGAGGCGGCGGGGCCCGGGGCCGCTGCGGTCGGCCGGCGGCAGCAGCGGCACCGGCAGCGCCGGCAGCGGCACCGGCAGCGCCGGCAGCAGCAGCGGCCGCCCGCCACCGCATGCCCGGGCGGGCGGAGGCGTCGCCGTCGCCGTCCATGCGGGGCGGCGGGGCGTGAGGCGGCGGCATGAGCCAGAGCGAGGTGTCGGCGTGCGCGGCGCCGCCGCCCAGCCAGCGCGTCTTCCAGGAGGCGGTGCGGCGCGGCAACACCAAGGAGCTGCAGTCCCTGCTGCAGAACATGACGAACTGCGAGTTCAACGTCAACTCCTTCGGGCCCGAGGGGCAGACGGCGCTGCACCAGTCCGTCATCGACGGCAACCTCGAGCTGGTCAAGCTCCTGGTCAAGTTCGGCGCCGACATCCGCCTGGCCAACCGGGACGGCTGGAGCGCCCTGCACATCGCCGCCTTCGGGGGCCACCAGGACATCGTCCTCTACCTGATCACCAAGGCCAAATACTCCGCCGGCGCCCGGTGATGCCGGGGCCGCCACCCCCCCCCCCCCCCTCCCGGCCGCCAAAGCTGCTCCCACCCCGCGTGGGGTTTATTTGGCGAAGATTTGGGGCCCCACGCAAAACATGCCACCGACCGCCTGCTTTTACATATTTTTTTTTTCCTTCCAAGGGTTGTTTTCCTACTGTAAATTGTTTTTTTGTTTTGGTTTGGTTTGTTTTTTTTTTTTCCTCCATCTACCTCGGCTGCACTCACAGTATTCACGGTTTCAGTTTGACATCTGGTCAGAGGCTTTAAAGGCTCCCCCGTCCCCTCCCCGCTAATATTTATCCTCCCTCCCCGTTCCCCTTGCTCCCTCCGACTTAAAAGTGTTCTGGCTCAGAAACGAATTCATTTCAACGCTCCCCAAAACCCGCCCGCCGTCCCCGAGCGGGGCTGGGGTGTCCCCCCGTGTCCCCCCCGGAGCAAGGAGCGGGGCCGACCCCGGGAGCGATGCCCCGGGATGGGCTGGGGGCTCCCGGCTGCCCGCGGCCTTCCCCACCGAGGAAGAGCGGGAAAGTCTTCCTCCTCTTGCAAGCTTCTCCCAGTGTTTTACCACCACTGATTTTTTTTTTTTCTCGAGGCGACTCCATTGGAATATGACAGACACGGTTTTCTCACCCCAATTACTCCTTTTTTTTGTTTGTTTTATTTTGCGTTGAGTTCTCTGCTTTGGTTTTCTTTTTTGGGTGTCTGAAGAAAGTTTGCGTCCTCACTCGCTCCTTGAATCCGTTTAGCACGCGTGAGATCCCAGGAAAAGACTTTGAATCCTTCTGGTTTTGTGTGTAAAGGGGGATTAGCAAATCCTGGACTTTTTTTTTTCTTTTTTTAAAAAAAAAGTGAAATAAACTCTAGAGGCAGAGGATTTGCTTTTGCACAGAAAAGGGGCACGAGCGCTCTCTGCTGCCTAGAGAGATGCCGGAAAACTACTGAAAACAGTTTGGGAACATTTTTTTTCGTTTGGTGAAACATGGATAACACTTCTCAATGCAGAACGATTCATCTGACGTATGTAGATTCACCTGCCTTTTATATTTTATATATATGCCTAAATATATATATTTATAAAAGAAAGGGAGGAAGAAGAGAAAGCCACCCGAAGTCGCATTTTGAAGTGACTGCACCTATAATCGCAAATGCTGCTTTTTATTGCTATGGCACAAGAACATCCATTTGGAAAATGCGGAAAATTTCAGAAGTCTCCTTTCTCCCGCTGGTCTTTCAGCCCTCTTCTCTTCGTCTGCACTAAAACCATCCATATCACTGCCGTCTCCCTGCTCTTTCCTCTCTTGCTCCCTGCATCCAAACCATTACGATTAAAAAAAAAAAGAAAATAGTTACCTGCTGGTTTATTTGGGTTGTGTCTTAACTATTTATCATGTATGTATATATTCGTGGGTGAAGATTGTGAGCCTGGTTTTGTTTGAAGCTGGTGGTGAGTGTTTCAAAATATGGTTTGGGAAATATGCTTTTTTGTTTGTTTGTTTTCCTAGTCTTAAAACTAAAAAAAAAAAACTTGAGTCTGCCATGATAATTTCCCATTGCACTGAATATTCTGCTTTGTCTCTGATGGTTTCACCTGCAGTTTGGTTTTGGTTTTCTCCACTTCAGCAATTTGAGATGATTTTAAAAAGCTCCAGATTTAAAGAAGAAAAAGAAAAAAAAGCCCTGTCGAAAGCATCTACTGTTTATGCTGTAATTTGCAAGGAACTGCTTGGCCGAAGTCTTTCTGTGAGCATGGAAGGGGGTGTCCAGCACTTCCACTGGTGCTTCTGTGCGATAGTTACGGGGTGGGAATGAGATCTTTTCTAGTGAGGTTTTATCGTCGTTACCAGATGGTTGCACATTTTTTTTTTTGACTAAATGGATTTGCCACAATGAAATGTCATAACATTTATGACATGATATTAAAAAGTGTATTGTAAAGCCAAGTTCTAGATGGATTTTTAAAAAGAAATCTTGGTTATAAACCCAGTCTAAAGGGAGCTCTGTCCAGTGTTGTAAAGACAACGTGATGTAACCCATATTTATATTTTTATAAAATACCTATTAAGACTGTGAATCTCCTGTGTGAATTGCTGGGTGAGTTGTTTAAGAAAAGTATTGTTCCTTTCCAGCCTCCTGGAGCTTTAGACATGCTGAGATTTTGGGAAACTGTACGTCGGGGAAGGGGGTTTGCTCTGAAATTGTGAGTTGATGTATTTTTACATCCCTTTGTATTTTACTGAAAAGCTGCTGCCCTTCCTAGTCCCTAGAGTTTCAATTTTCTATGCAACCCCCACATCCCCGTCTCTCTTGATCCTGAGAAGTAAAAGGGATGCAGATTGATTCAAATTGAAATGAGGGTTCCCCCACCCCCCTTGTTGGCTCATCGTGCTGCTGACCCTTCACGCCAAAACGGGGAGTACAAGAAAAAAAAAAAGGCAGGTGGGGGAGGCTCTTTCATGCATGACTGGTCGCCTTCCGGCAGTCATCTTCTTAATTATTATTATTATTTTTGTAAGAAGAATATATTGATAATGTCAGTGAAATAAGCAGACATTGAAGCTGATGCACAGATTGCTCCAGAAAGGAGTTTTTCTGTAGATTTTTCTTTAGATGCGAATACCTTTTTTAATTATGTTAATTAATGTTAAGAATTTTTAGGCTTATATTGAAGCTGTATGTGGGTCACTATATGATCATTTCTAACTGGATAAAGTCTGTACAGTACAGCATATTCCTGAGTGTATGATATAGACGTGTAGCCCCAGAGTGCAAAATTTATAAATAAATTTTTCATTGATCTTTTTATAAAAAAAAAAATGGCTTTGTCATTTGTTCTTTCCGAGGTGGTAATGGGTAAGGCTGCATGGATCCCCCAGTGGGAGGTGACTGGCTGGGCCCACAGATCTCTTTTGGTGTCCGAACCTGCGGCTTTTCTGTGGATAAATGCATCCCCAGAGGGGAATGATGGGGGTGGATTTTGGGGCTGCTGGAGCACACAGCCTGTGCCAGTCCCTCTCCTTGGGCTGGAGGAAGCTCCTGGGGTCAGGGCTGGGGGAGTGTCCTGGTTTGCCCCATGCAAGCACTCAGAGGCTGGTAGAGGGGTGATGGCTCAGACCAAACCCTGGTGCTGGACTAGGCACATGGAGTTTGAGATATTCCTAAAGAAGCTGCTTGCCCCAAGGGAGTGAGGTGGGAGCTCTGCAGCTGGTCCTGGGACTGCTCCCATGGACTGTGGCAGTGGGGTGCATGGTTTAGGTCTGCAGCCCCAGCCTCACCAGCTGAGCACCCCATGGCTCTCTGCAAACCTTCCCAGGCTTTTTTATTCTAACATGGGCCCCAGCAAAGGTTTGAGTGGCTTGGTCCTCACTAAACCCTTAGGCTGTGAGGATGGGGTTACCTCTAGCTAGAAGCTGCTGTCAGGCTGGTGGTGGCTCCAGCCACGCCCTGGGAGGGGCATGGGGTCTCCATCCCCAAAGGCATCTCCATCCCACTTCGTGGCTCGGAGCAGGCTGATGCGCAAGAGCGGGCTGAGCCCTGCACGTTTGGAGGCTTTCCAGCAGGATCCGGCCGCTCTGGGAAGTGGGAAGAGCAGAGGCAGCCCCATGCCTGCACTGGCTGGGCGCTGTCTGCAGCCAGGGCTTTGGAGGCAGGATGCAAGGAAGCCTCCCTTGCTGACAGCAGTGTGAATTTTTTGGATGAGGCCTTTTCTGTATTGATAATTTTTCCAGCTCTGGAGATGCCTAAATCCCTGGCAAATTTGTGCCATGCCCAGTTTGGCTCTGGGGTATGGGTTCCCAGGGATGCCAGGAGGGGGTGTCCTGCAAATGGCAGTGGGGAGGAAACCTCGAGAAAAGGCTTGGTGTGACCTTTCCAGGTTGGCCAAGCTCCACTCCCATGTGCCAAGCCCCGTGCCATTCAGCACCAGCGTGGGATGGTGCCTGGAATGGACACAGCCGGCTGCCCCAGGGTGCCCTGGGGACACACAGCCCACCCAGGCAGCTGCCCAGAGTGGAAAAGATGGGCACTGAGTGACCTGGCTGGTCTTTAGCAGGAAAAAAGATGATGCCAAAACTATCAGTCGCAACCGCTGGTGGTCCTGCAGGTTTATCACGTGGGGTCTCGCAGCAGCCGCTGACTGTGGCCAAATCTGTGACGTGTGCACGGGGCGAGCATCGCTCCCCTTTCCTGCCATGGTACAATTTTGTCCTTGGGCACTGTGTGACACCAACCCACTGGCGAGTGCCACCAAACCTCTCACCATCAGGGTGCTCCCCAGGGCCGGGGCGCTGCAAGGTTACACCTGTGGGAGCAGCTCACCCCTGTCTGTCTCCTGGGCTTGGGATGCTGCATCATCCAGGCACCTCCTTTGGGTTGCCACAAGGCTGGGCTCAGTCCAGCTTGGCTCAGCCCTGCGGCTTCTCGCCGTTCACCTTGTCCCAGGGCTTCAGCCAGCTGGGCCGGGCCAGCCACAGCCTTAAGGACAGGTTTTTCTGAGGAACTGCAGCATTTCTGCACAAAGTTCCTCTCTCCCTGCAGAGAACGGAGCAGGCAGGGGCCTCCAGCAGCCCCTTTGCAGGGGATTTGGGCTGGGCGGTGAATGCAAATCTCACCCCCTGGCACTGAGCCCAGCGCCCGCAAAGCCACCCTGTGTCCTCGGGCTCCCACGTGCGACAGCCCCAGCAGCGGGGACACGCCGAGGGTGCAGCTGAACCCCGACCCCCGGGGCTGAGCCCATCAGGGAGCAGCCGCCCTGGTGCGGGCTCCCTGCATGGCCCATGGCCACCCCGCTTTGCAGCTCTCCTCTCTACAGAAATCCCATCCAAGAAATCTAGGAATTCCAAAGACTTGCTTTTTTTTTTTTCCTTTTTCTTTTGTTTTCTATTTTTGTTCCAATAAAACAAAAATATTGGATTGTTTGGTGGTGCAAGCACATTCTTCTGGCTTTTTTGCATGTCCCTGGCTGTGCATTACTGTCCGCCAGCCACATTACGTAGGTGCTGTTGTTCCAAGAGAAACCAAAGCAAGAATTTGAACTTTCAAGTGCTTCCTGCCATTGTCTTTTGCTTTTGTTTGTGCTACTGACTCCAAACCAGATGGATCGGGCTCCCCTCCGGCCACGGGGGCGATGGGAAGTCAACACAGCCCGGCGAGGTTTGACAGCTTTGTCTTCTCTTCTATTGCCCTTCATCTGTCAAGCCCAGCCATCGGAGCTGAATCAACCAACGCATATGGATTGGGGGGGGGGGGAGGTGGGATTTTATTTGAATTTCAGGGAGCTTAACACAGTAAGTAATGAATGAGAAAGAAAGACGGCGAGCAGGCGAGCGAGAGGGGACGGGCTGTAATCAAAATTCAGTACATTTTAAATAGATGCTTTGTTGGGCATTTCTATGACTATGATAATGCCGCAGCCTGCAGATCCAAACAGGAGTTACCTTTTTTTTAAAAAAAAAAAAATTACAATCGACTACTGTTCAGTGCCGCGGAGGAGCCGGTGGCTCGGTCTGGTTAGCCAGGCTGGCCTCTTTTCCAGCCTTCGTATTTTGTCGCTTCTCAATGTTTTCTGGGCTTCACCCCTGCCATCAGAGCGAGCCCCTTTGCACGGGTGGGTGGGAGGGGGTGGTGGGGTGGCCGGGCAGGCTGCTGTCAGTTGCACCGGAGGTCCACAGTGTGTCGTGCAGGACAGGATGGCTCATGGTTTCAACCCATTTTGCTGCTGACCCAAAGCTGCTGCAGTGTTTGGTGCTGGGTCTTGGTGCAGAGGTCCTGGCCCCCAAGATCATTCCCATGCTGGTGCTGGAGCTGGCCACCCCATTCCTGTGGCACGGAGCCATTTTGGGGTCTTCCTGCAGCATGTATGACCCTCACGCCCTCCTGCAAGGTAGGTGCAGGGTTTTCAATGCCAAGCCCCCATGCCCTAAAATCACTGTTACTCTGCAGACCTCCATGCTTGGCAAGCTGTGTCACCCCAGGGATGCTCCCAGGCCTGGGATGTGTCAGCACAGGGACCACAGGCTGCTCCTGCTTCTCCTTGGTGGCAGTGAGCATCCCAGGGAATGATGCTGCTCCATCATATGGGCAGGAGAAACATCTTCTCTTCCCAGAAGTTCTTCAGCTGCTGTGTCCAGTGCCACCATGGGCACCCATCTCTTGGGGTGCCCATAAGGGGTGCCCAGGGAGACCTCTAGGTCTCACACTGGGTGGGACGCAGAGCTGCGAGTACAATGCAGTTTTTGGCTTCTTCATGTTAGCAGGTTTCTCTTCCTGACCCTAAAGAAATGGCCAAGCAGGACAACACCCTAGTTTGGCTTGTTGGGAGGAGGACAGTGGATGGGGCTTGGGTCTGGAGGGGTGGAAGGCTGCTGGGATGGAGGGATGGCTGGGGAGGAATGGGGAATGGCTGGAGAAAGTTGGGGGGGATCGTTGGAGACATGGAGGGATGGAAGAATGGAAGGATGCGGGTGGCTGGGGAGGGATGGGGGAACAGAGGCATGGTGGGGCATGGACAGAGGGATGGGTAGAAGAATGGACAGAGGCAAAGCTGGATGGCTGGATGGATGACAGGTTCGGGGGTGGTTGGGACAACTGTTTTCATGGGAAACTCCTCATCCAGCCTGAAGCCAACACTGTTCTGTGGCTGAGAGTGGTCTCTTGAGGGCAGGCCAAGGAGAGCAGCACCTCCAGCAGCACCCTCGTGAGGTGGCAGACCGTGGCCCAGCTGAGCTGGAGATGTCCTCCTGCTGATTTTTAGGAAGAGGCTCCCCAGCAGGTGCCTCCTCTTTCCCCTCGTGATCTGGGCAGCAGCCCTGGCAGCCTGTAGGAATGCGGAGGGACACAGAAACCCAGCCGTGAGCATCAGCTGTTTGCTTCAGCCCCTCTGGCAGGGCAGTGCACGGCGGGCTGTCCTCGGCCACCGCAAGCACTTGCTCACTGACAAATCCATCCTCCTCGTCTCCGATCCAGCCCAGCACCAACCAGCTTCATATTTATCCCAGGTAGGATGGATACGCTGGCAGCCTGCCTGGCTCTGCTGACCTCCTGCCAATGCCAGCCCTGCTGGAGGTGTGCAGGGGCTGCAGCCAGATGCTCCCAGGCGGTACAGAGCAGAGGCAGGGTTGACCCAGCAAGCACAGCCATGTTCACCCCTGGCCAGAGGGGACATGGCCAGAGGGGACAAGAGCTGGGCAATGGCTGCTGGCTCTGCTAAGCCTCTGTGATGCATTGGTGGGACAGTGCAAGGCTGAGCCTTCGCCCAGGGCCTGAGCAGCACCCTGGGACTGATGGTTTGTGCTCTGAAACACAAGAGCACAACAAGCAGATTTCTGTCTCCAAATGAATTATACAACAAAGGAAAGCCTCTGCCTGGAAATGGCATCTCTGCAGCCTCCTTTCACCCTTGGGAGTGCATTGCAACCTCATTTCTTGTTTTCTCCAGCTGAAAAAACACTTCTCACCTATGCACAGTCAACAGCAATGTTATTACACATGATGCAATTGCACAGATGAACTCTGAATGTGCCCAGCCCTCCCCCTGGTTTTCTGCCCAGGACCAGACCCCTCCCTGTGCACCCCTGCTTGCTTGGGGAGCTCTCACTGGGACATCTCAACATGGTCATCCCTCTGCGAGCAGGGGCAGAAGCAGTGTTGCAGCTCCCTGGACACCTGATTTCCTTTAATTATTATATTTTCTGCTCAGTCATCCAGCGGCTGGAGGGCTCTGCCGGGGAGCGGAGCGGGTGGAGGAATGGGAGGCACTGGCTGCATGCTTGCAGCATGCCCCAGGGGCTTCCCCTGCTGCCCTATCCTGTGCCCAACCTGCCCCATGGAGTGGAGTTGGATCCTGCAGCAGCCCAACACCACTGGGAGCAGCCAGTTGCTGTGACACTTACTGGGATCTCTCCCCGGATGCTTCAGTTCAGAGGTCACAGCTGCGAGACCCCTGGCCCTAGCTGCAGGGGGCTGGGGCACCCCGGAATCACTGCAGAAAGAGGGGTGCAGGGTGGGCCAAGGCAGCGGTGCTGTGGGCACAGGAGGGTGCCAGCTCAGCACCTACCACCCTGTGTGTCCCAGTGAGCAGGGGGGCACAGGGCAGCCCTGGCGTCGCTCTGCAGCACCAGGATCAGGCCCTCATCCCCCAGCACAGTGCCCAGCCAGGGCAACCGTCCCCAGCAGGTCCTCGCATTTCACCCTGCTCACATTCACAGCTACGGTGACAACTCCGAGCCGCCCCCGTCCCCTTTTCCACTCACGACTACCCCTCATTCAAAGCCTCTGTCTTTTTAAGCTATTTTTTTCCCCTCCTATTCATTTCCTGGACGCCTCTATCCTTTTCTCTCGCCTAGCCCCTCTCCCGGAGCAGCTGCTATGCTAATAAGTATGAGGCAGAAAAGGGAGCGAGCCTTTGCAGTGGCTGGGGAGGAGAGAAAGACCCCAGAGCCCTCCAAATGCTAAATAAATCCAAGGCTGGAGCAGCATCCCCGAACAAAGAGGCCTGGCCTCCCCCTTCTCTTCCCCTCTTCCCAATTCCACCACCTTTTCACATTCAAATCCATTAAACAGCGAGCAGAAAGACCCTGAGTATTCATAGCATTGCATTAAAGAGAAAACCCCGTGGTCCCTCTCCATCCTGGCCGGGTGGAGGGAAGGGTTCTCCATCCCTGCCGGCCTGCTTGGGGGCTGTGTCTGCCATGGGCTGGGAAACGCCAGACTCTGGCCCCTTGGCACAGCAGAAGAAGGACAAAAGCCCCCTGGCCACCGCACAGGGAGATGGGTTGCCTTGCACTGGTGTTCCAGGTTTCTTCCTCACCTGGGACCCTTGGGCTCCTCCATCGGGATGGAGTTCCTAGTTTCTGCAGGCAGCATGGGCAGCTGCCAGGGGTTGGATGGGAACCACATGGGATGGGAGAGTCTGGGGGCACAACAAGGTGGGGACCCCCTGTGTCTCCTGCCCATTGGCAGTGCTGGGGAGTGTTATGGCAGTGATGGGGCAATGGGGACACCCAAATCTTAAGGTGGTAAAGATCTCCCACAGCCAAGCCCAAAGGGCAGAGCTCCAGATCTTGGTGAAGGGTAAGAAGGGAGAGGGCTCCTGCAGGGCCAGGCACAGCCTGCAATGATGGACACTGCCATGCGCCCACCAGCCCCTGAGCAAGGACCAGCCACCTCTGCCTCACCAAGGCTGGTGCTTACCCAGTGGGGCAGGCTGATAACAGAGGTCCCTTATGCCAAAATTGATGATTTCCTACCCATTTTGCCTATTTTGTCCTAGAGTCAGAGCAGTTTTCTGGTGCAAAGACCTCAGACCTTGTTCCCAGAGCAAGAGGATGCAGTGATGGAGATGGACATGTAGGTGGGTTCCATGTCAACTGTTGAGGCTGGTGGCAGGTGGTGGGATGCCTGAAGGGATGTGACTCTTCTCTGGAGGAGGAATAGATGGGCATTTTCTTCTGCCTTCTGGGATGGAAATGGAGGCCCATGTCCAGGAAGGATTTCATGCTCTTCTCTGGTACCAATTTCTGATGGAGTCACAGGACTCCAGGAGATGGGGCTTTTAGTGCCAAATATTGAAAAATGTTTTAAAATCATGGATTTTAGCCTGTGAGGATTGAAACTGTCTGAGTGATGCCAGATGGACCATGGAGACTGTGACGGTCACATGCGGTGCTCAGGAGGCAGCAATAACTGGGACCCTGCCTGCGCAGCTTGGTCATGGGGTGGGATTCAGCTCTGACCCTGGGGTGTCCATCCAAGGTGGTGTCTGGGCTCCTTCACAGGCTGCGAAAGCAGGGGAGGGATGGCAGCACTTGCACCTAAGCTTCTTCTGCTGCTTGAGGTGTCCTTGCATGTCCTGCCTGGCCTCTGTCCCAGGGTCTGGAGGACATCCCATCTCCTAGACTTGCACAGATGTCCTGGGCACCCAGGGCCATCTCAGCTGGCACAATGGGGCATCTCAGCACTATCTTTTGGTGCCTGAATCCTGCTCTGTAACAACACAATCAAGAGTCTGGAAGGTGATCAAGGCTGACCTGACAGGCCACCTCCATGTGCTTGGCCATATCCCACCCTGGGCTCCTGCAGCCATGTTCATGTGGTCACCAGGAATCCATCCTGACCATGGCAGGCGCTGCACAGCGTTGGGGTGCATGAGGGACCAGGCCAGCAAGAGATCTACATCAGAAGACAAAGACAGGTGGGACAGCCCTCAGGAAGCCTAAAATGACATTAACCACTACATGGGACACGGGAGCTCAGACCCCTGTCCTTGCAGTGCAGGGCCCCAAAGCTGTGTGTGTAGTGCCCCAAGGTCTGTCCCTGCATGGGAACCTGGGCTCCCTGGGATGCTCCTAGCAGCGTGGCGTCCCTGGGGTGCCTTCACAGCTGATGCTTCGGGGCTGCAGGACTTTGCTAACCCACCGCGTCCTTGCTCCCCACTGCAGACCACCAGCTTCTCAGTCTGGAAATGTCTTGCTCATTTTGGGGCCCTGCTGGGCTCCACCAGGGATGTGCTCCTCCAGAAAACAGAGCTCTCTGGGGTGAATGTCAGCAGGAACCCAGAGAGGCTTCCGAGAACAACCTCCCCCTGTCCTGTGAAGGAAACAAGATCCAGCCAGGAGTCTCAGCCTCAGATTCCCAATTCACAGAGCAAGGGTCTGTTTCCATCCATGGGGAACTTGTGTGTGCAAACACTAAGGACTGACCCAGCATGCTAATAACATGGAGGGGGCTGTGCCGCTCCAGCTTTAGTGGACTGGCCTTGCCTTGACAAGGGGGTGTCCGTGGGCAGAGACAGCAGGCACCGATCCTGCACTACCCTGACCAGATGACTCACTTCTACCTGCTCCTCACCTGAGACAAGACTTGGAGGGTCAGCCTGGTGTGGAGGGTGCAAGAGGCATGGAAACACACAGATGCTGCCAACATCACAGTCCTACTCCTAGGTGACCCCCCATAGGTTTGGTCAGTGATAGGTGGCCATTGACTACCATTGCCCTTGGGGGTCCCTCATTCCCAGTGTGACCCCAAGCCCATGCTCCACCATCTCACGCTGCTCCAGCCCCTCCCAAGGACCAGCGCCAGCTGCAAAATCCATCCTGCCCCAGACCTGCCCTCAGAGCCGCCCAAAGACCAGAGTGTGGCAAGTCCTTCATCATGTACATGCTGGTGGTATGGGGTAGATGGGATCGGTTGGAGGGATGAATGCAAGCCACTGTGCCCCATCTGCACCCCAAACTGCAGGGCTACAGGAGGTGCTGAGAAGGGCAATTAACACCCATGGATTTTTTGAGGGGTCTTCTGTGGCTGAGAGGACGTGGTTGACGAGCCATGGGGCACCATCATCTCTGACACCAAGGCTGCGGCTGGAAGTGCCCCAGCCCTTCTTCACTAGGGCAGGCACGGGCCTAACCCTACTGCAGGCTCCAGATTTCCTCTGAGCACCGAAGCGTCGGTGCCTGCCTTAAACTCCAACCCTGCAGGATGAGGCCCATAGCTCTGCTGGGGCGAAGGTTGTGAATGTCCCAGAGACCTCAATTGCCCCGCATTGCTCCCAGGCTGGTCCAAGGGATACCACAGCTGCCTCCTCATCCTCACGGGGCTGACCCAAGGGACCTGCAAGCACCCTAGTGCTGCTGTCCCCCAGTGTGGCTGCACCCCAAGGGGCTGCTGTGTAGTGGGACCATCCCAGAAGTCTACCTGCAGTGGCAGGTGGGACAGGAGTCCCAGGCGTCCCTCTGACAGGCCAGTGAGGGAGAAAGGTCCCTGCTTAGCAATGCAGGAATGCAGGTCAGGCTGAATGCGGCAGAGGCGGGTCTGATCTGGTGCCCCACTAAGCCCCCATTCTTTCCCAGCCGGTGCATCTTGTATTCAGGCTGCCTGCTCCTAAGCAGAGCGTCTTTAATCCTTCCCTTGTCTCCTCCATTCCCTTTCAGGCCTTTGGCCAATGGGAAGGGGATGAGCAGCTCTCTCCAGGAAGGAAATTAAAAGCGGGGAGGAGGGTAGGGAGGAGGAGAGCGCGGGGAGGGGGAGTTGGAAGGGGAGACAATCCTGGAATGGAGATGCCAGTCATTGGGGTCTCAATAGCCCCATTCACCCTGCCCAGCCACACAGAAAATCAGGGTCACCAGGATCCATGCCCTGCCTGGAGACAACTGTTGCTTTATTCTTTTTAATTGCTGGAAAATGCAGAAAAGTTCACTTGTGTGTGTGGCTGGCTCCGGTGGGGGCTGCGCCGGGGGGCGCGAGCGGCAGAGGGGCGGGAGGGACGGGTTGAGGCCGACGCGCAATGAGAAGGGACACAAAAAGCAGCCGCACGTGAGGGTGGAGGCTGCGACCCGGCGCGGCGGAGGAGCCATCTGTACGGCTGGGCAGCCAGAGCAGCGGGTGGCTTGGGGACAGGGAGCTGCACCGGGATGGCGAGGCAGTGGCTTCGTCCCCCAGGCACACATGGGAAGGGTCCCCTGGGGTTTTGGAGAGGAGGGGGCAGCGCCAGGGCCAGCGGCCAAGACAGAGGAAAGACATGTGCAGAC
The DNA here is from genome assembly GCA_031468815.1 of Morus bassanus. Lineage (NCBI taxonomy): Eukaryota > Metazoa > Chordata > Aves > Suliformes > Sulidae > Morus > Morus bassanus. Next base: position 12,761,001 of record CM062586.1, read on the forward strand.
AGACACGTGTGGGCAGGTGTCCCCATTTCTCTGGACGCAGAGATGCCTGGGCTGATGCTTCTGGCTGGAGACACAGTGACAGAGCAGCTCAAAGCACACACGCCCACATAGGGGCACCCAGTGGCACATTGTCGCCCTGACCCAAAGATGTCGGTACACCTCCCAGACAGACACACAGCCATGCCACCTCCCCCCTGATACTCTGCTCCAAGTTCCACCCCAGTCAGGTGGACAATTCCACCCAAGGTGGAGCTCCCATCCCTCTGCACCCACGCAGCCAGCCCCAGGGGTGTCTCGGAGGGCACGTGTGCAGCCTTGGGGCTCTGTCCCAGCAACCCTCTTGCTCTACCATCCACCCCACTTGCTGAGCTGTGTCCCCACATGTGAGTGAACACCAGCCTTGAGACATGGGTCGTGTGCCACTGCTCAGCAGCCCAGCAGTCTGCAGCAGCAGGTCCATGGCTGCCATCCAGCTCCAATGGATGATGGGTGCCAGGGGGCACCCTGGGAGGAGGACATGAGTGCCTGGGCCACAGACGGAGCCAGTCCCAGCCTGTCTCCATCACGAGCAATCCAGGAGGTGTCTCCGCCCACCATCCTCCAGGCCTTCTGTGAGTCTGGGGCGATTTATGCCTGTCACAGCCCCCAGACTTGGGTTGCACTTCCCTCCCCGGTCCAGCCTTTGCCCCCCTTTGCTCTGCCCTTTGTTGAACACTCAGCTTTTTCTCCTGAAGTGCATCAGAGATGTGCTGGCCATGCTGGTGGTCCTGTCTGCTCTCGTCCTGCAGCTCATCCTCAGCCCACGAGTGCTCCCAAGCACTCTGTGACCCATGGGACACAAGGCAGCAGCCTCTGAGGTTTCTGTGATACCATGGCCTGTGCCCCCTTACAAGTCCTCACCTCACACACCCTGTACCACCCTCCCTGCTTACCCTCTTGGCTGCCAGAGGGCTGGCAAGCCCAGTGCGAGGAGATGCAGGCAGCACCTGGCATACCAGCCAGCCTCTGAAGCAGGGGAGATGCCTGCTGAGCATGGCCCAACTCTACAGCAGGTCTCCTGACCAGCCCAACAAGTGCTGTGGTGTGTTCACCCTCAATATGAGGCCCAGAGACTCCCCTCTGCCACAGCTGGGATGAGGGACCTTAGAAACCTCAGGGTAGGAGCAGAGCCCCCAAGCTAAGGAGCACCCAGCAGGCAAGGAGGAGGAGGAGGAGAAAATAAAGAGGAAGAGGAGAGGCAGGTTTGTGGAGCACAGAAAGGAAATCCACTGCAGAGGACGAGCATCCCATGCTGTTCCCAGGCAGTGGGACACACCACCCCTCGCAACTCAGCCCACGAGCCGGCAGCCACAGCCCCCTTCCTGGCAGATGTTATTTTAAAGCCATAACTGCAGCTATTTTAAACCCATAACTTGACCAGCCCTGATCGAATGCAAACAGAGACCTTCCCCGGGCCACAGCCTGGGCAGACTCAGATGGGAGCATAACCACAGCTGGAGGACAAAAAGGAGTTTGGGAGACAAACCTGGCCCTGGATGTTCAGAGCATTTGGAGAAGGATATGAAGCAGAAGTGGAGGCTGCTGAGCCCTGACACTGCCAGATGGCTGGCCCGGAAGCCAGGGCGGAACAGCAAACGCTTTCACACCAGTGCTGGGAGCACAAGGGGAAATGGAAAGCTTGGCAGCACGCAATGGCACCGTGCACCAGGACAAAGAGACCTGGGGGAAGGAGGGTAACCACCGAGGTACAGTGATGCCCTGGCTACCAGCTTCGTAGGAGTGAGAGAGGAGGGGTATGATTAGGAGGGGGATTGTATAGAATGAAATAGTGTAGGAAAAATTGTGCGAAGAAATCTTTGCAGGTGAAAATCCCAGGCTCTAATAATGAAAATGTAACATTCACATTGCACATGATGAGAACAGTAAGTCATCTGGAAATATTAAGTGAGACTAGAGAATGTGCAAACTCAGACAGATCACTCCCCCCCCAATACAGACTGGCCTTGTCAAGGCAAGATGTAGAGATATGATTTGTGGGCGCAGTATATGAAGCCTCTTGGAGCGGAGATCTATAACCCACAAGCAAAGATGCTCGTCCGGGCTGGATCTTGAGTGCTTGGAACTGGGCTGAAAAGGTACTGGGGGAACTGCTCCATACTAAAAATCACAGCACTACTAGGTTTCACATTGCAGCGGGACAGAGAAGGCCAGGTATATCCCATAACAAGTTAAGGAAAGGGAAATAGGTAGAAATAGGGCACACTATCCCAAAAAACCACCCCAAATCCCAAGATCCTAAACATAGCCTGGAAGGTGCTAAATGGGTTGTGAGAAGGTTGGGTAAAATGTGTGCCACAATTCAAAAAGGAAATCGAGTGGTTCAACAGTCCCTTGAAGGGAGACTTAAATGGCGGTACTATGGAAAATGCTGATGTTTCAGAAACAGACAGCTTGTCTAGGAGAGAACAGGAAAGCCCAGCAAATGTGGCAGGTCTGCTGGAAACAGGAGACTAAAAAGCTAAAAATGGATATGCAGAGCACCCTGAAAAAGATGCTACAGTTTGTCAAAGAACATGCCCTTAAACCATCAAAGGCAGAAAGCCAGCTAGGGGTTGAGGGGATGTTCAGGGTGTAATGGGACCTTCAGGATGATGAGGCCCCACGAAGAAGCTCAGTGTTTTCCCCTGTTGGCCAAAAGTGGTGGGGAGATTCCCAGGCCTGGCACATGTGCTGCAGCAGGTTGCTCAGAGGAGCCAGACCAATTTGAAGTAAATCTAGAGGAAGCCCCAGACTGATGGGACAAGCTGGCCATCAGCGTGTCCCCAGGACAGATGGTGTTTGCTCATGTCTGGGAAGAACTTATATGTGGAACCACAGAGGTGCTGGCTGCAGTGTGGTACCTCTCCTTACAAGCGGGCAGTGGGCTGGTGGATGGTGAAACTTTCAACTATGGAAATGGGGTGCCGGGAGCTAAGAAAAGGAGATTCTCATTGCTGTAGCACTGGTGAGACAGCAGAGCCTATATGGAAGGGTAGGATTGCTGAGCATGGGGAGAGCTGGGGAGAAGCTGCCAGGGCTCCTGCAAAGGGGGGACCCTGTCTCAAATACAGAGGATCCAGAGGACGTCATCTGTCTGGATTGTCAGAAAGCTTCTGATGAGGCACCATGCCAAAGGTTATTAAAGAAACAAACTTGCTGTGGGAGCAGAAGAAAGGCTCTTCCATGAACTGACAGGTGGTTGAAGGATCAGAAGCAACATATAGGGCTGAACGGTCACTCTTTAGGATGGAGGACAGGCAGCAGTGGGGTCCCCCAGGGACCAGCCCTGGGACCAGTTTTATATTTGACATCTTCATCCATCCCCAGGAGAAGGGAGTCAACAGGGAAATCTTCAAGTTCATGGATGACACGGAGCTCTTCAAGATGGCCAAAGGCTGTATTGATGGCAAGGAGTTTCAGAAGGACCTCACAAAACTGAGGGGCATAGAGGTAGGAGGAGAGCTTTGGTGTAGAGAAATGAAGGTGATGCTTCAAGGGAGAAGTGATCAGAGTGGGGCATTGGCATGGAGCTCGGGACAGGTGGTTAAACTCAGGAGGAGAGCTGGGAGCTATCACTGACCTGGTAATTTCAAGAGAACCATTAATGGGCAGCAGCAGCCAAAAAAGTCATCAAAATGTTGTATGATCAAGAAGGGCGTTGGGAACAAGATGAAAAGTGTTTTGACACTGTACAAAAGCTTGGTGAGCCCTCACCTTGAGTGCTGTGTGCTTGAGCTCCAGTTTCCATAGCCCAAGAAGGAGAAAGAGGAGTTGATTTTCTCTAGATCCGTTGTATGAGAGGGGCCTGGAAAGGCTGAGACTCCCCTGTCTGGAAAGGGGAAGGACAAGGGCAGATAAGACTGAGGCTTGCAAAATCATGCAGGTGGTGGACAAGCCGAGCATGAAACTGTAGCGCTGCAGCAGTACTTGGAGTAAGGAGCGCTAGCAGGCGATGGGTTTAAAACAGAAAAGATAAAACTTCTTCACATAGCCAGGTTTGAACTTCTAGAGCTTGCTGCTGCAGGGCGGGAAGGAGCCAGACAACACTGGTGGGTTCAGAAAGGGACTGGATGAGCTCATGGACAACAGGTTCATAAAGGGACACTGAAAAGACTAGGCAGGAATGTCTCCTCTAACCAATAATACAGCTGGTGGGGAGTGGGAGAGGAGGGGTGTCAGGCCTGCGTAAATAAATAGCACCTTCTTTTTCCACTGTTGGAGACTGAGTCCTGGTGGCCCTTACCTCTGCAGGGGTCTGTCTGATGTGCAACCAGCCACCAGGTCAGGGCATGGGGCCTCGGGGAGCTGCTCGCAGTGCCTGGTATTACTGCAGGCTTTGCCGTGCCTCCTGCTCCCGTGCCAGCCCCACCGTGCCCCCGCAGCGCTGCCTGGCCCCGTCTGTGGGAATTTTCTGGTGTTTTCTCCCTACATTTGTTTTCTGTCCAAACTGGTGTGGAACCAAAGCGTTTTCTAAACTTCCTGCAAATTGGCAGCTCCTCGCGCCCCACAGCTCCCACAGGACTGCTGCTGTCCCGTCTCCCTGCCAGAGCCATCCGCAGGAACATCCCTCCCCAGGCACCCAGAGCCGCCTGTCCCAGCTGCTGCTCCCTGGGGCTGCCAGGCATGGGACCCCAGCAGCCCCCTTCCCTGGAGAGCCATACCCAGCAGAGGCTCCATCGCAGCCCTGTGCTCTGGCAGCATGGGGCATTTCTCCACCCCCATCCCTGTCCCTGCCAAAGCAGCCATTAAGTGACCCTGGCACGAAAGCAGCTGCAGCCTCGGGGATAGGGATGGGGACAGTGGGCATGTGTTTGGAAGTGGACAAGGGGATGGGGGACTGCACCACTTCCCTGGCCTTTCTCAGCACAGGCAGCATGCGTGAGCTGAGTTTTGCAGCCAGTACAGCTGCTCCCCAGCTTTTCCAGCGAGGATGGTGCCCACAGGCCCATGGTCACAGCCACACACTGTGTTCATGTGTACAGAAGAGGAGAGGACTGGGCTGGATGTGCCCCAGGCGTGCAGCTTCCCCAGCTGTTGTCCTTTGGAAGGGAACAGCTCCCTCCGCTACCCCCGGAGCATCAGCAGCAGGAGGAGAGGAGCCAAGCAGCAGCAGCAGCAAGGACAACCGATGCCAGGGTCATGCATCCTCCTCCCTCCCTTGCCAGGTCCCAGCATGGGGCACGTGTGCTCCCAGTGAAGCAGACCGGTCCCCAAAGAGGATATTTAGGAGCGTGCCCTGCATTGTTCACACCTGGGTCCGTCGCTGTTTGGGCACGTTTGCCGCCGCGGGGCACTTCCGTGCATGAGCCGGCCCTGCCTCACCGGCCATTGCCGGCCAAGTGCCCCAGGACAGCGGGGTCTCCGGCCCCGCTCCGAGCAGCCGACAGCCATTCCTGCTTTGCAGAGCTCCCGGGGCCGGTTCCCGCTGCCTGCTCCTGCCGGTGCCCGCTGCCCGCCGCCGCCCCGGGGGCATAGCGGGGTCCCCCCGCCCGCCGGGGGCTGCAGCGCGGCGGGAGCGGGAGCGCGGCCGGGCTGTCATTCCTTACCGCCGGCTGCCACCTAGCGCTGGAGGGGCCGGGGGCAGCGGGGACCCCTGCGCGGGGAGCGTCGCCCCGGCCAGCCCCGGCCCCCCGCGGCCCCAGCTCGCGGGGCTGGAGCCCAGGGCCGCTTCTGGACCGAGGTGGGCTCCTCCAGAGAGAGGGAGAAGCACTGCGCAGGGGGATGAGGTGGGCTCATGAGAGATGCCTCTGCCACATCCAAAGGTCTCCCTTGCTCCCGAGGACACCCCAGATGTGCCCCAAGGACATGTGTGTGATGCGTTGCTCAGGCTGTCCCTGCCTGGACCACTGCCACCCGGGCAGCCCGTGGTGGCCGGGCAGCACATCCGTCAGTCCCATGCAAAGGGCCCATTGGTAGCCCGCGGTGGAGAGGAGGGGTGAAAGTCTGGCTGGCTCCTGCAAGCACACCTCTGGCTCTGGCCCTTCTCTGTAAATACTGGGCCAGGGGCCGGCCCGGGGAGGGGCTCCTGCCCTTTGCTCTGTTTGCTGTTTCCCTTGGGCTGTTTGGTTTCAGTTAATCATCCCGCAAAGGCAAACAGACGGCATGCCCCACGCCTCCCATGCCTGCCAGGCCCGGGAACCCTCAGCTGTGGGGTGGATGACACCCAGCCGGCTCCTGGGTATTGGCCACCGGCTTGGGACCCCCAGGGAAGGGGGTCCAGAAGGGGAGCAGGCATCCCGGGCTCTGTTCCCTACAGACACTGGTCAGAGTTAGGGAGTGTGGGGTGAGCACTGGAGACCCCCTCAGTCCTCTCCTCTCTGCAGGGATGGGCTGGTCTGCTGGGGCTGGGGGCACCATCAGGACTCTTTGCAGGACACCAGGGCAGGAATATGAATCCCAAAGTAGAATAAAGTTGACAGGCAGGTCCTGTCCCCACATCTGGGCCAAGCAGTGGTGTAGGAACAGGTGAGGATGAGGAGCTCAGCCTGGTGTGGCAGGAGGATTCTCGTCTCCCCTCCTGCGCCCCACACCAGCTCTTTGCAAATCCCCACCACCGCCAAGGGCAGCGCTGAGCCCCGGGGCCACATGGCCGGGGCGGTGCAGGGCCACCAGCTGCCCCACGCCCCCCCGGCAGCCCCCCCAGACAGCCTGGCCAGCCCCGCTGGCTGCAGTCTGAAGGTCACACTGCTGCGCAGTGCAGACAGCGCAGAGTCCGGGATCCTGCCAGTGTGCTGGGGCTCAGCAGCACTCTAAAGCTACCAGCCATGATGTTCTGGGGTCTCCTTTCCCTCCTCCTCTTCACCGTGGCCAGCGGGACGCCCGTCAGGGACCAGGATGAGGATATCCAAGTGCAGGAGAATTTTGAGGCTGAGCGGGTAACAGCGGCTTGCGGTCCCTTAATTCTGGGGTCAGAAGGGATGGCAGAAAGCTTAATTTCATTTTCCTCCAGAAAAGAAGGAGATATTACCCATGACCACGTCAGGCTGTGCGGGACAGGCATTGGCAGCGTGGCCCTCCCAGGGTGGTGGTCAGGGGGTGCCCCCCCGACCAGCACCGGCCTTTGGGATGGCCTCACCCCAGCAAACACCTCGGCAAGGTGGCTGGAGCCCAAATGGCCAGGGCAGATTAAGCCCATGAGACATCTGTTGATCTGCCCAGCCTAAAAGGTGTGGGCAGAGCCCGCAGGCAGCCCCAGCGTGCAGGAGCCATGCGGGATGTAGAGTGCCTGGGAGATCTGCAGCCAGCCCCATCCCCTGCCAGCTCTGCACAAAAATCTTGTCTGGGCTTCCTCGGGACACATGGGGGGATGCCAGCGTGATGCCTCCAGCCCTGCCTGTTTGTCAGGGGACTCAGGAGAATCCTGCTTGGTGCTGATCCACTTTCCAAATCCTGCAGTAGCTCTGGCCCTGGCACCCTGCACCATGGGGGGGTGCACCATGCAACCCCCAGTTGCTCTCTTGGCCACGAATATTTCAGCTCTGCAGAAAACCAGGAGATGCCCCACCTTGGCGGAGAGGGCTCGTGGTGGAGACATCCCTTTCTTGTCCTGGCAGATGTACGGGAAGTGGTATGACATCGCCATCGGCACAACCTGCAAATGGATGAAGAACTACAAGGAGAAGTTCAGCATGGGCACGCTGGTGCTGGGCCCTGGCCCCAGCACCGACCAGATCAGCACTGCCAGCACCAGGCTGCGGTATGGGTGCAGACGTGGTTGCTGCCTCTACCAAGGGCTGGGACAAGACGTGGGTGTTGCTTGCTCTGGCTGACATCAGAGCCCTGAGGTGGGAATGGATTGGGCTCACATACCCAATGCCTTGGGCAGGGGGATTTCAGGGGTCCCGTGCCATGGCCTCAGTGCCCCAGACAAGATTTTTGTGCAATAACCAGCAAAAACAAGCAGCTGATTGTTTTCCTCCTCCCTCCAGGCAAGGTGACTGCACTCTCATCTCAGGAGAGTACCAGAAAACCAGTACCCCTGGCAAATACACCTACTATAACCCCAGTAAGTTGGACTCACTGCCCACCTGCTTGGCCCCGAGAGCTGCGGCATGACTGGGCGATGGGACCCAGTGCCAGGCACAGCTGGCAGCCGGGGAAGGGTTCAGGAGAGCAGGGCCTAGAAGCCGCTCCACAGTTTGGGCCATTTCCAGACAAAGTATGGAGTGAAGTTGGGCGAAAGGGGCTGTTTCAGTACTGTCCCTGCATAGGCACGGGACTATGAGATATTCCAGCGATCCCTTCTGTCCCCAAGGTCCCAAGCTGGGGCAGGCTCCCACCAGCCACCTTTCAGGAGCATTGGTGGTATGTCAGTTGTCTGCAACCCTTGGTTTCCAATCCCCTTGACTAAGAAGAGGCTGGTGAGCCTAAAGGGAGTCAGGGTTGTATCAGAGTCTGCTTCCCAAAAATCAGCTATTTTCTTGAATCAGCTGCCTGATTTCAGCTTCCAGCTCTGGGGCTGTCTTACACTGCCCTGTTTCTCCCTGAGGGGCAGAAATGATGTCCCCTGTGTCTCTGTCTCACCCAGAATGGGACGTGTCTATCCGATCCTACGTACTCCGCACCAACTATGAAGAATACGCTGTCATTCTGATGAAGAAGAAAAGTAGTTTTGGCCCAAGCACTACCCTGAAGCTGTACGGTACGTTTGGCTACAGCACTTGTGGGCAAGCAGGCTCTGGGGTGGGCCAGTGCAGCTCAGAAACACCACCCAAGGGTCTCTTTGCCTTGAGGGACCTGACCATGGCTTTGGAAGTGGTGTCTTGGACCAGCTCCTCTTTGGTACCGCAGAGGTTGAGTCTTATGGCTCAGCTTAGAGCCACATCACACAATGAATGTCCAAACGAGTCTGTTGTTTGGGATGAAGGTGGCAATATTTGCTTGGGAGAAACCCAGGCCCTGAAGTGGCAGGAGATGTTGTCTTTCATGATTGAGAGACATTAAAACCACTTTGTCCAAGGCCTTGGTCAAGGCTGGTCAAGAATAATGGAGGAGAGGTTGGGTAGGACCAGGAGGCTGGTACTGGGCCTGCCTGCAGCTGCCTGAGCTCTGTGGGTTGGTGGGTGGTTGGGGGGCTGCATGCAGACCTCCTCCCATGCCAACCCCACTCACAGCCTGTTCCCTTGCCCAGGGAGGAGCCCAGAGCTGCGGGAGGAACTCATTGAGGCTTTCCAGCAGCTGGCTCTGGAGATGGGCATCCCCGCAGACTCCATCTTCATCCTTGCCAACAGAGGTAACCTAGCACGAGGAAGCACCTCTCCCACTGCCTGTCCCCCTGGCATGCCAGTGCACCAGGGCTGCTCCTTCTTGGTGTGTGAGGCTCGGGAGAAGGGGGAATGGTCAGGATGGAGGGAGGAGAGGCAAAGGCTTCAATAGGATGGGATGGGAAGGAGACAAGGCCACGTAACAGCCAGGCTTCCATCAGCTTCCAGTCGGTGGGGTCCTTGCTGGGTGGTCACATCAATGCCCCCCACAACGCTGTGCTGGGACAAGGGCATAGGACAGCCAGGGACACTTCATGACTGCTCCCCATGGCTGGGTGCTCCCAGGACCTGAATTGCTCCCAGCTCAGCCCAGGGGCCAGAAAGTGCTAGCATGGTGCAGGTGGGTGTGGGGATGGCAGGGTGATGCTCCTGCAAGTGGGAGATGAAAAGCAGCAAGAGGGGAAGAATGCTGGGGTGAAACTGGGGGGGCGTCCCCTCCGCCAGGGTCCTGTGTGTGCACAATACAGGACCATGGTGAGATGAGTTTGTCAGGACACCATCCCTCTCATGCTGCTGATCTTCTCTCCTGTCATCTGGGCCAGGTGAATGCGTCCCCCAGGAGACTGCAACTCCCCCTGAGGTGAGTGGTCCAGCCAGCACCTCCTGAGATGGATCAAGGCTGGGGACATCCCCTCCAAGCCAAACCTTCTGGAGACCTGGTGTCCAAGGTCCAGGCTCTGTGGGCCGGACGTGTTTGGGCAGCAGCTCCACTGACTGCCCTGGGAGATGCTCTTTCATCTCCACTGAGGGCCTTTGCCTGTGAGGATGGGGGCACAGACAGGTGCAGGCTGCAGGGTGAGGGTCCCAGGGGCCAGGTGGGCACCAAGGCTCGTTTCCAAGTGGAAGACAACAGCCCTTTCCTACTCTGATTTTTTCATGGGGTGAAAGTTGTCGCATGTGGAGCCTGGTGTCTCCTTGCTCCTTGCCTGGCTGTGGGTGCCCCAGCCAGGCTGTGGGCTCCCCCTCCAGAGATAGGGAGGCAGCTCAGTGCCTCACTGATCCTTTGGCTACAGTCACCCAGCATGTCCCGATCTTACACGGTTGAGTTTAGAAGTATTTTCAAGAGGGCATGAGACTTTCATAGGAGAAAACGCAGCTGACTTGAGAGCAGGTAACACATCTGGAGGACACACTACCCTGTGTCAGCGAGGGGAGAGACATGTCCCCAGCCCAGCACAGGGCATGACTGGGACACTTTGGGTGTCTTTATCCAAAATATATGACCCTGGCATTCAGCTGGGATGAGCACAGGGCTGGGAAGACTGTGAGGTATGGAGGGATCATGGCCTCTTGACCCAAGATCAATGACTGGAGGCATGCTGGGAGAACCGAAGAGGGTAGGAGCCCCTAACATAACCCATCCTGGGGGCAGAGGGGATCACGGGGTGATGGGGTGGGCAGCAGATCCCACAGGCAGGGGCTGATGGCAACTCTGTGCTTCCTTCCCTGTGCAGAGGGTGCGGAGAGCAATCCTGCCCCCTGAGGAGGGCTCGGCCGCAGGACCCCTGCTCCCTTATGTTGGCAATAAGGAAGGTATGTCCCAGGGGAGGGGGGCTGCACTGGGCATCCCCCTGCCCTGCATCCCCATTTGCCTGTGAGAGCCCATGCCATGATCATCCACAGACTCGTGCCGGCTGAGCCGGGACCCTGGGCCCTGCAGTGGGATGCTCTCCCGCTTCTTCTACAACTCCTCCTCCATGGCCTGTGAAACCTTCCTCTATGGCGGCTGTCTGGGCAACGGCAACAACTTCTACTCGGAGAAGGAGTGCCTACAGGCGTGCCGGACGGAGGGTGAGCAGGGCAACGAGGAGACATCCTGGTGGGGCAAGAACATGGGAGGTGCCTTTGCTGAGGCATCAGAGGGGATCTGAGAGCGACCTCGAACCCCACGTGTCCAGCATCCATGGGGGGTGGGGGACCTGAACCCCCTGCCCTGAGAGCAACCCCCTGTCCCCGCAGCTGCCTGCAGGCTGCCCATCGTCCAGGGTCCCTGCCAGAAGCTGGTGATGCGCTGGGCCTTCGATGCAGCTCAGGGCAAGTGCGTCACATTCAGCTATGGAGGCTGCAAGGGCAACGGGAACCAGTTCTACTCAGAGAAGGAGTGCAAGGAGTACTGTGGGGCTCCTCCGCTGGCAGGTACCCCTACTCTGCCCACACCCTGCCCGCACCGCACTGTGCTGTGCTAGGGGAGCTGGGGCAGCAGCCTGCACCATCTCCTGTCCTGCTCTGGGCTGGGTCTGCCTGGGGTTGGACCAGGGCGGTCCTGGATCTGGGATGGGTCTGTTCTGGATCTGGATGGGTTCAGGATGGGTCTATCCTGGGTCTGGGATAAGCCTGGATGGGTTTGTCAGGGGTCCAGGATGCATCTGGGATGGGTCTGGGACCGTTTTGTACTGTGCCTAAGAAGAGTCTGTCCTGGGTCAGGGACTCTGACGGACTGAGGAATATGGTCATTCATCTACAGACAGTATTGCACAGCAGGGTACGAATAGGCTGAACACATACTGAGGCCACGACTGAACTTTAAAACAGTCTTGATACAAGAGGGAACGGCCCCAAGCAGGCTGGGGTACAGTGGGGAGCAGTGGAGGCAACAGCCCCCAGGCAGGGGATGCCAGTGAGGGAAGAGTGGCTGAAAGATTTAGGGGGGTGTGAGGACCCTGACACCAAATAAAGACCAAACCGGGGTCCCGGCTGGGGGTGTACCCTCTTTGCGACACGTGCCAGACCCTCCAGCTCTAGTCAGCACAGGGGTTTCCATACTGAACCTCCTTGGGAGGCACAATGGGCACCGCTCAGCCCTCGGGTGAATGTACAGACAGGTTTACAGGAGTGTGGCAGGGGAAATCTTCCCACAGAGAGGGGTGAGTTCAGGGGTCTTCAACCACAGCCAGCCCTGGGCGAGCCTGCTCCCAGCGGGGCAGCAGCTAGGGGCTTACTGTGCCCCCACAGATGGGAGATGGGGCCAGAGTAACATGTCTTTGGGCAAAGCCCATCTTTTATTATCTCTGTCACCAATATAAAGTGCATTAATGCCACCATGGTGGGTGGTGGGACACGAAGTGACATTGCAGGACAGCACAGGGGTACATGGAGGATCTAGACTGCTTCCTCCCATCATTGACAGCAGGGACAAAGTGGGAAGCAGCAACCATAGCTGTCTGTCTGCGGGGCGAGGAGGGGGTCTGTGGGTCTGCCTGTCACCCTGTGCATCTCTCCGCTTGCAGAGGACGAGGAGTTTCTGCATTTGTCAAACTGACGCCGGTGGAGGTTGAGCTGCCAGCATCCAGCACCGGGGCCCCGCAAGAGGGTGTCGGGAGCTGCTGGCAGCACAGGAGATGCCTCCAGCAGTAAATGTCTCTAATGTGACCAACGAGTCTATTGTCCATCCTCAAGCTCGTGGGAAGCAGGGTGGGCAGTCCAGGAGAGGCAGGGGATGCTGTGGGGTCCTCGCTGGCCTCGCTAGTAGGGTGTCCCCCCCTCTGTGGGGCTACTGGGTGCTCCCCACTGAGTCTCTGCCCCTTCCTCATCTCACTGCCCTCTGCCCACACAGTACTGGGTGGCCAACCAGGGCATCGAGGGGCTCGGGGCGTCCCACTGGGTGGGGTTCAGCCCCCCATTTCCCAGGGGATGGTGGTGAACAGCCGGGAAGGGGTCAGCAAGGCAGGGAGCAGGTGCCTGCTCCTCCCTAAAGGTGAATAATTGCTGCTGCATGGCGGTCATGGTGGGACTGGGGAGGCCCAGTCAAGGGCCAGGATGGGGATCATGGGGGGGTTACATGGGGTGTACAGCAAGGGATTATGGGGTGTCAGAGGGGACCCTGAGGGGTCACAGGAGGGAATTATGGGGTTATGAGGGTCACAGGGGGCAACTGGGGTTGTCACAGGAGGGGATTACAGGGCTTATGGGGATCACAGGGGGCTATAGGGGTCTCAGGAGGGGATTAGAAGTGTTTTGGGGTGGCCCCAGGACGGGATTATAGCGGTTATGGGGGTCACAGGGCAGCTATGGGGGTCCCAGGACAGGGTTACAGAGTTTCTGGGGGTCACATGAGTGGGGGTATGAAGCTCACAGGAGGGGACTGTGAGGGTCTTGGGGGGCTATGGGGGTCCCAGGAGGGGATGACAGGGGTTAGGGGGTCACATGAAGGGACTGCGGGGGTCTTGGAAGAGTGAGGTTGCAGTTGGCCTTGGGGGGGCACAGGGGGTCCTGGGGGTCGCGCCCACGGCGTGCCCAGGACCCGCGCGGGCCCCGCCGCCGGCCGCGCTCCGCGCCGTGCTGGCCCCTGCCAGCCGCCGTACCCGGCGCCGCGCGCGCCCCGGCCCCCGGCGGCGAGGCGGAAGAGGCAAGATGGCGGCAGCGGCGGGAGCCCCGTGCAGCCTCCGCTCCCCGCGCCCGGCCCCCAGCGGCGGCGCCCGGCGGGGCTGAGCCGCCGCCCCGGCCCCACGGCCCACTTCCCCCCGCGTCGCCCCGGCCCCGGGCCATGCCCGGCTAGCGCCCCTTCCCCGTCACACGGCGGGGCCCCGGCTGAGCCCCCTCACCTCCGCTCCCTCCGCGCCGGGCCGGGCCGAGCCCGCACACCTCCGCCCTGCCGAGCCCGGGAGGGCCCTCATGGCCGGCCCAGCCCTGCCCCGGTCCTGATCCACCCGCGCCCCCCGAGCCGTGCCCTCCCCTATGCCCCGCCCGGGGCCGCCCTGCCCCTGAGCCCCGGAGCAGCAGCCCTTTTCCTGGAGGTGGTGGCGCAGGTGCGGGACCAGAAAGATGTTCTCAGCCCTGAAGAAGCTGGTGGGCTCGGACCAGACTCCGGTCAGAGACAAGAATATCCCTGCGGGGCTGCAGTCCATGAACCAGGCTCTGCAGAGGAGGTTTGCCAAGGGAGTCCAGTATAACAGTGAGTCGGAGCCCAGCCTCGGGGGTCTGTCGGGGGGCACAGCCAGCCCCGGGCGGGAGGCAAGCCGCATCGCTCCATCCCATCCGATGCCCCAGAGCGTGCCCAGGGACCCCGGTGGGACTGTGAAACGCATATGCTTTGGTTGTGCGTGGTGGTGCTTTTGCCGGTGTTTGCCCAAAGCCAAGTTTGCAATTAAATGTTAGAGCTTGCAGAAGCGTGGGAGGAGTAAGGGATGGGAAACTTTTATCTTTCTGTGCGGGACTTGGGAACCTGTAGTGCAACAGTGTCCCCACTCAGCAGATGTCCTGAACACCCGCCTGCTTTCCGCTGACTGTGGCACAAGAGAGGGTTCCTTGTAAATCACTTTTCGTCAGTTAAAGCATCAAGAGAGTAACTCCCCTGAGCATGTGGGTGACCTTCCCTGCAGCCCAGGATAATGGTATTTGTAATTACGCTCTAATGGTTATATGATAAGGTCTATTGAAAACCTCTGCCCCGCCAGGCTTTAATAAAAGGTGAGTGATATATGCCTTTATGTGCCCTTGGTACATAATTTCATTCTGACCATCTTTTCTGCAACTGATACATTTGCTTTTTTCTCAGGGAACGTTTTCAGAATTTTTTTTCCTTTCAGTGTTGAGGCTTAGGGTTGCGTTTTTCCCTCGAAGCTCAGTAAAGGTTACTTCTAATATAATGTTTTAGGAGGGCACTGCAAGTATGTGAAATACATCCCAAAGTAACAATTTTGAGAAGGGGATGGTAGTTATGTCATCCTTGCTGAAAATAGATGGTACCAGAGAGTGCTGCGAGTATCAGCTCATCTGTGTGGATCCAGGCAAGCAGTGAAGTCAGACTGCAGACGGCCGAGAGATTGGCAGTTGAGAAAGAGACTGATTTGTAAACGTGGCACTGAATAATTTCTGTAAAGGCACACGTGCTGGAGGAATAGAGCTTACGTTGGATCTTAATCTGAAACAGAACATGAAGGGAGAGGTTAGCACTTTGGGGTTTGGGGCTTTTTTTGCTTTGTTTAGTATTATCACTATTGACTGTGCTTTTGAACTGACATGTTTTGAAGCTCTCTACTTTACTAGGGAAAGCATTTGGTGCCTTTATCCAGAGCACATCTGTTAGATATGCCAGTAGTGCTTACTTTAGAAAATTAGTGCCTTAGCAAGCAGTCATGAATGTGAACAGAAGCACAGTGTGCACAGTGTTGTTGTTAAGAGACTTGATTTCCAGTGAAAGACAGGGGGTGAGGGTGAAACTGGTGTGCCTTGGAATACAGCACTGCATTGTTAAACATGTACCTGGAGATCTACTAGTTAAAGACTATTGATTTGTGCAGAGGCTTCGTGCAGCCCACAGACCAGAACACATCCACGTGCTTTGCTGGTCCATGTTTGAGATCAGGTAGCTAATACTAGCTTGTGAATTTTGTAAGAGAAAGGAGTTGACTTTTCAGAGAGTGAACGTTTGTGCTGCAGATAGTACGGATCAGCTGCATCCTGCTGGCACAGCAGTCGACGGGGACAACTCTGTTACGTGTTCACTAACTGCATTGTCAGTGAACCTGCATGGATGTGTACCTGCTTGCCATTAATACAGCAAGGCCAAAAATGCCAGCGGCTGAGCTACTAACTGTAGCTTTGCTGCTTTTTGTCTTGTTACTGAAAGCCTTGGGAAAGCTTTTTTGTTTGTGCCCTGTTTTATCAGGATTTGTGTTCTAGTTACTGCTTTCATATCTGGAATAAAACTGCAGCTTTCTGTCACTGCCTTAAGGGAAGCTTTCCAATCTCCATAGTAACTCTTCCCAGGGTCACTGTTATATAATATTTGTAGGAGATACAGGCAGGCTTATGAAAGGACTTCAAAGTACCCTACATAGCCATGGCACTGGGTAGATGGGGTAGGTTCCAGCACAAGTGAGGTTACAGTCTAAGTTGAAGGTGGTCTGTGATGGAATGTCATTACAAGGGCCGTTGCTCAGGAAGGGCAGAGCTGCAAATCCTATGCATTGCCAATGCTCCTTTTTTAGCAAATATATGACGTTCAGCAGGGGAGTACAAAATGTGTTTTGTAGCCACCATTAACACACACAGATCTTTAAAGCTCCTCCGTTCCCCTGGAGTTGCCTGGACCTAAACCAAAGGGTGCTGTGATGACTGGTTTTACAGAAATGTTTCCTTGCTTGCACAGACCATTACTGATCATGAACTGAAGCCTGTTTCTTTCCCAGAAATACATTTAGTGTGCTGAGAATGCCTTGAGTTATTGCTGATAAAGTGGGCAGCAAATGGCCGGGACGTGGGCCTTATCACCTGGCTCTTGGTGCCTCGCTGCGGGGCTCAGAACAGGCCATGCTGTGCCAGCCTTCACGGCTGTCAAGTACATTTTGTAACCAGGCAGCCCACCCCCCCCGCCACCCCCACCCCCCACCCCCCATTTGAGGTGATACTGAAGATTGTGTGGTGTTTTAATGGCGCTGGGGATTACAAGGACTGGATAGTATGCACCTCTACGTTGAACTGAAATGATTTGTTTTGATGGTCTCTCACTCAGTTAAGTTTTCAAAAGGAAGAGTGTTGTAGGGTGGGTAGGTTTAGCTTTCTAATGAAATGATGAGAGCAAAGGCTAGTATTAGCCCTTGGCAGCAGTCACTTCCTGTGCATGGGACATCCTATTTCAAAACAAAAGCAATTTCATACTGCATTCCTGGTGCACACACTCTTTATTTGCTTTCTTTATCGTCTGCACGGGGCCCCTGCATTTTACATACTGTGGCCCGAATAACACCAGAGTTCCCTGAGCACTATGGAAGGTACTGAGATGAAAATTATGTGGGTCTGTACCATATATGTAATGGCTCAGATGTTTATGGGAGATCACAGTTCCAAGTATGGGGAAGCAATCTTTGTAAAGATTTGCTCTTTTTTTCCTACTTGGGATAGCCTGAACTTGGATCAGGTCTGCTGCATCGCTGTTCAGATAGCTGTGCTGGCCCAGGGAGGGTAGCACAGGCCAGAGCAAGTAGGCTCGGTGGAGAGTGAGCAAGGTGGATCTCATTCCTTTGGCAGCGGTGCTTGTTTAAACAAATTACGAGGCAAATTACAGAAGGAAGCACCAGCACCAGGTTACTGAAATGTGAAAGTTTCTGTTGGGCAATGACGGGCAAACGAGGGTGAAGTGAATGGTTCTGGCTGGGTTACACTGGCAAGAGGATTCCCTGGGAGTTACCCATTGATGGTCAGTGACAGGAGCAAAAGACATTGTAGTGCTAAAGGTTCAGATCCATCTGTCCTGTTGCCCAGAACACGGTACACCGTCTGCTCTGGGCTTTATTCTTAATGCTGCACCCAGCATGCATACCACCTGACAAACCCCACCACTGTGTGTGCCTGGAGCATGGGCTGCTCTCCTCCTGGTGAGCTGCAGGCCTGCCCAGAACAGTCACCTGTGCTGAGATACCAAAGGTAGTAGCTCCAGGAAT
The DNA here is from genome assembly GCA_031468815.1 of Morus bassanus. NCBI lineage: Eukaryota > Metazoa > Chordata > Aves > Suliformes > Sulidae > Morus > Morus bassanus. The sequence goes on from CM062586.1 coordinate 12,778,684, forward strand.
TCCCCCCAGTCCCCCCCCTTATTACTTTTCTGCCTAAAATATGCTTTAAAAGACAAAACTTAATTAATACCATGTATCCTTTTGGTAATCATTATAGTCCTTACTTCTTTTGTGTTGTTTTAGAGTAGTAGTTCCCAGACTCTGACTGTAGTTTCAAGTATTTTCGTTCAGCACTGCTCCCAAAAGAAAGGCTTCCCCTCTTCCTGCTGCTTCCCACCCTCTCATGTTTTCTGCTACTGCTGACGCAAGTGTTTGCGCAACTTGTGGAAAACCTGCTTTGACTGTTGTCTGGCCTGTTCCCACCGGGAAGCATGCTTGGGGGTGTCTCTAGATCAGGTGTGCTTCTTTTGGCAGCAGAACCAGCTTAAAGCATTGGAATTGCAGCCTTGTAGCCACAGTCCCAAAGACCTTAATGAGGGCAAGGTTATGACCCTCCGTATGGGAATTATTAGCAGAGAAGTTCAGGGGTCTTTGCTCTAGGGTCTGAGATCCTTACTTGCTGCAGTGTCCTGGGGGAATGTGGGCAGTGGTGGGAGCTCCTGATTTCTAGTTCTGAGTTGGTCTGAGACCTGCTCTCTGGGCCTGTATCTTCACTGCTCTGCTTCCATTTCCCTATCTGGAAGATGGAGATCCCTGTATTTTTCCTGATGCAGTGACAATATGAATAAAGTGATTTGTTTAGCTTTTTCCTCACATCTTGATCTATTCCCCATCCCTACCCTTCTTCCCACAGATAATTCTCCTGTCTTTGCTACAAACCTATGATTGTTTGCAGTAAGTACTGATTTAACTTAAAATCAAAATAAGGCAGCAATTGTTACTGTCCTGTAGGTAACAGTACTAACCTCTCCCGTAATTACTGGTCCTCCTTCCGCATTCAGACACAGCCGGGCCTGTGATGTACCTACCTGGCTGTGCCCTGAAGCTCACTCAGCTCTTCCTGTCTTGCAGATGCCTGTCATTGCGTACACCTGCCCCAGCCAAAGTCCCAAATACAGATTTTGTTTTGCTAAAAATTATTTACATCACCTGCCTTCTTCCTGTTCTGTTTTTAAAGACTTTTTCTTTCTTCAGGAAGTCAGTGAAAACTCATGCACTATGCAGGAGGAAAGAGATCCTAGCATGGAGTGTGCTGAAGCTGGAAAGGGCCTTTGGACCTGTTCAAACTGAGCATGTGGTGCCACAAGCACCCTACGTTGATCTAAATGTGAGCTGCTCAGGGGTGGGGGTGATCTCCTTGGCACTCCAGCTGTGCCTCCCGTGTGCTGCTCCTACTGCTCATGCAGTTGGGCACTTGAGCTAGAGAAGAAAACTGAAAAGGAGTAATTTTGGGGTTAGTTTTCAGCCAGTTCAGTTCCTTGATCCAGCTTAGTGTGTAGCTGCATAAATAATGCTGTTGGCACTAGGAAGGTCTCGGGGGAGGTAAGATTGCCCCTTCTGGGGAGAGCTCACAGTCAAGTCGCCTGGGAGTGATCCTGAAAGTGCACCTTGAGAGCAGCCTAACTATTGAAGGAACAGTCTATTTGTGCCTTAAAACTCACTGTGGAGGTACCTCATGCTGCACTTCATGGGGGAATATGAATTTTAAAATGTCTGTCTAGGGTAGGCAGTGAGAGCATTTAGAAAGGCTTGGGTTTTAAAGGGGACAAATAGAATCTCATTCTACCTATGCTATGGACTTGCTGCATTAATTAAGAAAAATCAAAGGAATCCTCCATTGATTGTTTCACCATCTGTAAGTAGGAAACAGAATCATACACAGGGCAACAGGAAATGGTTTGTTGTCTCTGCAGAGATGCTCTGGGACCTGTAAGTGAAGTCAGCCTATAAATACTATGTTCATTTTTGCCTTTATTATCCTTTTGCTCTTTTAATAAGTAACTTTGTAAAAGAATAAACAGCAGTACCTCTCAGTGTACGACAACGAAAGCACAGTGGAGCTGCAGCACAAAATTTCACCAGACAAAACTCTTCCATAGACTTTGCATGTGTTGTTTGTTTTACCTTAAAGTTTACCTCTTAAACTTTTTTCTGAAATGTCAGCAATAACTCCTGAGTTACAACAGAATGCAGCCTTCAGTCTGAGATTTCCTTGCCAAAATGGTGATGCACAACATAATGTTAATCACCTGAACCTGCCATTAGATGTCTCTGAGTGGCCCATTTTCTAGGGGATAATAACTTTTATTCAAAACACAAGTGTAAAAATTCTGTTCAAGTCAGGCTACCTTTCCCAATAGCCTAGTGATTGCCACTTAATACAAGGATGGTATTTAAAAAAAATTATCTCATAATGTAACAGAAAATTTAGAACTTTCTGGAAACGCATGCTGTTTTCAGAAAGAACAAGGTAACATGAGGCTAGACTCTGGAAAGTTCATGAGTTGCTACAGAAGTTACTTTGCTGGGTTGTGTACAGTTTATGACATTTTGGACACTTCCTTGGGAGGGTTTGAGTGAATTCCTCCATTGACCAGCTTCCCTTGCTGCAGATAGAAGCACAGGCCCGTGGTGGTAGATCAGCTGAGTGGTCTCAGCAGCTGGTGTGAGGCCAGTTGGTGGAAGCGGAGCTGATGTGCCTTTGCCTGAGACTGCAGTTTCTGAGACTGCCTTTGCCGAGTGACATCAGTACACCCACACCTGAAACTAGCTAAGGGCTGACTCTGGTAGTAGAGACTGTCCCTCTGACACATGGAGGACCCACAGAGATTCAGTTTCTCTTGGTTTTATTTCACTGTTATTTAAGTAAGTTTATGTCCCCAAAGGGGCATGCTTGTTTTGGTTTGGTTTAGCTTGTTTCTATTGCAGGTAAGATAGACTGATTTTGATTTAATTTCAGTCAAACTGTGACCATCAACAGAGGCAGTTTGGTGAATTTATTGGGGGCAGTTTAAAATAGACCCCTGTGAACATAAACTGCCTTGCCCTTGTCCCTGCCAAGGGTTGCCTCCTCAACTGAGACCATCTGGGCTGTGAGCTGAAGCAGCTGAAGAGCCATACACAGTCTTGTTCTGCTTCCACTGGAAAACGGGATGCTGCCGCAGTGCAAGAAATTTGGGGATAGCTGAGAGCGATGGCAGCTTAACTCTGCAGTGATGTTCACCAGAAGCTCTCCCAACACCATCCCAGAAGAACAGTTTCACTGGTGCCAGGGTTCAGAGTCACACCCCTTTGGGATGTAGGGAGCAGCACTTCTGAACACAGGACCCTGCCTGATCGGCTTAGCTGAGACTGGTCCTTGAGCTTTCAGTGGGTAGCTGGGTCTAGGCAGTGAGTAGGAGGCTGAGGGGAGACCTTATCGCTCTCTACAACTACCTGAAAGGAGGTTGTAGCAAGGTGGGGGTTGGTCTCTTCTCCCAAGTAACTAGTGATAGGACAAGAGGAAATGGCCTCAAGCTACGTCAGGGGAGGTTTAGATTGGATATTAGGAAAAATATCTTCACCAAAAGGGTTGTCAAGCACTGGAACAGGCTGCTTAGGGAAGTGGTTGAGTCACCATCCCTGGAGGTATTTACAGGACGTGTAGACATGGCGCTTAGGGGCATGGTTTAGTGGTGGACTTGGCAGTGCTGGGTTAACAGATTGGACTTGATCTTAAAGGTCCTTTCCAACCTAAATGATTCTATGATTCTGTTTTCTCAAGGAATGAGAGGTGTTTAAGGAGAAATGGGAATGATAGAGGACGTAATTGAAGGAGAAGCCTGGCATAAAAGGCCAGCAAAAGAATAGGGTATGGCAAAGTGAGAGAAAGGGCTAGGTAGAGGTAGAAAAGGCAGGAGGATGAAAGGAGCAGAGACTTAGCTGGCTGAAGTTGTGCAGATTCTGAAGATTCAAGCTTGATGTTGGTTCTTTCTGCTGAGCTAGTGTGAGTGGCTGAATAAACACTAATTTTAATGACTGAGGCTCATGTTTTTTAACAAACCCCGTCATGCCTGTGTAATTTGGGAGAACTAGTTACATCTGAATAATGCTTGCAAAAAGTTAACGTGCTTTTCACAGCATTCTTTGATTTGTTTTTAATCAACTTATTTGTCTGCTTGCTCTTTCTCCAGTGAAAATTGTCATCCGAGGGGACAGGAACACTGGGAAAACCACACTCTGGCACCGACTGCAGGGAAAGAAATTTATTGAGGAATATATTCCAACTCAGGAGATCCAAGTCACCAGCATCCACTGGAATTATAAAAGTAAGACAGAAGAGGCTGAAGGGAGTGACAGTTATGGGGAAGTGCCTTGGGGGTAGAAATTCCACTGCAGCCTTGTTTGCTTCTTTCTTCTGTGTCTGCTTGAGAGATGAAATGGTCTTTCATCACTCTTGTTATTTTAATTTATTATTCACAGTTTCTCAGTCATGTTTTTAATAACTTTACTCAGAAACTAAATGTTATAAATACTAAAGGATAGGTCTTTGGAAGCCACAATTCAAGTAAAGTGTTTAATAGGTGATCCAAAAGATTTTAAATATTTGTGATACGTTTGACCTGTTAATGAAAACAGGTTTATTATGGAAATCTGTCTCTGAGGCTAACCCTGCTTTCAGTGTTACTGTGTTATGTAGAAGTGAATAGCTTGGTGCAAACTAGTTTTTTACTGATTAAAATATAAAGAGCATCCTCTAACTGGTGAAGATGATGTTTTAAACACGATTGTAGTACTAATAACTGTAGGCTGACTTACTGAAGCACTGAACTATCTTATCAGTAGCTGTTTTTAAGTGCTTTTTTGAGTCTGAGAGATGAAGTGTGAATTCTTTTTATTTTCCCATCTGCTCTGACAGTATAAAGTGGCTATGAAAGCCCTGGATCTCGCCTGGAGAAGATGCTGCAGGCATTGAAATTGCATAAGGCTACGATTCAACAGTGCATTAAGTCCAGCTTTCAGGTTCCTGATCAAAGATGCCACAGCCTTGTAGGGTGAACTGCTGATTCAATATGAACTTGCTCTGTAAGATTGATTTTGCTTTTAAAAAAAAAAATGGTCAGCAGTTAGTTTGTCATTATCAGACCTTGTCCATCTGCACCACTCTGACCTTTTATTGAACCAGGTACTCTCTGTCTCCTCACAGCTGCGGAAAAAACCCCATGCAGTTTGGGAAAACACCAAACTGGGTGCTTCATCTAATTCACCAATCAAATTTGTATTGCTGGGTGATGCCATGGTGCCCAAGTCTCATGATAATGATCAGGGAGACACAGGGTGTGTTCACCAGCAGTCAGCCTCAGGACAGTGCTCTCTCAACCTCTGTTGCCTTCACAGGGTTGAACACAAGGAGAGTGAGCAGATACTGTTGTTGTCTGTTCACAGGGAGCTGGTAGCCAGCGTTCTGGAGACTCTCATGCCCTTATGAAGACAGGCTTCCACATGAGTCAGCACTCTCTTGACGAAGGTTGAAAAGGTTTTAAGGATGGATGGTTGCGATTTGCCATGGATGTGGGAGAGAAACAGGTCATCCTTGCTCAGTGCAACTAGCGGTTTTCTCTCACTCAGGATCTGATGTTGAGCTAAGCCTGATGTCACAGGTTTTCAGGTTCTTTGACAGGGACTCTCCAGGTGACCTTGATGCAAAAGTGTGCCTGTTAGCTTCTACATTTCTTCATAAAGTATCTTTATTTTGGGTACCATCTTCCTGATGTTCTGCCTATCAACTGGCCCAAGGCGTTGACAGATTTGCAGTGTTCATGCAGTGGTGTTCCCCATCTGCAGCAAAACCTCTGGCACGTTGTATTTTAGCTGTGGCATCCTTACCCCAGACTCCTCTTCCTCTCAGAACATCAGCACATCAGTTACTGATGTGTGAACACAGAGCTTACAAGTTGTTTGGATGATAGAAACTATCTCAGAAATCAAACTGGAATGCTTCAGCAGAAGCAGACTTAGATCAGAGTAAGAAATGAAATACCTCTTTCTTAGATATCCAAGTCTAAAGGGTGCACGGAATGTTAACTGTGGTTTTCTGCAATATCATAGGTAGAAACTTCAGAGTTCAGCTTCCTCTCTAATCAGCATAGGTAATACAAGTGCTGTTTGTAAATACAGCCTGGGAGTCTGGCATTTGATTTCTAAGAGGCTTATTCATGCCTAATTGTTCTTGTATACATGAACAGGTATACAAGATGCAGGTGTACAGGTTTTTGTATACATGCAAAAAGGTGTTTGGAGACTGTTCCATGTGTAGAAAGATCCAGTCATCTCACGAGTTTCTGCATATCTTAGGGACTGTATGTTCTTTTACTGAGCTGAAGCTTAGGCACTGGCTTTTTCAACATGGATGCAATCCTGGGGTAGAAATGGCTACATGTGAGGCTGGCTTTTGTTGTATGATGGCAACCGCAGGTGTGTGTTACGTCTAGTGCTTAGTTCTAACATTTATGTGATACGTTTCTGTAGAGCTTGCTGGTTAGAGTTGACAGCAATGTGTACATATGGTGATGGACTTTTTTCAAGGTGAAGTGTTGCCGAGCTACTCTATCTGGAAGGCTATGCATGAAATTGTGCCTTCCATTTGTGTTTCTTTTACATTGTAAAACACTGCATTGTTTTCTTAGTAATAATTTCCAACAGTATAGGCAATCCTCCACTGACCTTCTAAAAACTTGTTTTAAAAAATAACCCCTTTTTTAAAAATCATTGTAAGGTATGTTTCCTGCTGTGAAAACTTTCCATCCAAGATGGGTGACGTGGGCACTCTGAGAAATTGGCACAGATCTAATTACCGCCGTGTTGGCTGAGTTAATCTGTAGAGGAAAATTAAAGTTTGTTTTTCTTGTGATCATGCTCTCAAGCTACCTTGAATAAACATTATGAGGTAGCTGACAGCAAGTATTTATGGATGTTAATTAAATCACTGTCAAATATTGAAGGATTCTTACATTGCCTGATACTAAAAGATTTACATTTTAAATGTGGAACTTACCACCTTGTCATATCTTCAGAAATTTTATACTGGAGGAATTAATAAATGTAGAGGAATTTGAGTTATTTCTTCCTACTCAGAATGAACAGAACTACTTTTCTGTGCCAATTGTCTCTGTAATGGATATTTGTAATTTTTGTGTCCAAGTAAGGAGTTACCATTCCTGACCCTAATGTACACTATTTTAGATTATGCTAGTCACCAATTTTATTCTCTGTTTGGTAGTCTCAGAAAGGGAATCTGACATAAAAATTGGCAAATGCTGTTGTTCAGATACTTTGAATGGTTTATAGTTGGGTGTGAGGAATGGCAGAGGTGCTCTGTTCTGTAGGATTCGTGATCCAAAGCATATGAAGTGAATCATGTAATTGCATGAGAGTAAATATGTCTGAGGGCCTGTGAATTCCTGGTGATGAACCCACCCATAAAGCAATGATTCTTATTTTTAAATGAGCTTTCTTGCAGTTGGCGTCTTCTCACACCTCTCCACCGTTTTCTGGGAAAGCAATGTCTTAGTGTGCCACTGGCTATAGAGTACTTAGCCAAATAGCAGCTGAGTGGAGATTTTTTGAGTGGTTTGATCCATGGTTTATGCTAAGCCAAGTTACAGAGTTAGAAGGATGAATTCGCACTCTTTTTGCTGCAACACACCTTCCAAAGCTGTTAAGGTGAAATGCAGCGTGTATGAGTCATACCAAAGCCAACACAGCAGCACTAAAGTAATTATCCTCTTGCGTGTTCAGGATAATCAGGAATGAAGCTGGTGATGAACAGGAAGAACTTACTGGCTATGAGCTGACAGGAGCACTGGTGCTACAGGAAAAAAACCTGTGCAAAAATGGTTTTCTTGGATCTCGTGCAGTCAGTTTCTTTGTGAAATTCTGTTTCTCCCCTCAGATAAAAGAGTGTAGAGCAGGTCTTTCTGGGTCAAACAGTTCAACTCCTCAGCTGTCTGGGAGCACTGCTATTCAGCAGGATGTCAGTACTGCAGAAATTACTCAGCAGGAGAACAAATCTTAAATGAGGGTGCACATGGTGTTAGGGTAAGGAGGTGGAGATCTCGGGAGCTCAGGAGCAAAGTCCCAGTGCTAGGTACCAGGTCACCTCCTTGGACTTTTTTGCAGACAGTCCTGACTGTTGAGAGGTGCCAGGATTAACTTTGCTGGTCTGTCTGTCCCCTTGTTGTTAAGGGGCAGCAGCAGTACTGCCAGTGCCAGCTGCAGGGTAATTTGGGGGCAGATCTTCACTAGCTGATCTGTGTCCCAGCACCTGCAGGGTCATGGTGCACCCTGAACAGATCACAGACTCGAGCAGCCCATGTCACAGGGAGAGCACCCTGCCGTGCCAGTGCCTGGGTGTGAATAGCCAGCCGTACAGCTGGGTGCCAGGTGAGTGAGTAACGGGGAGTGGTTGGACTTTAGCCATACCTGACTTGATGGTCTGTAGAAATATTCAGGGACAGAATTAATTTGGGGAGTATAATGGTTTGAGCAGAGGTTTTAGGACTGCAGGCTGCTGTATGCCTGTTGTGTTTTCAGTCCCGTCTGAGCCTGTGATGCACTGGCTGGTCTGAGCCTGGGCAAGTCTCCAGTTCATCCTGTGCCCCACTGCCCTGCTGGCAAAGTGGAAGTTAAGCGGGAGTTGCTATGAGAAAAAACAGAGGCTGATTTGCTTCATGCAAAAACGTAAAAAAGGATCTTTCTCCAGAAGCAGAGGATCAAAGTTTTCCTTTATTCATAATATGTCTTTACAATATTTTGAAACCTTTAAGTTAAGCCAACAGTGAATTCTGTAGAGGAAATGTTTCCTGGCTTGACAGTGATGCTTAGCTAAATTCTCATGTCGTCCTATGAGCTTATTTTCTACTCTGAGATATTATGCTCCTATTCCATTGCTTTATGTTCAGAGCTGCTCCAAGTACAAGCTTTTGCTTTGTAGTCTATAGGATTTCCAAAAAGCAACTGTTTCATGGAACAACTTCGTGAAGGTCGGACTGCTTATTTGGATTTGATACAAACATCTAATCAAAGCTGCCCATCCCTCATGCCATCTGAAAGTTAAGCTGCTAGCTGTCAGTACCACCGTTAGTGTCTCTGTAGTCAGAATTTTGGTTGTCTTGCTTCAGATTTTAGCAACTCAAATACATGTTGCTGCTTATAATTTACTGATGCTGCAGCTCGTTAAGATGCAAAATTGCTAGTAATATCTTATTTTTGACAAAATGCAACTTAAAAATTTGCAGAGAGAATGGATTTCTGTAACTGCAGGACTGTCTGCACTGTGTCATGCTTACATGAAGATGCTATTAGTGAGGTTGATCGTCATTAAATGTGTATATTCCTTTTTTTTCAGTTGTACGCCTTGCTTATAGACCAGACTTTATTCTCCAGATGAAATCTATATCTTTTTTTGAAAGAATATGGAAACCTTTGTATGTTACGAAAAGAATCTAACACTAAATATTTATAATGTGCTTCAAATCTGACATAAAACGTCAAGGAAAACTAGCTATCACTTGTGTGACTAAGAGTCTTTAAGAAGTTCTTCAGATAGCAGAGTTTTGGTGTACAACTTGGACCTTCAACAGAGGGCCCTTTTCTTGTTATGTTTGGGTTTTCTTTTAACTCACTCAAGAATTATTTTCCTTTTGACATTCATCTCCTACTTTGACAATGCTGGCTTTGGGTTAGACTCTCTGTAGCGAGCGTTGAGTTTTGGTCATTTTACTGAAACCCTCTTCTAATACTTTGTGTTCTTATTGTGCTTTTAGCCACTGACGATATTGTTAAAGTTGAAGTCTGGGATGTAGTTGACAAAGGTAAGATTTATAACTTCCTTTCTAATGGCAATTCATTGTTCTTTCTCAATTTCAGTAACAAACTTATACGGAATTCAGAAATACCTGCTTAATTCTACTTTAGAAAAATGTGTCTGCACTTATTTTTTTCAAGTGCATGGATGTTATTTGTCATGGATTAACCCCAGCCAGCAACTAAGCCCCACACAGCCGCTTGCTCAGTCCCCCCCTGCAGTGGGATGGGGGAGAGAATTGTAAGAGTAAAAGTGAGAACACTTACGGGTTGAAATAAGAGCAGTTTACTGATTGAAATATAATAATGATAATAATAAGAAATTGTAATGTAAAGGAAAATAACAAAAAGAGAGAGAAATAAAACTCAGGAAAAACAAGTGATGCCACCGTTCACCGCCCACTGACTGACACCCAGCCCACCCCTGAGCAACGATTGCAGCCCCCCAGCCAGTGACCCCTGGTTTATGTACTGAGCATGACATTGTATGGTATGGAATATCCCTTTGGCCAGTTTGGGTCAGCTGTCCCGGCTGTGCCCCTTTCCAGCGTCTTGCGCTGAAAAGTCCTTGACTTAGTAGAAACACAGCTGAGCAACAACTAAATCATCAGTGTGTTATCAACATTATTCTCATGCTAAATCCAAAACACAGCACTATACCAGCTACTGAGAAAAAAATTAACTCTATCCCAGCCAAAACCAAATACTTCCTGAAAAAATATGTAAAGGAGAGCAGAGTCTCCTATGCTAGAGCCCATTATTTGGAGTCTGAACTTCAGATCAAACCCAATATTCAGAAGCAGTTGTTTCATGTGCTCCGTGACAGATGAAATAGCCTGCTGTTTAGTATATTCAGCTTCTCTGAACTTTATAATAAACTTCATCTTCTCCCCTCTATAGTTTTATATATGTTTAGACAGCTACTGAGTTCTTTGTTCTGTTTATAATAAGTCATGCCGAGCTGTTTTTTCTAAAGGAATGCTATTGATAAATTGATAAAAAGTTATCTGCAGTGAATAATGTAAGCAGGAGAGAAGGATAAAAGAGAAGCCAATTACTTAAGTTCACTTAGGACAGAAAGTGCAGTATATTTAATCCAAAATATTTTCTAAATGCTTAGCCAAGGAAAGTATTATGATGTATAAATATATTTTCCATTAGTTTTCAATTTTTGTCAGAGTATAAAGTTCTATTTTATAAAAGATAAAAACTCCAAAAACATGTGAAGACACAATCTGGATGCAGTGCACATCTGGATGCAGTGGAATCTGTTACTAGAGAGGGTTGGGGTTCAGATGTAAATCTTAACAGCCCATTTTGTAGCCCCAAATTCAGATAGTTTGGCTTTTAAGAGGTGTTTTGTACCAGCCAGGCTGCTGGTTTGAAGTGCGAGTATGGTCAGGAAAGCAACTCTGCAAATGAGCATCTCTTGCTTTGTGGGTTGTGCTCCTTGTTCACGTGTTTCTGTTGGTCAAATCTGTTGACCACAGTCATTTTAACTTAAACTTTTATGGTTTGGCTGCTGCTCCCTTCCTTGCAGACTTAGCTACAATCTGTGCTGGCACACACTCCTCAGCAGCACTGCATCTGAGGTGCGCTACCTCTGCTGTACCACTTGTGCAACTTACACATGCATTACACCAAAAAATAAGAATATAAGTACAATAGGGAGTGGGAAAGGGAGAAATTTTATTTTGCATGTTAGCTAAATTGTATTTAAAATAGTAAAAAAGAAAAGGTAATTAAAGGTAGCAGCTCTAGTTCAGATGCATAAAGGAGCCTTTAGGTTAAACTTGAGCCAGTAACTTTAAATTAAAATCCTGGGCACTTTATCTTTTTATTCTTTTAAACTCCTTTAAACTTTTAAACTTTCACAGTGTAGACAAAACCTTACTTAGGTCAGAGTTACTGCTGAAGTCAGTCTGATTACAGTTTGGCTTTCAGATCCTGGGATAACATGTGCAGGGCTGGAATCTAAGCGAAACATCTGTTTTCTCGCTGCCTTGCAACTTTGGTATGAATAGACAGACAGTTAATTTGGGAATCATGTGGTTCCAGCATTTATTTCTGTGAATAGCTTCTCTGAGCAGAGTCATCTTCTCAACTAGAGACTTGTCATTTTTTTGGCAAAACAGATTGGATTTGATATGTGCAGATGTTGATAACGGCTCTTCTGATACTGCTTTCATTTCTGACAGTGGAGCATGTGTTAGAAATCTCAAGGGACTCTCTTCACTATATTCTTTTGAAATAAAACTCATTCTGTTAAAATCCCTACTTATGGACCACAGATATGTATTTTTATGTAATCAAGTGTACTTAATCAATGCAGTGTTAACAATTCAGATCATCATGCTGTGACAAAATCAAATCCTATCCTATTGCTATAGCATTGCAGATTCTTGATAAGTACAACTTTAGGAAAATGTGCAAATTAACCATTAAGAGCTTGCTCATATCTAACTTTCATCTTAATGTTATCTCATGACATTTTTGTTCTTCCTTCTGTATGCTTAGGACAAAAAATCCTCCTGCGTGATGCTTTCGGTGAGAGTGACACTAATCTAGACTGTAGACTTTTAGTAGTGAAGTACCCAGTGCTGCTGCAGCATAGTGCTGACAAGACCTGATCCTCCTTTTTTTTCCTTGCCTACCAGATCCTGGCTAATGTGCATATTTAGAGTTGTGCAGAATGCTGCATTTATCAGGCTGAATTTGAAACTGCCAAAAAATGCATGTTCTGAACATGCATTTCAATATACATTGTCTTCCAGGCTGAATTTTTTTGCCAATGTTTCCCCATTTTGGGAGAATTGTTCCTTGTCAGAGAAAATTGAGACCTCTATTTAAATTACGATGTTTGAAAATGTATTGAAAGCCTGATGTGGGGATGTAGCTAGACTGTCTAAAAGATGTATCCATAAACTGCAATTTTCAACTTCAGTCTTGTAAAGCAGCTTCAGCCTCTTCTCTGCTCTGCAGTGCTGCCATTCTTCATGTCTCGGTGTGAACGTGCACAGGAGGATTTGAAGAAACTTAATAAGTTGCACCCTGAAAAACTTCATGTGCATTTTTGCACTGAAGTTAAATGTGGTTTTACTAAGTGGTGTTTCTCCTCACGCCTACCAACAGTGTGCCTCCCTGTTAGTTCAGCAGTACACTTTGGTTTTTCCCTCCAGACTGTTTGAGGAATGCAGGAAGCAGCTCTGTTGGCCCTGCCTGGCTCATGGCTGGTGCCTTGCTGTCATTTGTTTGGCCTATAGAAGTTAATTTGGAAGTGTGGGGAAATCTGTTGTGAAAGCTTTAAACCTGTGAGGTAGGTTAGTGCACTGAAGCGGGGGAAATGGCAACCGCTATACTGTACTGCTCCGCTTACCTTTTTCTTGACTCTTTGGGATTTCTTTTTTTTTAATGTGCAGACTCACTGGAGTATGGACATCCGTGCAGCCTGCTGTGTTCTCCTTAGAGAATGGGGCTCATTTGTGTAATGATGACATTTGTGAAAAATCTTAACAAGTAGAGCTTGCCCCCAGCTATGTATTGTATTGAATTTTGTGTAGTGTGTCTAGTAAATACTGTCTCCTTTGCTGCCCTTGGAACTAATAGAACATAGGAAAGATATCTCTCAGCAAAAGTCACAGTCCTGACTCATCTTTCTGGCTTTGCAGCAAGTTGTGTAACTACTGCAGGTCATAAAACTGTAACAGATCCTGAATGCAGAGAAGCTGCTTGAATGCAGGTGATTCAAGAACAGTTCTGATCTCCTGTCTTGTAACTTCTGCTAGTTTGGTTCCTGCATCTTTTCCCATACACTAACTGAAGGGATCAAATAATATTTTTTTCTGTTGCCCCAAAATAGCATAAACTCTTTCCCTCATATTGGAGATTCCTTTCGTCTCCCTGTCCCTTCACCCCTCTCTCTCCCAGAGGTGTGCTGCAAGAAGGAGGAAGGATCAGAATTAATATGTCTGTTATTTTCAGATGTAATAAGTTAGATAGCACTGGGGATGCAAACATTTTAGACATGTATCTTCGGATGGTGAACAGAAGGATCTCCCTCACACTGTGAACAGCATTTGTTGGCAAGCTGTACAGAATCCTGCAACAAAACTGATGGTACATAGAGGTGCAGATGCTCTCAGGTGCTGGCCATGAACCCAGTCTGGTGTTCAGTGAGATCTGTTCTTTAGACTTTGGGGCACTGCTGCAAGGTTGTTTGGTTTCAGTGTTGCTATTACGCCTGTCAGTAAGGAGCAGTCATCATTCTAGGTTGAGAAGCTGAGCAATCACAACAGGAAGACCCTTGCTTTCTGATTGGGGCTCCTAGATTACACATCAGTGCAACCTTGAACACAGGACCTGGTTCATATAACAACGCAGTCTTCATTGTGCACTTGCCTTTACAGGCTGAAATGCATCTTTACACTAAATACATCTTGTCTTTATCTGGCTCATCCTGCAGTTTTGATTCCAAAAATAGATACTGTGCATGAATATGTACAGGCATGCGTATCTCAGCTCTGTTACTCCTTATAGATGACCTCCTTTACAGCCGTGGTGAGCATCATGTAAGAATATTACTCATTCCTCTTGATACACACATAGCAGGGAGAGGCATGTGAGTCTTATATTCAGTCTCAAAGCATTGGTTGTAAAAGTGTCCGTGTTAGAGAGACACCTTGATTGCTCAGGATGAGAGGACCTGTGAAGAGTATTTTTGGTTGCCTGGGCTTCTGTTTCAATACCTAGAAATTCAGGTCATGCCAAGCATAATTTAGCAGTAACTGCAGAAGTAGTTTTAACGTTCAGAGAAGCCACACGAATGCCACTGACTTGAAATTAATTTAATTGAAGTGAGAAAAGGCATGCACATCCTAGACATCCCACATCTTCAGCTGTGCTGGGAAAAATCAGAGCCCATACTTGGATCCTCCAGGGAAACACACTGCATGAATGGGGAAGGATCAGGACTAATATTTCTGCTACTTTCAGATGTCAACAGTGAGATGACATGAGGGGGACAGAGATTTTGCAGTGATGCACAGAAGCACCCACCAGCCACACTGTCAGGGTGTAGGGACTAGAATCTCCTGCTGTATCCTGCAGCGTTAAAACTTTCATGAATAACTCTGTATTTAGTAACTATTTATCTTTGGTCTGTGTGCAAAAAGAATGAAACGCTTTGTTTCACAAGCAGTGTCTGGCAAAACCATGAATTTTACAAGTAGTCGCTCCATGTTAATCAGCGGAGTTGAATAGTTGGTGGAAGCTATTTTGGTCCCCAGTGCTGCAGAGTCTTTTAAGGAGTCAATGGGAGGGTTTTTTGCGGGTGCATCCAAGCTGCCAACATGTTCTGTTGTCAGTGACACAGGGAATTTCTAGAAATTATGAGAAGGAATTCCAAGTCCCTGCCATTATAATTTAGTTAACTCATCATTATTTAGACTAGGAAAATACGGAACAAAGTTAATTCAGAAGTACAGTTCTTAATTGCTGTCAGTAACATCTGGAAGATATTTGGTATCTGTAAAACAACTCCAGATCTTGCAGGGTTATTCACTGTGCAGTGCTCATCATTTCATAAAACTGTGGGAACTGCTGTACATAGATAGAGTATAAAGAATACCTGGGGGATGAGGACAGATTTTTTTGTGGTATGTCCAAACTAAACTTCTTTGGCAGTAGGTGAAAGAAGATGTCCTCGCTCTTACATATCAAGACTGCAGGCAATCATTAGTGCTGAGTGTGTGCACCAGAAAATCATGTTAGCTGATTGCCACTCTGTTAGTCATAGGTACGGATACATGGTGTGGTCTTCTCTGTCTGCTGTGGTTGCAGGCTTTAAGATTTGGAAACATGATTACAGTGTAACTGATGTAATGCAAAATTTTCAGGGAGCCTGAGGTTTAAAAACACCAACTCCTTTTCTGGGGATGCTGAGTCAAATGCCAGTGGTGACTTTAAAATGTCAGTCAGAACTTATCCAGTGCTTATTGAAGCTCTAAGAAAAGGGAGAAGTCTCAGGGGTCTGGCCTTTAAGTGTAAGGGCTGTATTTTAGCATGTGCCTTAGAGGAAGCACGTGAGTTGGAGAGAAACCTGTAGATTCCTCCAGATGGGATTGTGGCTGTGGGACTGCAGGGCTGGTCTCTATAGTGGTTTTCTAGTGCCTTCTCCAAGTGTTTAGCCTGCTGCCTCTTGCACTTTCCTGTGAGCTTAATCAGAGTTTTATCTGTCCTCTAGCTTATTTTTGCGTGTGTGTCTCTAGAGTGCGTGGCTTTGAATGGTGCCTCTGGAGGATTTAATTTCTGCACCTTTGCTGATGATGACCAGACCTGACCCTCTGGCTCTGGCCTTTCATACATGTGTAGGCTGTCTCTCCTCTACTTTTCCACAGCCCCCTCGCCACAGTTTATTTGATTTTGCTTGGATTTCCCCTTGTATAAGTTCTGTCTGTCTTTTGGATGTTAAATTCTCATAGTCACCTGCCACCCCTTTTTTTTGGTCACAAGTCAGCCCAAAGCACCCACTGGGCTCTGAGATCACATTCATTTACAAGACTGCTTGCTTCAGGTGAGTGACAGTACAGCAACATCATAGCATCTCTCAGGAAGGCTGCATATGTAGTTGTGCTGTTCAGCCCCACAATCTTTTGCTTCTTCAACACTAATGCAACAAAAAGTGCAACAAAGCAGCTTCCCTTTGTGGTGAGGGAGTGCACCAAACCCTGTATTACTCAGTCATTGTGACTTTATGCTGTGAAGAGCATGGTTTAAGCTACCCCAGGCTTTCTTCCTAATCGTCTTTGAATTAGACCAGCTGGTATTCTTGAACAGGGTAGCTGGTATTCTTCAGCAAGGCATGCCTGTCCCACCCCTCCTCATTCCCCATGCGTATAGTAGAACTTGGATCTGCTTTAAGGTCATGTTTGAAATGCTGTGGTCCTGCCCAGACCCATCCTGGAGTTCTCTGCCCAGTGTAATGGTTTGTTTTTTGTTTTTGTTTCTGTTTTGTTTTGTTTTGTTTTTATTTTTTTTTAACAATTCTTTTTAAGGAAAATGCAAAAAACGAGGAGATGGTTTGAAACTGGAAAATGACCCTCAGGAGGTGAGTCACCTTGAGTGCAGATGTCTGCCTCTTAGCAGGAGGCTTCTAGTCCACCTTTGGTCCATTGAGAGTAAGTTCTATATTTGTTTCTGTTTTAAGGCCGGCCTGGCAAGCGGATGAGGGCAATGTGATCCCTGATGCTCTTCACTCTTTTGCCTGTGCATTTTATCCTTGTTCATGCCCTCACCACAACTTTTCTGCTGTTTTCCATTCTGTCTTTCGGGAATGACTGCGCCCTAGATCTCTACTCAGTAGCTTTGCACCTGTCTTCACGTCATCAGTGGCAGGAGGTCCTTTTGTAATGGACTCCTTGTGAGACCTGAAGAAGTCACTTGATTCTGTGCTCTCTGGCTGCTCTTTAAAACTGGGCTAACAATTACCTTTTAACAGCCTTTGAAATATAGAGGAGGAGGCAGGGGTAGGAGTGCTACCTAACACATAAAAGTAAACAGAGTGGCTTCCTCAAGGCTCTTGCACGAAAGTGTCTCCTTTGGATCTTCTGCTGTAGAATGAAGTGCTGTATGGGAGACCATAGTACCACATTCCCCAAACCACATTTGGGCTGCCAGTGGACTTCCATGGCATCTTTTGCAAAAGATGTACGATTTAATCCTCTGGAAAAAAATCACTTTAAAGGCCCTTGATCCCATGATCTCTGCTGCAGCTCTTAAAGAGCTTTATTGCTCCTGTTCATTTGTCAGTGCCCTTCGGGGCTCAGTGCATGGGCGGTGTTCTGGTACTTGCTCAATAACCGCTTTGTTGAAATTGATGGGAAGGGCAGTGCCGCTGATATGCAGAGAGCTGAGCGCTTCGTTCCGGGGATGGGTCAGGGCAGTGAAGAGTTACCTGTTTCACCAGGGTGCCAGTCCCGCTCAATCTGTGCGGTCAGTTTAGGGGAAATTTCTTTAAAAATATTCTCCGATGGGAAAAAGCCTCTATGAGAACAGATATCACAGCTGCTTTTTCCTTTGTAAATGTGGGTTTTCCACTCCTGGAAAAAGAGTGAGAATTGTTCCATAGGCACCAAATTGCAACAGGAGCCTTGGAGGTTGAGTTGTGACCAGTACTGTACTTTGCAGCGTGCAGAGTCCAAATGATGAAAAACAAATCAGGTACCAATAAATACTTTCAGCCCTGCATGGGAGAAACTCAGTAGAAACCACATCCTGGCTTTATGCACCAGAAGTGTTAGAAGTAAGTCAATATTTGGGTCAGCAAAGAGATGGAATGGAAGCTGTTGCCTCTATCCTCCATCCTGTTGCTTATGTGGGGTTATCTTGTCAAGGCAGGATTTGGGGGCACAGGGGAAAGAGGAGGGGGTGGGTTTTAGCATTTGCTGTCAGACGTGTTTTTTTCAGAGACTATCAGGTGCTTCACATCCTGCTCCTGTGGGCAGTGGAAGCTGTGAAGCATCAGGTATCTTGCTTAAATGATGATGATGTGAAATCCACAGACACTTCTTATAGTGGCTGTCACTTTACAAAGTTTGCCTGTTCAGCACTGTATCAGCTGTGTTCTGTACAAGCCTGAAGTTGAATAAAGTTATTTACTGCTTCTTTTGCCTTCATTTCCTCAGGCAGAGTCAGAAATGGCTCTGGATGCAGAGTTCCTGGATGTCTATAAAAACTGCAATGGCGTAGTGATGATGTTTGACATCACCAAACAGTGGTAAGATATCTTCAGCAGCATGCACCACATGATTCTCACTTGTTCAGTGAGAACAAATGACTTCTAGACCTCTTGATTCCCGGATGGACTCTGGAGCTGATAACCAGCCTAATGAGTTGAAGCAAGCTTGTAATAATAGCTTTATCTTATGACACATTTTTTAATATACCTCTTCTGGGCTTGTTTCAAACAAGCCATCTCCTTGTGGGCTTGTGTACTGCAGTTTCTGATATACTGCTGTCTGGGGCTTGGTAATTAGCACTATCACAGGTGCAAAGTATGCTGGGCATGTTACAAACCCGTGCTCTACAGAGCACAAGGGAAAGGAGAATGTTAGTGAGAAATTCCCCGGAAGACTGGTCTTAGTAAGGATTGTTTAGAAGCCCTAGGCTGCATTAATGTACAGAAATAATGAACTGTTCATTTTGCACATCTGCTGAGGAGGATGAGAGACATGGAAGCCAGAGAGGAAAGAGGAGGTGGTAAGAGTTCCTGCTTTATATTTAAGCTTGTGTTTTACAGGTTTGGTATGGGTCAGTGAGCCCTTTGACAGCTGAAGAGAGGGAATCCTTTTCTTCTGCTGACCTCGCACAGTTTTGGAGGACTGAGAGAGATTGCTGTAGGAGATCTGAGGTTGCTGGTGGAAGTGGATTATTGAACTTGTCAAGTTGTTTTTGAATAAAGAATGATACAAACATATTTACAGTTAATATATTTCTCTGAGGGGGGCAAAGAAGCCACAGTCTTGGAAGGATTTTGGAAAAAATTTCTTTTGTTGGTGTTTTTTTCTGATTTGTGCCTGAAACTGCTCACCGAATGATGTTTTGCACTCATCTGCCTGTATCTCTCTCTCCTATGGTGAAGGACGTTCAACTATATTCTGAGGGAGCTTCCTAAAGTGCCGACCCACGTTCCAGTGTGTGTGCTTGGGAATTACCGAGACATGGGGGAGCACCGGGTCATCCTGCCTGGCGATGTGCGGGACCTCATCGACAATCTAAACAGGTAAGGTGGCACCACGGTCACCAGCCAGAGAGGCAGACCTCACTACTCTCTGTCATCAGCCATGGATA
Organism: Morus bassanus; assembly: GCA_031468815.1. Classification (NCBI taxonomy): domain Eukaryota; kingdom Metazoa; phylum Chordata; class Aves; order Suliformes; family Sulidae; genus Morus; species Morus bassanus. The sequence continues at coordinate 12,798,253 of CM062586.1, forward strand.
ACTGTATTGCTGCTGTGTTTAAGATGTACATCACATTCATCCTTGGACCCTATGCCTAGCTTTTGGGCTTTTGTAGCTCTGAGTGTCTCGTACAGAAGCTTCAGTTTGCACGATGGGCTCTTTTTGCTTTGATCCAGGAGCCTGTACTGGGCAGATTGTTAGCTGTATTCCTGGAAACAGTGAGTGCCTGCCAGCATGTGCCTTTCAGAAGTACTTTTCCCAAGAAGTCATCTTCTTTCTTGGATAGTCCTTCTCTTGTGAAAGAATCCTTACCTGGCAGCACAACTGTTCTCTACTCCAAATAATTCTGCTACAAGAGAGCCAGCTACTGCAGCTGTCTTCCTTGCTCTTCCTCTGAGAGCATCCACACAGCGTTTACTGGGCACAGCCAAGTCATACGCCTCCCTTGCCGGCCAGGCAAGACTTTCCCTTATGCAGAGATCTGAGGCTCTCTGTTATTTAGTATAAAATAGTATTTGTTGTTCGGGATTCGATAGATTGTACCTTTTCATGTGGTTTTATGTCTTTAAGTCATTTTTTCATTTTCCTGGTCTCTTATTTGTTTGTGCCTGTGTCAGGCACACAGAAATGGTGTCCATTCTAAGGCTTGATTCCGTAATGTAATAATTTCTTTACAAGTTCATCTCTATATGTGACTTAGCTGAGTTTAATGCCCACTGCTGATACTTGTGACTTAATGTAGGTCTGTCTGTGGTTTTAAAACATAACCTTCACTGAGAAATGAACAGCTTGTACAGCTGCAAAACCCCCAGTTTAGTAAACCAATGGCCTGGTGTCCTGACATAGTATTTCTTAGTCTGGCAGCTCCATGATACTGTGACATAGCAGCAGCCGGGTTCTGCCACCTTTCAGGAGGAACAAAGTGTGAATTTTGTCTGTAAACAAAATAACGAGTCCCTAGCAGAATGACCTGGTAGCCTACATTTGGGGATTGAGGGGTTGGCTTGTAAATGAGGGTTGTTCATGGTATGTAGTTCAGCAAGTGCCTCTCCTATGTCTATGCAGTCCTTGTCCTTTTGTACAAGTTTTCTTCTCTCTACTTATCTCGTTGAGACAGGCCTCCCGGCTCCTCATATTTTCGCTATGCTGAGTCTTCCATGAAGAACAGCTTTGGCCTCAAGTACCTGCACAAGTTCTTCAACATCCCCTTCTTGCAGCTGCAGGTAAGACAGAGGGTATTTCCCTGATGTGCTGGCTGGGTGGGACAGGTTTCATTTTCTCTGTCTCTAAGGCAGGAGTTTGGTATTTGGGGTTTCTTTTGTTGTTGAAGGTTCCTGAGTAGATTTTTGTTTTCATAAGAGTTGTTAACAAAATTATGTTAGTACATTGGTGCCTGTGCCTTAAACATGTCTCTGCTTGCGAGAGGACCCTTCTCTGCTCCGTTCACAAACGCTTACCTCTGGAGAAAGGCTCCAAGGTGATGAATAACACTGGCAAGAAAAGTGCATATAGTGGTGTAGTCAACAAGTTAAAAATGTTACATATGCACATTTGTTAAACTTTGTATTTAAATTCTGTTCAGTTAAAACTCAGATGAGAAGAGATTTGGTCATGAACTGAACGGTTCAGGGACAACTGTTTGCTGAAGATCTTTGCCCTAATGGTAACTGATCTGCTTGGATGCTATGCACATAGATCCAAGTCTCATATTTCCTTCATAATTGAGGCTTCTTGGGTGGACAGAGTGGAAAGGCAAAGGCTGAATGGGCATGGAAAGATGGAATTCTCAGCTGTGGTCCTTTAGGAGAGGACCTTTTGGGGTGATCATACAGGATTCCTTTGGGATCAACATCATACACTTTTTGGGGGTATGTGTGGTGATGTATCATTATTCTCTTTTGGATAGAAAAAACCGGGCAGTTGATCTTGATTATCTTTCACCAGTACTTGAAATGTCTGTGTGTATTTTTATACAAATAATCCCCACTGAAATGCTAGTTCAGAAGAAACTTGGATATATTAGCGGATGTTAACCACATCCTCAGGCTGCAGAGCAGAAAGAACCAGAATAAGAAAATTGAATGTATAAAAACACAGTGAAACAAGTCAAACAATAAATTTTTGAGGAGGAAGTTGTAGAAATCTGACATATAAACCCAACTTGCTGCTCAGTGGAGAAGACTGAAATCTACCAACATGGTTAAATGGTTGGTTAAATGGTTGATTTTATAACCTTGGCTCCTATGATAAAGTGATGTCTTTGTGGAAACCATGCAGAATAATTAGTTCCCCGGTTACTTTTGTCGGTTTTGTAGATCTCTCCTTTTTTTCTCAAGTAGATGTTGATAAGAGACAAAGACATTAGCACAGCCTTCACGCTAGATTTCTTTCTAAAAGCTGCTAATAATGATACTGTTAATAATCAGTATATGCGATGATTTTCCTAGCCATAGTTATAAGCAGGAAATATCAAAGCATTTGTAGTATCGGGTTTGCTTGGAAGCAGCTTTAGGACGCGAGTCTTAGGGGACCTTTCCTTTAAATGTGCTGTGTATAAGTAAACGTGATCTATGAATTCGAGACTGAAAGCAGTTAGGACACTTAAATAAGGTAATTGGCCCTGAAACCAGAGAACTTCTTGGACCAATCTTGGTCTTCAGGGAAATAGAAAAAATAAATCTGTTATAACCTTTCGCTGTTTGGAGAGTCCAGTGACGGTTCCTTAGGAGGGGTGAGGGAGATGGGATGACCAGCCCACGTTTACCCTCCTGTTTAGTGGGCTCAGGGTGGCACTGGGGGTAGTCCAAAAGGTGCGAGTGCCACATAATTGGAGTCCCAAATCCTGTGGTTTTCATGTAATGTAATTAAATAATTCAACACTGCAGAAACAAACATCAAAAAAGACTTCTCATTACAGTTTAGTTCCCAAAATGTGCAAGGGGAGATTTGGGTGGGCACATGTAAACCACGCTTGTAAGTATGTTTGCTCTGTTCTTTGTACCTTGACACAGAAGGTGGCAGTTGAGGAGGTTGTCCTATGCCTGTCATTCAAAGAGACAGTGATCAGACCATAACTGTCTGGCTTTTCCTTTAAAAAAGCAATGCCAAAACTAATTCCTGCAGTTCTGTGCTCATACAGGTGTTGCAGATGGGTGCTTTTCTGTGCATTCTGAAAAAAATCACAGCACAGGATCCAGTGTGGAGATGACTTGTTTCATTTCCCCGTAGTGTGCAGGAGATCCCTGGCCTTGCCATTCTGTGCCAAGGCAAGTGACACTGAATTTGGAGGCTTTTGGTTGCTTCGTCCAGGCTTTAGGGCTTTACTTGATGTCAAACTTAAGCCAAGATGTGCTGCATTTAGTTTTCCCAGTGCCGCTTGCATTTGTGCCACAGGTTTCTTAGAAGAGCTTCGTGCTGCTCTGCAGTAGCTGCTGTTGGGTGGCTCTGGGCATTTTGCTGCTCCTGGAGACCTGCTGGGAGTCTTGCCTTTAAGTGCATGGGGAGCCAGGGCTGGCCCCGCTGGGCCTGATTAACAACCAGTGCAGTGTGATGTTAAAATTTGTAGGAAAATCACAGCTAGACTTAATTCCTACAGGTTCTGCTTATACCTTCAGAGAGACTTGCCAATAACAGGCTCCAGAAAGGAGTAATTTCCCTGGTATTTTGATGAAAGCAGGGTTAAAGGAGAAGAATGCTACCAGGTATTAAATGCACATATGATTTAACTAGTCTCAGTCGACCTCTGAGGTTTCTCTGTGTTCCTCAGCCTAGCCTCCTGCAGCTCTCAAGGGGAAGAGTTGTTTAGCTGTATGCGAGATTCCACACTGTCCTTCAGCAGAGTTCGTGTTCAGTGCATTGGTTTTAAGTTGCACATTTCTGTGTTCAGCCTACAGTCATGCATCTTTCATGAAGAAAGTGGTGGCTGAAATTCATACCCCCGGTATAAAGCACGGTCCCTCTAGCAGCCTGGGCTCTTCAGTTACTTATCAGTTCCTTTCTAGGGGAAGGGTTGTCAAACCTGAGAATGCAGTTTAGCTGTAGGTATTGCTGGTGACCCACATAATGTGCAAATGTGATCACGTCAGCTGGGCCTTCGGATGCTGCACTGGAAGGAGACAAAATTCTGCAGACAGCTGAAATTGCCTTTTCCCAGGAAGCACTTGAAAGTGGCATTCAGCCAAAGCATTGGTCTGTAGCACATGATTTATTCCCTTCTGGGTCATTGCTAAAAATAAGCTTTCTTTAATGTTTTAATACCAACATGGTAAAATAGAATTTATTTTTTAAGTATTTGGAAGTCCATTATTAGTGGTGAATTTTTACAAAATTAAATGCAACTGTCTTATTTAAAGCTAAGTTCTTAATTTACTGTAATCTGTGAAAATTGACATGAATACAACTCTGGTATACGTCTTACTGCCGAAGTATGAGGAAAGGCAAACCACTTGTTTAATAAAAGCCATTGTCTAAGTGCCTAAGGTAATTATTGAAGAGCAGTGTCCCTTCTGTCTCTGTTTATTCAGCTGATTTGCTCAGCATTTATTTCACTCATCTTAGGAAACTGAGGACAAAGCAGCAGAAAACTTGCTCTTTTTTGTCTCATTTTTGCTTACATTGTACGAATAACGTAAAAGGATTAAATCTATTACTTCTAAAACCTTGAATTTCTTCAATCTTAAAGTCTGATATCTAGAATTACTTCTAAAATCTTGATTGGTACTTCTGTTTAGTGTAGCAAGTTTAAATATGTATAGCATGTTTTGCTGAAACTTTCTTGTCTGTATCCAACAATAAAGGGAATTTGAGTTAACTAATGACTTCATAATTCTTTGTATACATGTTAATTGAAGTCAAGTTTCCATCTGCATAGAGCTTATGAATATGATGAATAAAAATTACCTAGCAAAGGAAATATGGATCACTCCAAGCTCTTAACACAATAACAAAGGTAAAAATGAAGGCTTTAAGTGCCTTGGAAGCAGTAAATTAGCTTAAATGATCATAGGAGCTCTTAAATTTCAGGAAAGACTGCATCTTCCAGTAAATTAGCATGTTTAACAGAACTATCAACTGCTATGAATCACCTGGTCTTACAATACAAAATAAAAATTACTGAAGCCTTGCTTGCTGATTTAAGTCACGGTAGAATTTGGTATAAACCAGCCTGCTACATGCAGGGCTCAAGCTGTGCCCTGACTACTCCCTGGCACAGAGCAGTGTGGTGTGTTTTACATAAGGCAGGTGAGTTACTTGCTCTTTAAATTTGTGCATTTTCTTGATGGCTCCAAAGTTGTCATGTCTGTGAAACTATATTGTCAATAGTATACGTATGTGGAGACTGAATGCCATTGCTTTATACAAATGTTTGTCTTCCCATAGGGATTTTATTCTGTAAATTATGTAGCAGATTTCCTTTTGTGCTTTTTACTCTAGTGGGATCTTTCTGCAGTGAGCATATGTGTTGTCAAACATGGAATTAAATTCACCACGGTTATCAATGCTAAACTTCAAAAATATTGTCATAGTAGAAGGCTTAAATGTACATTGAGGATAAGGCAGTTATAAAAGCAAAAACCTTTACAGTCTAGAGGAAACCTGGGGTTTCTCTTCTGTCTCCTCATGTTGGGGCGGTGGTGCAGCTTGGCAGCCTGTGGCACCCGTGGACCCCACTTCAGCGGGCACTGTGCAATGACGTGAGTCGTCGGACGTGTCTCAGCACAAGCCGTCCATGCTTCCTGTGCCATCTAGTACGTAGGCAGTGCGAGAGGGAGGATTGATGCTTTCAGGCACTGAACATCGTGACTTTGACTCGAGAATTCGGTGTGTAAACTGACTCGCGTGCCCCGTGCTCAGAGCCTTCCCAGGAGGCAAGCGGGGTGCCGGTGGTGGGAGCCTGGCCATTGCCAGTGCCTGGCCGTGTGACAGCCGGCTGCATCTGAGCAGAGGGAGACGGGCTCTGGTGCAGGGATTTGTGCTGTGGAGTGGGGCGGTGGCTTCACACAGCTCTAGCCTTGGCCAGGGGATCCTGAATCATGTTTCTGCAGAAACGGATGCTGTGTTAGCTTTGTGGGGTTGTCGCAAAGCTAGGTCTGCTGGGCAGATGGGTGAGGAGGCTGGTGCTGGATCCACCGCGGGTGAGCCTTTGGAGCTGGCCATGCCCGTGCAGACTCAGCGTAATGCGTGTGGTTATTGATCTCTTCTTGTTGCCATCCAGGCTATCGGGATGAGTGTCCCATGACCATTTGCAATTGATTTTGAGCCTTTTAAGCCAGCACTTCCCCTCAGCTGAGGTTTTTGCTTGGATTCTGTTGGAAATGTGGGAAGGGCTGAATTAAGCTACCCTGTGTTACGTTAGTGAAGCCAACTCACTTTATTGCACACTTGAAATGGACTGGAGTGTCTGTCCCCATCTGTGGGGCAGCAACTGAAGGCAGAGAGGCAGTGAATTCTAAAATTTCACTGAGCTGACAGGTTGTGCTCGCTCATCTACCCTGACAGTAAAAAGAAAATTATTGTGAGGTTTTGCATCAGCTGGGTCCTACTTACAGGGGGACCTCTTTAGCACAGGGAAAAAATAAAAGATCAGAATGAACGGGTTGCACAGCTGTTTTCCGCAGGAGTTGATACTGTTCTCCAAATGCAACTGGCGATGCTGTGTCTGAAAATCACACATTATTGATTTATGGTTGAGTACAGCTTGCAGAACAAATTGCTTTCTTACACACAGACTTTCTGGATTAACGTACTTTTGCTACTGCTTCAGCTTCCCTTTGGACTTCTGTATTTAAACTGAACACTGTGAGAGGCACCAAAGCTACTGTTTAATTCATTGCTGTGGGTAGAGTGGTGACACAAGATCTTGCTGCACCCTGTGAGCGCACAGGGATCTGTTACAATGACCCTTCCTGCTCAGACCCAGCTTATTTTCCTTTCTTCAGAGGGAGACGTTGCTACGGCAGCTGGAGACGAATCAGCTGGATATTGATGCAACTTTGGAGGAGCTGTCAGTGCAGCAAGAGACAGAAGATCAAAACTACGAACTGTATGTCACTAAGTCATCTTTTCTAACTGTTTTGTTGCAGTCTAAGTGTCACATGAATGTTGGGCAGCCCCTGCTCTGGCATTTGGCTGGACTGAAGGGTCCAGTGAGTGGCATTTAGGATTTCTCTGGATGTTGTAAAATGTCACTTTTAAGTGGCATCACCTGAAATAAAGCATGCCCTTGGGGATCCCTGTGAAAGGGCCTGGTTCCTACAGGCACGTGATCTGCGGAGGGGAGTGGAGGTGGAGCTGAGCAGCACCCCTGGAGGCAGCACATGTTGAAGGGATTGTAGATAAGGATGTTGCAGCCTCTGATGCTGAAAGGAGATACTTTCCATCTCTACTGCTCAGCACACAAGCTGATTCCTCTTCTTCTGGCTATTGCATTCCTGTGTATTGTGTGTCTTACAACAGGCAGAAAGTAACAGCAGCGACATTGTTGTCTTTTGTTCCCTTTGACTACTTCTAGACTCCTGAGTGCATTTCTGGTTTGAAATAGTGGCTAGTTCCTGCTGCCTTGTGTTTGTTCAGTGCCTTGTCTGTTTGCTTGCTGCTTGAAATGAGCTTTTGCCAGATTTAGCCCTGCAAAGCCAGTACATCTGTAGCACAGTGAACGGGAATCTCTTCAGATTTGTATGTTGTTGACAAATGTGTTCTGTGAATTCCCATTGCAAGGTCTTTATTGCAGTGATGTGCAAGCCAGAAAAGTCAACCCCAGAATGAATTGGAAAAAGATTCTTTACAGGCAGCTTTATTTGGAAGTTGGAATCAATGATTATGAAATATTCATGCACAGTCATTTTGGCAAGCAATTTTCAGACCAAGTTTCAAGTTCTATAACCTTGGTCAGTGTGTCTTCCTTTGAGAGCATTGAAATACCCCATATGCACACAAAGCAGCACTGTTTCCAGAGTGTTCGCCAGATGCCTTTCCTTAGGGACTGGTTGGTCTCCTCATGCCTTCAGCAATTCCCTTGACATCCCTACTCAAAGGACTGGGCTGTGTGGGCTGTGCTGCCAGATTTCTTTCCAGTATTTTTGTTTATACTGCATCAGTAATGGGAAGATACTTAAAAGAGTCAAGAGTCAGCAGAGCTATTCCAAACTTAAACCAGAAGATCTTGCTACTTAGTCACCTCTCACCCTTACACCAGCATTAGTATTTGCTGGACCTTCACATGTGCCATTTCAGCTCACAAAACCAGCAGAAAACTGTCTTCTGCCATATCTACTTCTGAGTTAATCTGAGTTGGGCTGGCTCTGAGAAGCATCTGCTTAACACCAGAACTTAAAGGAAGCAGCAGCAGTATGGTGCAGGCAGAGGTGGGATGGCAAGACCTCCTAGCTCCAGCAATGGATATTAGACTGGATCATCCCATCCAGTGTAACCACACCAACGTATACCATTTTATAATATCGGTGTGCTTCCAGTGCCAGAGTGTGCTGTTTCTAGGTATGTGCTCCTGCAGAAATACTGTGATTATTAAAGAATATCATTTGCAATGCAGTAGCATCCAGAATCCTAGGGCCAGACTGGCCACATTGCTCTAGGCACTGCGCACTAACAAGTCAAAAGGCATGTTCTTGCCTTTGGCAAGCTCAGAGGAGCTTTTGGTGCAGTCGGTGGTGGCGAGCATCACTTCAGTAGAAGCCTGCAGAAACTCCAAAGCCAGATAAACTTTTGGCCCATGTGTCAGTGCCCTGTCATTTTCCAAACTAGCTCATGAGCACAGGAAGAACAGGAGATGGGCAGAGTAGCTGTCCTTCTCCTGTGCTGCAGGACAGTGCGCTGTAGCAAAGCACTACTGCTCAGCTGCTGGGGAGGGCTTGCACTGCGGGTGGCTAACTGCACTATTAGGCTGCATAATTGGCTTAACATGGCATAAGAAATACCTTAGACATGGTACCTGACAGAAGAGGAGTTGCTAAAACGTTAAAAGCAAGACTTTTTCCTAGGATTCTGGTTTAGCAAATAAAATGACATTTTTATGCAGCTGGACAACCACTGTTTTCACTTCAGCTACTGCACATTTATGTCTGTGTAATGAGACCAATGTTCTTTGCTTTCAGAAAATAACACTTCTTTATAGAAAGGTCTTTAAAATATGCCTGGATGCTTCCTGCCTTGAGCCACTGATCCCAAAAGAAAAGCACCGGGCCATGTCACGTCCGAGTACTTTGATCACACTGACTAAAATAGAGTGCTATTTTAGGATTTTTGAGGTTTTTCTCTGCGCCCCAGGTAGAAACGAAGAGTGTTTGTTTCAGCGGCACCTCTCTGAAACAGATGAGCTGCTGAGGGGTTACTTCGACCCCAGAGTTAAAAAGTATACTCTTCCTACATTCATTTTTTATCCCTGCAGTAGCTCATCAGGCTCAAGTCCTTTAGCCAAAGTCCCGATTTAAAGAAAAAAACCACACTCGTATGGCAGGGAACTCGGGTTTGGGTAAAGTTCCGATTCTTAGTAAACAGCTTAGGCTGGTGAGCAGAGTATCTGTGGACGCAATGACAGTACATGGTGGAAATTACAGCTTGCAGTTGTGAGGCAGGTCTGCAGTGCTTGTTATTAGGGCTTGGGAAGGTCCTTGCATCCATGCTTGTCAGATGCCCATCATTTTAGGATTATTGTGTTTAACATGCTACCGCGGTGGATTTCAAAATGAGCACCTGGCGCGTTGTCCTCTGATACTCACCCTGTTACATAGGGCATGTGTGTTGGTGCAGTGTGACTTGTTGACCCTTGGCAGACGTGAAGGCCTTGCAGTGGTTGCTTCAATTTAGACAGTTCCTGGAGTTCTGCTGTCAGTCAGCACGAATCGCACAGCAAGGGGAGGTGTCCACAGGCACCTGGGGCTGCAGGCCATGGTGTGGCTGCTGCAGCACCGCCTCCAAGGCGATTTCTGCTCTCCTGCCATAAAATCAGGCCATGGAGCAAGGCGAGGTGACAGTGCTAGGACATCTCAGTTATTTCATTCACCCCCATGCACGTCTAGTAGCTGCTCTGTCACAATGACCGATGTTAAATTTGGATCAGAGAACAGCAAGAGAACAAGAACTCATCCTCCTGCTGCCGCTGGGTACCCGAGGACAAAACGTCATTACTCCAAAATGTGGATCCCAGAGAAAACACACGGTGGCACACAACGCTGCCTTCATCTGCCTTATGTAAGCCATCCCTTGGCAGCCACTGGCTGGGCTTTGCCTGTGTAAGACACATTTAGATGCTTCCAGCTTTTTCCCTGTGCTTACTCTCCTCTCTGCCTGCCACACCTTTTGCTCTGGTACTTTCCCTGTGGTTTCTCAGATTTTGTTTTCAATGCTGCTAAAAACACATTTCAGCCCTTTTTAAAGTCCTGAATTCTTATTAAACAAAGAGCAATGACTTTTTTTACTCTGTTCTGAATTTGTACTTAATTTGCTCGATTTTTCCATCTTTAATTGTACCCAGCTTGGCTTCTGTCACAAGGAAAACTTATGTTCAGCGTGCCTGTTCCCTCACTGAACGGTGCACATGGAGAAACAGTTTTTGGGAAATTGTGGAAGCTCTTCCTGCATATTCATTTTTTTTTTTCAGGAATAAGCTGCTGGTGGAAACGTTTGCAAAAGTTAATAAGAAGCAGATTTAATGTATGGTTTTCATGAGCTTTTATGTTTGGTTGCATTTTTTTATAGTATTACTCTTTTTTTAATATCAAAAGACAAAGTTTAATTTCAAGGGTTAAGTAATCAACTCTCTTTGAATTGACCTTTTTTTCCCCTAGGGATTGATATAAGTCAGTCAAAACAAATACTGAAGTTATTCTTTGTGAGATATCCCATCTTCTTTCACTTTCAGTTTTGAGAAGCTTCAGGAAATTGTCATCTATCAACCACCATGTGGTTGTTTGATTTGTAAGCACTTGAAGTCCAACATCTTCATAGGAATTGTTCGTAATAAGAAATGAATTTTCAGATCATTTGCTCCTTGTGTTCAAGAGCTCTTAGGCAAACTTAGTCAGACTTTGTAAAAATATATTCAAAGCAGTTGAACTTCACATTATCTGAGATACTGTATGATCCAAGCTACAACTTCTGCAGCAGCGGGACCTGTCCCAGGTTTCCCATGTAACGTCCTTCTGGGTCCTTTCCCACCAATGCCATACAGCTGTCACCTGCATTGTCAGGGGATCCTGGATAGCCAGGTGCTACTGTCCAGGTAGGGAAGATGAGGGACCAGTGACTGCAGAAAGGCATTTGCGCTCTTCTGATGAGGACTTTTCTTTTGGGAGACACGCTCCCTGCTTTAAACAGCTTTATTCACTACAGAGTCATTGACTGGGTTTTGGGGTTTTATTTGCTTGTTTGGTTTTTCTGCATCAAGCACAGCTTGTAATTTTGCAAAGACCGTGGTACTGGGTAACACCAGCACTGTCTGGTAGGAGGACCTGCTGCTCAAGCTGTTCTCCAGTATCTTCAGTAATATTGAAGTACAGGTTTGGAATCACATCGGCTAAAGGCTGAATTACCAGTTAGGAAAGTAAAACTACTTTTGCTTTCTCTTCCCCTTGCCCCATCTTTATTGTTTCTGCTTGCGGTGAATCACTGTTGCCATCAGACAGATCAGGAGCCAGCGTGTACTAGATGGGACTTTGGGTCGTGTTTTTTTGTGTGGGGCTGCATTAAGAATTGCAAGTAACCTTGTCATAATCAATCTTGCTAGAGAAGTGGGGAACATGGAGTGTGTCCGTATGTTGTGGAGGGGGCATTATCCTGCTGCATCCATTTTGTTTCAAGTGGAAGACCCGAGGAGCTTTTGGGGAAGGGTTATATTCTCCAAGGCCTGGGCAGCAGGATTCAGCCCCACTTGGCAATTGATTTCACATTCAGGGACCTGGGCTTAGGGGGGAATCAGGTTCAGTACCTTTAATGAGCCCAAAATAAACATGTGGAAATCTAACCCTCAATAACCCCAGTTAAGTTGATGTCACATGGACTATTAATCTTCATTTTCACAATTAATAAAATAACCCAAAACATTTCTTGCCACTTGAAATACATTTGAAAAATTGATCACAGCATGTTAGATCCAGGAGCCAAAAAGCTTCAGGCTGCTCCTGTCTTCAATAGTAAATGAACATGAGCAGTGACAATTTTAGGAACTGTGAGGCTAACAAACCCTTTAGTGCTTTTTTTTGTTTGCTCTGGGAGCAGAGCAACAGTAACCTCAGGCCCTGATGAATTTTTGTTCCTGCAGAGCATGTTCATCTTTAAAATTGCATAAAAGTCTCCTCTTGCGAGCAAGTCCAACTGACAGTGAATTATTCAGGGGGTTTGGGTCAGGATGTGGACTTGTTACTCAGTCTGAAATGGAAGGATTGAAAGGCAAACAAGGAGCCCACGTGGGTGAGGACAGATAACTCATCTGGACTTGGGTAACACGTTTGCTGCCTCTGTATCCCAACTGACCAAGTGTATTCAGGTCACAGCGTGAGTTCATCTTGTGCTTTAATAGGACCTGGTTTCCTATACATAGTGTGGACATGAGGCTGCTTGTTTCACGGTAAGATTTTGAGTGAGTCCTTTTGCAAAGGACTGACAAAAAGCATAGAACAAGGAATGCATTGGCCAGCTAGAATATGAGAAAAAACAGGGAGGTGGCAGGTTTGGCGTGGTGTGTTCCCAAAACAGCCACGCTTGTGCCTCTGAAGAGTGTGTGTAAAGTCAGAGAAAGCATTCATGCATTATGTAGTATTTTTGAAGTGTGGAGGATGCTTAGACACCTCCACCCTGGAAATTACTGAGAGCTTGCTGGCAGCGTTTTCATGTATGCTGTTTTTCCACCCACCTCTTTCATGGAAGAAGATATGAATATGAAAGCTCAGTAGAACTGGTTTATGCAGCCCATGTAAAACTGGTATCAGACCATCCTTATTTCCCTGGTGTCATGGCACACAGCACAGAGCTTGGCCCACGTGTCTGGTTGGAGATGAAGAGGGTGACAAAAAGCACACGTGCCACAGCTCTCCTTGGTGCTGTGCTGGGGTAAGAGCCTGTGTTGTGCTGTCTCCAAATAACCATTGTATCTTTCTACTAAAAATAGCTTGCTGTCTCATGTTCTTATGCCCTTGACATAACGTAGGTGAGCAAGGCATAGAAGCACAGGTGCAGAAGAAGTCTGCATGTGTGCACACTCCAGACTAGCTGAGCAGCAGGGGAGGATGGCACTCTTTATACTTCGGTTATGTAGCATTTTTTCCCCTCTAGCTCTTAAAATTGATGTGTTTCTGCAGGAGAAACAGGTGGTAGTCGCAGCCCTTCCTCTCTCTGGAGCTGGCTACTGGCCCAGAACAAAACAGGTTGTTCCCAAAATGGGCAGCTTTGGTAGTACAAAGTACAGTAAATCTTCAAATACCCTGATACTGTGAAGAGTGTCCTGAGCTTTGTTGGGTCCAGCTTTAAGTACTCTTTGAGCTTCATATTCTGTATCCTAAAATGACTGTATACGTACTTTGTATATAATTCATACAGGATCCTTGTTCCTTAGTCTTCAGTGTAAAATTGTCTTATCCAACCTGAGTCACCCAGTTGCCTCGATGGTGGGACCCAGCATCGTGATCAGAGGCTCAGAGGTTGTTTGGTTCTGTTTTCATGTAGCGTTGGTGATTTAGGCCCTCACATAGGCAGTCAGAGAGCTTAGCTCAGCCAGGAGCGTGAGCAGTGCTGGCATCAGTATCTTGAATGCTGGATGCGGCAGTGCCCAAGCTTGCAGGCCTTCCAGTCAGGATCACTGTTGCTATAAACAGGAACAGGGGTGCATGTGGATCAGCTGGGATTAATCTCTCGTCACAGTTGGGAGGCAGGAGTCTTTAACCCTGAGTAGCACTTGGGAGTAGGAGGAATGAGTACCACAAAGCAGAGCTATTCAGCCATCCTGCCTTCAGCTTGCCAGGAGCCCTGAATCAAAGCTTGGAGGGGAGGGATGACAGAATTTAGCATTCAGTGCTTCTGGCATGGATCTGCAGAGCTGCACATCCTGTGCAGGCAAGTCTCATGGATGGTTTTTCAGGCCATAGCAATTCACACAGCTTTGTGGATTCAGAGCATTCACTTTGCTGGATAAGGGCTGAATTGCAGGTACCCTTGGTTTATCTTTCCCTCACCACAGATGCCTTGCCTGGTCTGCCTTGAAGGATGCTGAATTGCATGTATGGTGACCCCCACAAGAAAGGAGTAATGTGCCATTGCTTGGCCCTGCAGCGCAGTGACAGAGATGCACTGAAAATACACTGTTCTATTCTTGCGCGTGTGATGCATTGTGCACCTTCCAAACAAACCTGATGCAGTCTCCACAGAGCTCAGTGCAAGAGTTAAACTCCTTTATGTTTTCTCGTTGATGCATGACAAATCCATGCATCGTTTTCAGTGGAACGTGTTGTCACAGAGCTCACCCCAGGTATTAGTCCCCTGGGAGGGAGGGTGCTGGAATGGATGCTGTTGCGTGCTCTGATCTCAGCTCTGCTGGGAGCCAGCCTGCTGGGTGGAATAAGCACATAAGCCTTGCCCCAGATCCTGGTGGAAGCATCCATGAGTCTACCACAGTGTGGCACTAATTTAGGTGCCTTGACAGCGGTCTCAGGGAACAGGCAGTAGATGGCCTGTGACAGCCAGGCTCCTTTTCTGCTCCTCCCAGGCAGCGTTGCGCTTGCAGCCTTTAGTCCATTCTTCTGGAATGACTGAAGCGAGTCTTTCCTAGCCATTCTCATTTGGTGAACTTGGAGCAAGAACACTTGTTTCCTAGCTGTTGAGCTGATGACTGTTTCCTTTGTACTGTTGAATTTCTTCCCATTTCTGTTATTCAGGATCATCCAGTTCTTTCTGTATCTTGTCCCTGTCCTCTCTGTTGATGCTGCCTTGCAACTTGCAACCTCATGAGCATTTCCCTGGTCTCTGTGCCGCTTCACTGAAATGCTGAAATATAGCTCGATGCTAATCCTTGAGGAACTCTACCAAGGACTTCTCTCCTAGCTAATACTTCTTTTTAGTGCTACCCTTTGTCTCCGCTTTAGCCAGTTCCCTAGTTAGGAAGGACTCCTGGTTTTCCAGTTCAAGTAACAGCTTCCTGGTGGTGATGTTGTTCTCTAGGGCTCCAGACACTGCTGGTCACAAAGCGTATTAGTTTGTTCCTTAAAAGTATATCAAGTTGCTCCTTAAAATAGGAAATTATATCTCAAGGGGGTTTAGAGTCTTTTAGCCCCTGCTATTTGCTTACTGCTTAGCAGTCGTTCCAGTGAAGGTGTCTGGCTGGCTCAAGTCCCTGAAGGAAGAGGTTGTGCTCTGTATGGGAGAGGAGTCTCTGTTCTGACATACTCATTGCCTGGAGCACAATTGAGTCTGTCTGTCTTGCAGAAGCAGTTGAATCTAGAGCCTCTGTGCATGAGTTCATTAGGCTTAATGAAATAAGAGGCGAGACCGTGACGTGCTAGATTTTATACGTGATACTCCACTTTGGGTGTCCTCTTTATATGTCTCAGATGTGTGGCATGCAGCAGATCTTACTTTGAGACCATTTCGTAGTAAAAGCCTGGCTTTCTGTTAGTGTTTCTTTGTATACAGCTTGTGAAAAGACTGCTAACCAAATAGGCTGCTGAAGGAGGCTGCAGCAGGATCAGGCTTGGTTTCCTTTTTGAAAAGGACAGAGCATTTCACCCTCTCTAGCAGTACAGGCTTTATTGCTCTTCTAGTCAGGAATCCAGCCAGGACCACAACTTGCTTCGGAGCTTCTGCTGCTTGGCTTCACTGCCTCCCACACAGAGGGGGAGTGTATGCAGGGGGAGAGGCTGCCTGTATGTCTGCACACTGCAAGAAGGATAATTGCAGTCAGTCCTCTGTGAGCCCTCTGGATAGCTCTTTTCTTTTGACATTCAAGGATTCTCCTCTCAAATCCATTCTTGGCTGAAAGAAGAGGTTTTTATAGCATGTGAGTTTTCTTGAATGCTGTGATCTCTTCTGCTGAATCTAAAAATGTGCTGTTCCTGTAGCACTTACTCCCTTAGAGACATATGTCCAAGAACTGACTTTAGGTTGTGTTTCAAGCCCTGGCATGTTGTTATAGTCTGTCTATCCAGGGAGTTCCCAGCAGCATTGCATATGTGGGTTTCACCTTGCAGTGCAGAGCAGGTTGGGATTCTCCACACCTCGATGCAGATCTGGTGAGTTTAGCTTATGTGGGTGAACCGAATTTATTGCGGTCCAGGGAGTCGCAGCACCACCAAAAGCAGACCTGTACCCTCCCAGCTCAGCACATAGCCAAAGCAGCCCAGCATCATGCTTGGTGCTCTACTGAGCATGTTTTCTCCATTCCTTATATTTGCAATTTATCTTCCCTGCAGCTTCCTTGAAATGATGGAAGCCCGAAGTCGAGGACACACGTCGCCACTCACAACTAATGGGCAAAGCCCTTCCTCTGGCTCCCAGTCACCCATAGTACCTCCGAGCTCCACATCGACGGGCAGCTCCAGCCCTGGCACCCCACAGCCGCCGCAGCCACTTTCCACAAGCTCCACCATCTCTCCTGAACCACCCCCATCTTCTTCACCAGTGCCTGCACCCGAGACCCAGCAGCCACACGCGCCTCCGCCAGCTACAGCCTCCCCAGCACCTCCGGCTGCAGTCCCACCACCGAAGCGCAGCATTATTTCACGTCTGTTTGGGATGTCTCCTGCGTCAGACCCCTCTCCTCCCCAGCCAGGTAGGTGCTGGAGCGCAGTGTCTAGGCAGGATGTCACCTGTGGGCATTTCTCTGTTTTCCTTTCATTTTTTCCCTGCGAGAGGCTAAGCAGACAGGTGTCTGAAGACCACAGGTCCCGAGTGTGTGTGCAGCATGTGTCCAAGGAGAGCAGTGCTGTCACTCTCTATTCTTCTCCTGATTGGTATTTCGGTTTGTCTCTGTGCTGGGCTTGGGTGGGAACTGTGTCCGGCCACCTGGGTGGTGGCTGTAGCATGCTTCAGGAGGAAGGTACTGAACACGCGGGGAACACTAGTAAAATACCTGTCAGCTTCTTACCAGGAGCACATATGCCTCTTCAATAGCAAGAAAATTGTTAGGGAAGCTATGTGAAGCACTGTCTTCACAAAAGTCTGGCAGCTCAAAGGAGCTCCTGTGTGTTAACAGAGAACAGCGGAGTGCTGGTTTTAAAGGTTATTCAGCCAGAAATGATCACGTAAGTCCAGGCTCTGCAGCGGATTCCCCTCCAGGGAAATATGCTCCTTCAGAGATGGTCTGAGGAGGAGGGCAGCCCGCCTTGACTTCTTCCTTAGTGCTAGTACACAATGGAGCAGAGTAGCACAGCGTTCGGTCCAAACCCCTGCCAGATGAAGTTGCAGGGCAGAAGCATCAAGGGTTTTGTTGCGTGTACTTTTACCGATCTGGGCCTTAATTTGCCTGTCACATTTGCTTTGTTTGCGAAGCTAACTGGAGCTGCAGAGCTGGCACTGCCTAAAAATCATTAGCATAACGTGGTTTGAATCACCCTTTGGAAATACCTTCCCTCTCAAACTGTCAATCCCTAGAGCTCACAGTACTCTCAAGACACCCACAGAAAGAAAGGAGGAGGTGCTGGGAACACGGTTTGCAGTTTCAGATGTTGGAATCTTTCGGTTTTAGATCTGCACACAATGTTCTGCATCCTGAGTCTGTTACCAGGTATGACACAGTACACCCATTTCAGTTTGTTTATGACTCTTCTACCCAGAAACAAACAAACAAGGAGGAGCAAATGTTAGAAATCCCTTGTCAATAAAAAAAACCCTTTGTCATATTGATACGTAGAAAAAAGACAAGTGGTCTACTGCCAGTGTTACAGTCTTTGGGGGGGGGGAGGTTTGCTTGGGGTTTTTTTGTTTGTTTGGTTGGTTGTTTTGGTTTTTTTTGTTTTGTTTTTTTTAAATCTATCACTTAGCTTGAGAACTGTTCTAGGCTTATGGTCTGCAGTCCTGGTATCTCAAGGGTGCTTTTCAGGAGGGTTGCAAAAGGCAGCTTGGAAAAGCTGATATGTCACTGCTGCTAGGTTTATGTAGCGTGCCAAGGGTCTGCACCTCTACTGGAACGTACCTAGGGACTAGCTAATTGGAAAGCAGTTGAAAAATCACTGTCACAAAGTAATACTTGTTTTTTGTGGGAGCTGCTATTTAAGCTTTCCCCTCAATTCTTGCAGTAGTAATTCTTTTGGCTGTGTTTTTTCTACACCAACGCTACTCTATGGCGTTAGTGTTATTTGTATGCAAAAGTGATCTGAAAGCTGCACTAGTAGAAAAAAATACACATCTTGTTCACCCAAAAGAAAAGAGCCTAGATGTGAAATGCAATCCAGGCAGAAGAAAAAGGTTGAATATTGCAAATTCTGAAAAGGTTAATCACTTTAGGCTTCTTGGTTATGCTAATTTCATGAGATTTCATCCTGATACCTTGAAGATCGGTAACAGTGTGTTGTGTTTTAGCCCCAGTCAGCAACTCAGCCCCACCCAGCCGCTCGCTCACTCCCCTGCCAGTGGGATGGGGAGAGAATCGGAAGAATAAAAGTGACAAAATTCATGGGTTGAAATAAAGACAGTTTAATAGGTAAAGCAAAAGCCACATGCGCAAGCAAAGCAAAACAAGGAATTCATTCACTCCTTCCCATGGGCAGGCACATGTTCAGCCATCTCCAGGAAAGCAGGGCTCCAATCAAATCTGTCATTGTCTCAAACCCTCCGAGCCCCACGTTGGGCGCCCAAAAGGACTGTTGTGGTTTAGCCCTAGTTGGCAACTCAGCCCCACACAGCCGCTCGCTCACTCCCCACCGATGGGATGGGGAGAGTATTGGAAGAGTAAAAGTGACAAAATTCATGGGTTGAAATAAAGACAGTTTAATAGGTAAAGCAAAAGCTGCGTGTGCAAGCAAAGCAAAAGAAGGAATTCATTCACTCCTTCCCATGGGCAGGCACATGTTCAGCCATCTCCAGGAAGGCAGGGCTCCATCACATGTAACGGTGACTTGGGAAGACAAACTCCATAACTCCGAACTTTCCCCCCTTCCTTCTTCTTCCCCCAGCTTTATATGCTGAGCGTGACGTCATGTGGATAACTGTTTGGTCAGTTGGGGTCAGCTGTCCTGGCTGTGTCCCCTCCCGGCTTCTTGTGCACCCGGCAGAGCATGGGAAACTGGAAAAGTCCTTGACTAGTGTAAGCACTACTTAGCAACAACTGAAACATCTTCACATTATCAACACTACTGTTTTTAGCACAAATCCAAAGCATAGCGCCATACTAGCTACTATGGAGAAAATTAACTCTATCCCAGCTGAAACCAGGACACGGTGTCTCTACAAATAGGCTATAATAAAGCAAGTCTCTATTTGCAGTAGCTCTTGAGCTTTTGGTTACACAGGGCATCTAAAAGCATAATGTGAAAAATCCTGCCTTTGACAGTTACAGTTGAAAAAGCAAGAGGAGGTGAGTGGGTGAACTGAACAGTCTGGAAAAGGTAAGAGAATAATGAAGGGACATCACACAGGAGCAGCGTACACAGCATAGGTATAAAGTCTGGCTGTGGTATAGTCAGTCATAACATTCACTGTAGAGCAGTCAGCTACCATGCTAGAGAGTTTTTCAGAATGTTTAAGAGCCTGGGTCAGCCTAGTCCATCTTAAGCCACAGCAGCCGTTTGTGGTCTGTGAATGCCTTCATGCAAGATTCTGAACTGGTTTGAGTATCCTGTTCATAGCCTTCCTCTTCCCTTGCTCTGTAGCTGGGGTCCTACTTCGTGTCTGCTGTCTGTGTGCTGAAGAGGCCCTGGGCAGGATAGATCTGTAAAAAACAAATTCCTGTATTGCTTTTGGTACACCCTCTGTTTTACAACTCCTGTTGCTAATGCAGATCCTGCTGCTGCCACTCCTCCCCACCCTGAAGCCCCTGCAAAAGTACAGAGCGTGGAGGACTTTGTTCCCGATGACAGCCTGGACCACAGCTTTCTAGAAGACCCAGCCCCACAGAAGGACAAAGGGAAACTGCAGACTAAACACCGTGTCGATAGTGAAAGGTAAGGAAAGGAGGATGGAGGGAGGGTTAAACAGGGATATATCTGGATGTGCAGTCTGAATGATGGCTCGGGCCTGGCTAACCTGTTGCAACTGTTCAGAAAATGATTGCAGAGCAATTAGCTGCCCCTAAGCCTTTCTGGCTGTGGTATGGTCAGTCGTAGCATTCACTGTCTCCCATTTAATGATACACACTGGTTCCTGGGAATGAGGAGCAGCAGTAAAAGCTAGTTATCACCTTCCTGATTTTGCTGTCTTGCCTTCATGCTCAGTGTTAAACCACTGGGTTGCTTTGGGTCAGGAAGGGATTTCTCTTCTAGCCAAATGTACTGAAACATTTGAGATATTTTCCATCTGGAACACGGTGCACTTTGCAGAGATATTATGTTTTGTCTAATGAATACTTTCCCACTGCAGAGACCCGAAGCACGGCCAGACCCATTCATGGCCTGGTACTGCCATTCCTGAGGCATTATAAAGGGGTTTGTGTTTGTTGGAGGACACCTGGGGGCACTGCATGGCTCAGTGGGATTCTGGAAGGAAGGATGGAGAGCGTTGTGCTCCCTCGGGAGTGTCACTGCATGCTTGCCTGAAGATTCCAGAGAAGTCTTAGGGGGTGCTTTTCTTTTTCTCTGTCCATTTCTAATGTTCCTTCCCAGCATTTTCTCTCTAAATTGGAGAAATATGGATTTGATGGATGGACTGTTCAGTGGATGAGGAATTGGTTGGATGGACACATCTAGAGAGTAGTGGTCAAAGGCTCAATGTCCAGATGGCAATCAGTAACAAGCGGTGTCCCTTGGGTCCAGTACTGTTTAATATCTTCATCAATGACATAGACAGCGGAATCGAGTGCACCCTCAGCAAATTTGCAGATGGCACCACGCTGAGTGGTGCAGTTGACATGCCTGAGGGACGGGATGCCATCCAGAGAGACCTGGACAAGCTGGAGAGGTGGGCCTGTGAGAACCTCATGAGGTTCAACAAGGCCAAGTGCAAGGTCCTGCACCTGGGTCAGTGCAACCCCCAATATCAACACAGGCTGGGGGATGAAGGGATTGAGAGCAGCCCTGTGGAGAAGGACTTGGGGGTGGTGGGGGATGAAAAACTGGACATGAACTTACAACGTGTGCTCGCAGCCCAGAAAGCCAACCGTATCCTGGACTGCATTAAAAGCAGTGTGGCCAGCAGGTCGAGGGACGAGATTCTGCCCCTCTGCTCCGCTCTGGTGAGACCCCCCTGCAGTGCTGCGTCCAGCTCTGGGGTCCTCAGCACAGGAAGGACATGGACAGTTGGAGCAGGTCCAGAGGAGGCCACAAAAATGATCCAAGGGCTGGAGCACCTCTGCTACGAGGGCAGGCTGAGAGAGTTGGGGTTGTTCAGCCTGCAGAAGAGAAGGCTGCGGGGAAACCTTATTGCAGCCGCTCAGTACTTAATGGGGGACTATAGGAAGGATGGGGACAATCTTTTTAGCCAGGCCTGTTGTGACAGGACAAGGGGTGATGGTTTTAAACTAAAAGAGGGTAGATTCAGACTAGATGTAAGGAAGAACTTTTTTACGATGAGGGTGGTGAAACACTGGCACAGGTTGCCCAGAGATGTTGTAGATGCCCCATCCCTGGAAACATCCCAGGTCAGGATGGATGGGGCTTTGAGCATCCTGATCTAGTTGAAGATGTCCCTGCTCACTGCAGGGGGGGTTGGACTAGATGACCTCTAAAGGTCCCTTCCAACTCAAACTATTCTGTGATTCTATAATTCTGTCCTCCAAATGGCAGAGAGCTGTGCTTGTACTGTAGGCTAGATTTTCTTTTTTTTTTCTTTTTTTTTGCTTTCCTGGCTTTGATGTTTTTGAACCAAAAAAAGGGAAAAGGGATTGTGTATATTGAGCTGCTCAGACAAAAGGATGTGCAGCAAGCTGTCTGAAAGCAGACTGTCACTTAAGAGGTGACCTAAGCATACTCACAGGCTCTGCATCCCTCTGCCTAGAGTAGTCCTTGCCTGCTACCTCTTGTCTTCAACATTGGATTAACCAGGAGAGTAATTAAACGCTGATACAGCTCATCTGTGAATGTGGTGGATTCTGCATCTTTTGACACCTTTGTTGTGATTCAGTGTTCTCTAGTTCAACCACAACAACTTGAAATCAATGCTGTATGTGAGGCTCAATGCCTGTCTAATGCAGGTCAGTCTGAATCATCATCCCTTGTGATGGCAGAACACGTGGATATTTTATTAAAAAAAAAAAAAGGAGGAAAGAAAGAAAAAAAAATGGTGGTTACTAGAAGCATGCTGGCCTACAAAGCATCTTGCTTGCGGCTGTGGCTGAGCTGGGATATTTTTCTGTGTTTAACAAGGAAATGTCAGGAGAGCCAAGCCTGACCTTCCTGGGATTTGCTGAAGGACTGGGTCCTGGCATGCCCTTTGAGCTCTTTAGCTGCAGTGTTTGCTGTGGGTAGGAGGCTGGATCTTTAACAAAATCTTCTCCAGAACAGAAGCAAATAGGTGTTAAACTATACAAAATTCCAACATCTCAAACAGTGGTGCAAAAGCCCCGCTCTTTGGTTGTAGAGTTGCCATGTTCTTGGCTGCTGTGATGCCCTTCTGTGCTGTGTCCCCAGTCTTGGTAGCCTTCCAGTGCACGTGGGCTGGTGGGGGCAGAAAGAGGGACACCATTGGGCTTTTACAGAGCACAGAGAGGACACTTGTTCACAGCTTCATCTTTTGATGACAGTGGTAACCATCTGCAGTTATAACAGCTCTGTTTCCCTAGGAGAAGACCTTTCAGCTCATCCCTGCAAATTCAAATGCTCATTATTTCTCTGCAGCTTGGCGTCCATGTCTTGCTCTGGTTTCTTATGTAGTTCACACAGTTTTCTCTGTGGTCTGGCAGTTTTACCTTCTGTTTCTTGCCAAAAAGGGCCTTACCACAATAAGCCAGATGTGCTGAAATTCAGAGATGTAGATGTAGTTCTGACCATCACCTGCAATAACTGATTTCCTTCAGGATGCCAATTACAACTCCATGATGCCCAGGAGCAACATAAGAGTTGTGTAAATACCATCCCTAATAATCAGCTTCTACTGCAGTGAGTGGGCTGTTGTAGTTGCAACAAAATCTACTGCTGCAGAAATTTATCTCTGACCTAAAGAACACAAAAGTTCTCCTGTGAAACCACTCAAACCGAATGGAGGTTTTATTGGTTTTAAAAAAATGAAATACTGGAAGCTGTTTTCCCCTTGCATGTGAGTGAGGAACAAAGCCTGAGAACATACTAGCGAGATGCGTTCAGGTCTCCTGAAAGTTTTTAAGCAGGTGTCTGAATATTAAGCTCATGCAGCTTGCCAGCATTTCTTCTAGGTGTGCTGTAACCAAATGTAAGCTCTGAGACTGAAGAGCCATTGAAGTTGTGGCAGAAGAGTGGGCTGTGTGTTGAGAATTTGTAAAGTTACTTCTCTTACCCAAATAAGAGGAATTGCCTTGCTGCCCATAAGCAAGAGTCTTACAGTTAGCTCATGAGAGAACACCTTAGTGAACGGTGCTTTTCGTGTGTGAAGCAAAGATAGTTACATTCACAGAATCGCAGAATGGCTGAGGTTGGAAGGTACCTCTGGAGGTCATCTGGTTCAACCTCCCTGCTCAGCCAGGGCCACCTAGAGCCAGTTGCCCAGGACCATGTCCAGACAGCTTTGGAATATCTCCATGGATGGAGACTCCACAGTCTCTCTGGTAACCTGTGCTTGGTCACCCTCACCCTCAGTCACCCTCACAGAGGACAAAGCGTTTATTGATGTTCATAGGGAACCTCCTGTGTTTCAGTTTGTGCCCCTTGCGTGTTGTCCTGTCACTGAAAAGAGCCTGACTCCATCACTTTTGCACCCTCCCTCAGGTATGTAAATACATTGATAAGGTCCCCCCAAGCCTTCTCTTCTCTAGGCTAAGCAGTTCCCACTCTCATGTGAGAGAGCCTTTCCTCATGTGAAAGATGTTCCAGTCACTTAATCATCTTTGTTGCCCTTCATTGGACTCTCTCAGTATACCCATGTCTCTCTTGTACTGAGGAGCACCCAGAACTGGACACACCACTCCAGGTGTGGCCTTGCCAGTGCTGAGCAGAGGGGAAGGATCACCTCCCTCAACCTGCTGGCAATACTTTGCCTAACGCAGCCCACGATACCATCAGCCTTCTTTGCGGCAGGGGCACGTTGCTGACTCTGTGTTCAACTTGGTGTCCACCAGGACCCCCAGGCCCTCTTCTGCCAAGCTGCTTTCTAGCTAGGTGCCCCACAGCATGTATTGATGCATGGGATTGTTCCTCCCCGGGTGCAGGACTTTGTGCTTCCCCTTATTGAACTTCAGGAGGTTCCTGTCAGCCCATTTCTCCAGCCTGATGAGGTCCCTGTGGATGGCAGCACGGCCCCCTGGCATATCAGCCACTCCTCCCAGTTTGGAGTCATCTGCAAACTTGCTGAGGGTCACCTGCCCCGTCATCCAGATCATTAATGAAGACGATAAACAGGACTGGGCCCCATATTGATTCCTGGGGCACACCGCTAGTTACTGGCCTCCAACTAGACTTTGTGCCACTGATCACCACCTCATGGGCCTAGCCATTCAGCCAGTTTTCAGTCTGCCTCAGTGTCTGCTCATACAGCCTGTATGTCAACAGCTTCCCTATGAGGATCTTACGGGAGACAGTGTCAAAGACCTTACTAAGTCCAGGTATCCACTGCTCTCCTCTCATCTACCAGGCCAGTTACTGCATCATAGACTTTTATCAAGTCAGTGAAGCATGACTTACTCTTGGTAAATCCATGCAGACTACTCATGATGATTTTCTTGTCACTCATGCGCCTGGAAATAGTTTGCAGGATTAGCTGCTCCATCACTTTCCCAGGGATCAAGGTGAGGCTGGCTCTGGGTCCTTCTTCTTGCCCTTCTTGAAGATTGGAGTGACATTTACTTTCCTCTTCAGGAAGGCCTTCAAGCACTTCTCCCAATTGCCGTGATTGATCAAAGATTATCAAGAGTGGCCTCGCAATGACATCTGCCAGCTCCCTCAGCACTCGTGGCTACATCCCATCAGGGCCCATGGACTTGTGTATGTCCAGTTTTGCTTTGTCCAGGATCCCTGACCTGATCCTCTTCCACCAACGAATCATCTTCCTTGCTTCACTTCATCCTCCTGGTCTCTGGGGCCTGGGATTCCTGAAGGCTAGTAAAGACTGAGGCAAAGAAGGCATTCAGCCTTTTCCATGTCCTGTGTAACCAGGTTCCCTGCCTCATTGAGGAACGTGCCCACATTTTCCATAGTCTTCCTTTTGTCTCCCAGGTACTTACAGAAGCCCTTCTTGTTGTCTTTGAAATCCCTGGCCAGATTCAATTCCTCCAGGCTTTAGTTTTCCTGATTTCATCCCTGGATGCTTGGACGATATCTCTGTGTTCCTTCCAGGCTACCTGTTCTTCCTTCCACCCTCTGTATTCTTCCTTTTTGTGTTTGAGTTTGTCCAGGAGCTCCTTGTTCATCCACGCAGGCCTTGTAGCATTTTTGCCTGACTCCTTATACGTTGGGATGGACCACTGTTGAGCTTGGAGGAGGTGATCCTTGAATCTTAACCAGCTTTCTTGAGCCGTTCTTCCATCCAGGGCCTTATCTCATAGGATTCTTCCAAGCAAATCCTTGAAGAGGCCAAAGTCTGCTCTCCTGAAGTCCAGCTTGCTTTTTACCCTCCTCCCTGCCCTCGGGATCCTGAACTCCACAAAGGCTGCCTTTGACTGTCACCTTCCCAACCAGCCCCTCATTTTTTGTGGGTAGGAGGTCCAGCAGAGCACCTCTCCTCGTTGGCTCCTCTATCACTCAGAGGAGGAAGTTATCACCAACGCACTCTGGGAACCTCCTGGATTGCTTACATTCTGCTGTCTTGTCCCTCCAGCAGATATGGGTGTGGTTGAAGTCCATGAGGACCAGGGCCTGCAAACATGAGGCTGCTCCTATCTTTTTGTAGAGGGCCTGACACACCTGTTCCTCCTAGTCAGGCAGCCTGTAGCAAGCACCCGCTGTAGTGTCACCTCAAGCTCTCAGCTGGCCCCTCATCCATCCCCAGGCAGAGCTCCATGCACTCCAGCTGCTCGCTCACATAGAGGGCAGCTTCTCGGGGAAGAGGGGACAGTCTTGTTCTCATTCTTGGAAGCAGGATGTTATGCTGTGTAGCTGAGCTGCTTCCTGAACTCAGGGGTGTCTTTGCTTCCATTAGTAACAATTCGTTTGCTTTTTCCTTCTGAGCTTCAGAAACAGGCTGTAAAGTCTGGTATTTCTTGTCCGTTTTGGTGACATAGGGAATTATTGATTTTTTTGCACTGATGTCATGTGAACTTCTCCCATTCCCTGCTCCATAATGCCTCTAAATAATGGAGCAAGAGTTCACATGGAGCAGTAATGTTAGAAAAAAACAGGTTTTTTTTCTGAAGCTTGCTAGCAGTGAGGAGTGAGCTCATGCCTGTGGAACAGGGCTGCTCTTGCCCAAAGATCAGACAGCTGCTGAGACTTTCAGCACTTACTGACGTCTCCTGGTGTTGCTATAGCTAAATCCCAGCCCAGATCTACAGAGATAATGGAGTCCTGGGTTTTGTTTAATGGCATGTTATGGTTCTCTAGCTTCCAATAAAAAGAACTCCCAAAATCAGTTTCTTTACTGTTTAATTAGGAAGGAAGTTCATTCTCCTGATTTGCTGTTTCAGAACTTAATTTGCTGCTCGCTAGCTTGATGCCCTGAGCCAGTGTGTATCAGAGGAGCTAATCTGGCTCCAAATAGGCTCCCCTCTTCCCTCCTGCTGGGTCAGGCTGGCCAAAGTCCATGGGTGGGCTGTAGGTGTCTGAAAGCGAGTTTATGCTCCTAACCTAACAGTGTTCCTGTTCTGTCTTCCTAGCATCACTAGACATTTATCTTAAACATTGGTTAGATTTCCTTGTCCTTACATGTGAAGGGTTTGGAACTGGTTCTTTGCTTTTATGGCATCTGTTATTTATATAGTAGTACCCAGCTGCGCTAGACCAGGTGAGAGAAGCTGAGGACGCTGTTTGGTTCACACTAGAAGACCCCCATCTCCCAGAATATAGTCGTGCAGGCTCATCCTGCAGCGTGTGATTCCTTCAGTTTATCTGCTTTATTAAAGTTTGGGGTTTTCCTCTTTCTCTAGCCCAAAAAACTGATGTGGCAAGAGGATTCTGCTGGCTGCCCGTGGGGCTGGCTGTGCTGGCTGCACAGTGGGGCTGGTGGAACACAGTCAATCCGAGTTTGAGACCATGTGCTCAAGTTGCTGCAGGATTTGTTTCATCACCAGCAGCCGCTCTGTGTACACAACAGAGGGCTCACTGAGGAAACCCCAATGTGCTCTTTGATCAGTAGCTCAGATGCAGACCCCGGCAAGCATAGTCATTTTTGGTGGGTACCTGCACTTGCAAACACGTTGGCTCAACACTAACGCAGGCTTGGCAGCGCATCAAGTGCTGGAGAGAGTGGTGCAATGTGCTTGTTTTTGCATGCTCTGAATTCCTTCCAGCTGGAACCTCAAGACCACAAGCTGATACTAATTTTGCATTGTCAGACCTTGTTTGTACTGCAGCAGTGATTTTCCTGACATATATTCACTCCAATGCTTTGCTGTTAACCGGTCGCTCAACTATTTGTGTGGAAGTTATAGATGGAGGCAGTGTATTCACTGCAAAGTGAGATGACCCACTTTGTGTGGGTGTGTGTACACACATGGATGTTCTGTTCGGACTGGGAACGCTTTAATGGCTGCAAGTCTGGTATGGTGTACAGTAGAAGGGCAGGGGCAGCAATCTCTGAGGAGTCCCTGTGCTTAATAGACCTGTGACATATTAAAGAAATGCAGTGTCACTAATTCAGAATAATATTCTGCCGTTTTTAGAATGCAACTCCATTTTCTTTTCAGCGCATTTCAAGAGGAAACCCTGCCAGTGCTTCACAGACCTCAGAAATTGCTCACTTGTAATTCCTCCAGCCTTGGAGGCTGTTTTGGGCACCAGTTTTCTCCTTTGTGTGGGATGGGCTGTATGCCTCCTTTCTGGCTTGGTATGAGAGCAGCAGTGTTAATGAAGAAGGGGCACTTCAGCAGCCTGCCTCTGCTTAGCTGGGAGCTGCGCTGTGAGTCCTGAAAGCAGAGGGAGCCACACCAAAAGCAGGAGGAGGGAGTGGGTGTTAGCCCTGATCTTAGCACTCTGACCCAGACAAGCATTGGTTGTAATCAATGTCAACATGCTGCGTTATCTGTTGGCAGATGTATTAATTCTTTAAAACTAACTTGTAAACCAGTACCTAGCCATAAGAAGAACCAGAATGAGTAGTACCGTCAGCCGGACTCTGTTAGGGCCTTAGCATTTCCCATCCCATCAGCACACCATCCTCCATTGTCTCTTCCAGTGCTGGCTGTGTGCTAGTGACTGGGAATGCCACCTTCTTCCAGATCAAGGATTTTAGGGTTTTGTGATTCCTTTTGTGCCTTTGAAATCTAACCTGTTCCAAGCTATCATATCCGTATCTAATCTTTTTTTTTTTTTTTGCCTCTGCATAAAAATGAAGGCTGTGTTTGTACAATCCTTATCGAGTCATTAAAAGGACAGTGACTATTGTGCATGGTAGGTTATCAGGAAGGGGCTGGGTACCTGTTGTAGATAAAGCAAATAGACTGAGGAAAGGTGATGCAAAGGCTCATCAGCCAAGGCTGGGGAAAAATATCTGTATTCCTGACATGAGCAAATCCTTCAGAAAGTATTAAAATTGTTGAGTCCTGGGGACATTCAGACAAGAATTCTCAGCTGGTAATTTCAGCTGCAAAGCTCTCTATTGAGGTGCCTCTGAACACATAACTGTGTCACATCCAGGGAGTGTGACAGACTCCTAGCCCTAGAAGTGTGTCCTTGGGTTAATTTAATTTGGGGAATGTTAAAGCATGGTTATGGTGTCTGGGTAGCTGCCTGCTTCAGGGAGCACCAGAGAAATAGAAATAATTCCAGGAAGCTAATAGCTGCAAGTGAAATCCCATAGTAGCGGCAGTACATGATAAGGTTTAATTACAGGATGTGGTAATTAAGGCAGGCAGCTCCCAGGTTTAACTGGCTGATCCTTGCGTGTTGGACCAGAGATGTTCTGATAGAGCTGAAGCAACAGGCTGTTCTGTAGCACTGAGGCTCACCTTTTCCAGCCACTTATTTTTGGCTTAAGCAGTAGCAGTCACTGTGTGACACATCCTTCTGCAGCCTCTTTTGTACAGGGCATGTGCCACCTCTGCAGCCCGCAGGGCGCAGGTCCAGCCTGAGCGGGGCAGCAGCTGGGCAGTGTGCAGGGGGAAGGCTGGCAGTGCAGCTGCCCCATGCCGAGGGACGTTGACCCTGAAGTTGGCCGGAAAAGCCAGGCAAGCGGCAGTCTGCTTTCGAGGGGAGGCATGTCTGTCCTAGCACATCCTGGGGGTGCTGTGTCTGATCATTGTCTATTTTGCAGTGACGGAGAGGTGCCCGGGGGGAACCCCATGGTGGCAGGTTTCCAAGATGACCTGGATCTGGATGACAAAATCCCCAGCAGACCAGTGCTGGCAGCAGAACGGGTGGCCAGCAAGAACGTCACCCTCTCCAGTGAGGAGGAGGAAGAGGAAGAGGTGAAAGACTCTAAAGTTGTACTCATACCTGATGAAGATATTGACACGGAGCAGGAAAAAAAAAGGTACGAAGCACAGCCTGAAGTGTGGGATTGTGCTGGCAAACTTGGGCCTCTTTTCGGTCCTGCCACTGACTTCAGTGAAGCCTCTGGGAAACCCTGGTGTCTCTATCAGCCTGTTCCTTCAGCTGTAAGCTGGGGCTGTATTTACTTTGGATGCAACTGCTTTATGCAGTGTTTTCTGCACCACACCTAGGCAGCATGCCTTTGAGCACTGTGCTCCTGTGGTCGCCGGTACGTTTCTGTGTGGGAATGGCCCAACCTTTCTCTCAAGTTTGAACGAGAGGCTGTAACTGAGCACCTGAACGTCTGTTCATAGCGGTGTGAGGAGGACAGAGGAGTCAAGTCTTCTGGTGAGGGGAGTGGAAGTCATTCACCACACCCTGTGCTGGAGAACAATGAACTGGATCATGTTCTCCACATACCACATCTTGTGGGTGATACTCAGGCATGGCCCACTGGCACAGGCACCTGTGCATGAACATCCTTAGGGGTGAGGACCATCTTCAGCCTGAGTGGTGCGTGTTTGAACACAGACACACACCCCTAGGATGAACTACCTCTCCTGTTGAGATACACATTGCAGCCCTTGAGGCAGGCTCAGCTATTAACTGGTGTTTGTACTTTGCTTCACAGAGTGGGAGTGTGGACAGGCAGGCTCTGACAATTTGTTTCTTTCTTCTCAGGTCTTCCAGAAATTCTCTGAAACCGCAGAGTGAAGCAATTATGACCAAAGCAACTGACCTGAAGCCTCCTGACAGTTTACCTCCACGTTCTGCATCTGAAAGAAACAGCAGCAGCAAGCTCAACACTAGCCTGCCAGCTGCTGCTGCTGCCACCCCAGCAGCAGTCCAGGCCCCAAAGACCACTTCCCAAAGCAAAGGACATGCTCTCAAGCAGAAAGTGGTCAAAGAGGAAAAGCCTGAGGAATCTGATAGTGATCAAGAGGGACCAATAGCTACTCAGATGCTCTCATTTGTTATGGATGACCCAGACTTTGAAAGTGAGGATTCTGACAGCCAGAAGAAGAAAATGGTAAATAAGATGCATGAATTGCTGGGTGCTGCTGTGAAGCTGAGCTTGAAGTGTTGAGGCATCTCGCTGAGCAGAGCTTTCATCTGCTCTCCCATTTCTCAGTGGCAGTCGCAGCAAGCCAGGTGCTAAGCAACCTGAAGGGATTGATATAAGCACAAACCCACTAATGCTCTGGTTGTTGAAACCACACGGCAACAAGATTTGTGCTTAAGGGTGCAAATTACCAGAGCACGGTCAGTCCAGCGGTGCGGAAGGTATGAAATACAAATCTAATGGGTTTTCACTCGAAGTTTAATATGTAGAAGTGTGTGCATCCCAGAGAGAACAAGTGAGCTCCCTACAGCCAATCCAGCAATCAAAAGGCCATAACAAAATTTGTTTGGCAAAGCTCCTTATTGAAGTAGGAAAATCTGCCGGAGAAGGACTTCCCAGTACAGCCAGGTTAGCTGTAATGTCTCTGTGATGCTGAACACGTGGGCAGCTGCTCAGTACTGCCTGCAGGTGTCTGCTCAAACACAGGGTGCAGCAGGAGTCACCTCTGCACCTGTCGGGTATTAAAGACAGAGAAAACTCAAGCGTCTTCTCTGGGCTAGTAGGAACTTGCTGCTGTGGCTCTAGATATCCCTGATTTCAGTGATCTGCACTCGCAGCCAGCAGAACAATCTCTAGAAACTGCTAATCGTGATTTGGGATGGGCAATTGCTGTTCAGGGGTACTCTTGGTGTCTGGGTTAGCTGGTATTCAGGAGTGTTTTATGTGTTTGCACCATTCCAGAATCATGCAGAAAGCACAGTTGTCCCAGTTTCTTTGACCTTGCCTACGTGTCATGCTCTTTATTAAGGAATTTTCCATTCATTTAGCAGTTTCAGTACCTGCTTTTCCTGGCACTTTAGTATGAAAGCAAAAGTATTTGCAGCAAGTTTCCATCTCTCAGCATGCAATGATGAGATGCAATGATGCAGGATTGGTGAGGGAGCTTGCCATTGCGACAGGGTCAGGGAGATGCCCCACAAATTGTGAATGCTTTTTGAGTTCAAGTTCAAGGTTTACCAGTCAGGCAAAGCAATAAAAACACCACCATTAGCAAGGAGGAGAGGGCATTGCTGAGGTTAGCAGCAGAGTGAGGCCATGTTTGGTCAGTATGGAGGATATAAAGAAAGGGTGGTTAACGAATTCTGAAGAGGATCAGTTGGTAGCTATCAGAAGATCATTAAACTTCCATTTCCATTCCCATCATGCAGAGACAGAGTATTTGGGGGTGATATCCAGTCTCTGCACCATCCTCTTTTTTAGCCCACATTGAAGGGGCAAATTTGCCCTAGGAGCGCATTCCCTTTTGACTCGATGAAGGGAGTTATTCTGCAAACACAGACCGCTTCCTTGGCCCTGCTGCATGTTGCCTCTGGTACACAAGACCTCACAGAGCTACACAGGAAAAGGTTTTGTTTGTCAGGTCTGGAGCTGGGTTTTCAGCCTATTAGATTTGATTTTCCCCAGAATAGAGGTGCCTCTCTAGGCTGGTTAGAGGCTGATGCTGTTGAGCTAACACAGTGGAAGGCTCATTCAGTCTCTTCACATCAGAAATTTGGTTTTGGTAGCATGAATGTTAAGTTACCAGAGCATACTTTCCAGTATCAATGCTACCAAGACATTTTAACAAGGCAAGAAATAGATAGAGTTTATAAGATCAAGGGCACTGATTTCCAGGCAATAACAGCTCAGTTCAGCTACCTTTGCCTTCCCTCCCCCCCACCTGCTGACATCTGACCTCTTTGTGTACAAAATGCTTAGAGGTTTTGGTTGAAAGATTTGTCTGTGTTGTTTGCCTTTTATTGTCTCTAGGATGAATTCCCGGTCCGGGAAGATCTCTCTGAAATATCTGATGATGATACCTCGTTGGCAAAGCCACCCCAGCCTGTGAAATCAACAGTCCACTCCTTTAAACTGAAAAATGACTCAGATCTCTTCGGTTTGGGTTTGGAAGAAACTGGTCCCAAGGAGAGCAGTGAGGAAGGTAAAGATCACACCTTATTTCCACTCTGGCTGTTTTTGTTTGTCAGGCATCTGTTTTTTCCACAATGGTTCCAGGGTGTAAGCAAACCAATTTGCACTAAATAAAATACCCTGTAACTTCATGCAGTGCCCTGTGTGAGTCTTCAGTGTGGTTTAACACAGCATAAATAACTTTCTTTAAGTTTTTCCCCATGTGGAGGGGGGGAACTGGGCTCATCCATGGCATCAGCCATGTATTGTTTCTGTCCTAGCTGGAAGCAGGAGCACATCTCTCACAAGCTGCTTCTGTATAAGGCTTCCTGCTTAGCCTTGCATGCCTGGGAAGTGGTGCTCAGCATTGCAGTGTCCACCCCCTCAAGAATTTGGATCAATCTGAGCAAAATGCTCTGACATACCCTGCCAATTTGCTCTCCTATTTTTGGAAAAGGTGGGGTGGGGTTCTGATCACAACCTAAGCATTCCTCAGGCTTTCCCTCCCCCCCCATCCCCTGAGGGAACAAATCTTGCTCGTACAAATAATTTCTGCTGTCTTGGCATTACTGCAAAGCAACTTCCTATAGATCTGCCCCTGATGTCACCATGAAAGATGAGAAGTTAAAGACTTAAGGGGAGAAAAAGCTGTAAGCAGCACCAGAGAGAGATCTCTTTGAATAGCTATTCCAAAAGTGTAAGCAAGGTGTCACAGGCTGTGATGGCTTCATCGGCTTGTCGCTTTGAGTTGCTGAACAGCACAGCTTGAAATAGCTAGAAGTGCATCTGCAGAGGCCCAGGTCAATAATTTAACTTCAGTTTAGCATCTTTAATGATTCATCGTGGATTCCTCCTATCTCCTCTTTCTGGGATAAATATAAAAACATGTCTTGGTAGTCAGTCAGTTGGAGCTTGACCAGCAATTAGACTTCTCTATGGCTGTCTTGTATTTACAGATCAACCAAGGAAAAGAATATGTAGGTAAGATTGGCAATCAAATACCACACGTGAAATGTGGTGCAGTTATAAACCCTCCTTTGAAACAGCCAAGTAGATACTTTCCTGTTCAAGGAGTTTTTGTGCAAAGGCAGTGGATGTTCAGCAGTCTAATTAGCAGCCGAGTCATCAACCACAATAACCTGGGTCAAATGATTTGACAGTGGTGGACTCTGGGACTCATTTGATACCGTGGAAGTAGCCACCCCATGGAGCAGGGCTGCGCCACTGACGCTTTGCCTCGTGGTGATATAATTTCCACACACAGTTTGAACAACAGCGAGTGCTAGTCTGTTAGGCTGCTCCCATCTGCTGACGCTGTCCTGAATGGTCCTTCCATTACTAGCTTGACTCCCAGAAGCACAGACTGTGTCTGGTGGGATTTCTGTCTGCCTTTGAATATCTAGTGGTCAGAGGGAAATTGTTCCCAGGAGCTCTTCCTCAGTTCTTGAAATAATAATCTGGTCCCAAATTTGGCCTTTGGACCAGTTTGTAGAGCTGGTCTCTTTATTTGTTTCTTAGTAGCTGTGTTACAGTGAACGCCCAGGTCAGTGTTCACAACGCAGAATAATATAGATAATATAATGCTCATAATTAAACTAGATGTATATGGTTAAGTTAGGGTGTGACTGCTGGGGCCTATGTTGGTTTCTAAAGGGGCACAGTTTGTCCTGAGGAGTCAGGATTGCCTTTGCACGTGGCTCCAGGATGGAGCATTTTGTTCTCGGAAATCAGGGCAGGGCAGAATTGCATCACTTACGGTTTAAATTGATTAAAAACAATGTTGGTTTTTTTTTATTTGAGCAGATAAACAACCTTCTAAGGAGAAAAAGAAGAAGAAAAAGAAAAGCAAAGAGGTACTATTCAATTTCTCAGAGCTGATCTGCCATATTATCTACCAGCCAAGGAGAGGGGCGGCCATCTACAGCATACTTGGTGTACCTTGCGGACCTCCCTCCATTCTCCCATCCCACAGCTGGATATGTGCCTCCCAGGCTCTGCAGATCATTAACCACTTTGCAGCTTAAACCTAAGCTTTCAGAACAGTTCAATTTTGAAAAAGCAGTGTGTGAGTTTGTAAAATACAGGACTAAAGAGAGCAGTGCATCACTGCTGGGCTGAGTCTGTTGATAACACCATGAATTTTTCCAAGTAGAGGGGTGTCCCCAACAGACCTAATCTCAGAGGCAGCGAGGGAAGTCTGCAGGAGGCTTTGTCTTTGACATTTCTGCCTGTCCAATACTGTGGTATTGTCGGGCACAAACTGCCTGACAGACCACTGCTACATATAAACCAGATGGTCTTTCCTCTCTTCTGTCCAAACACGCAGAAGGGTCTTATGGAATTAACTCCAAGCCAGCCTCGGTAGTACATGCTTCACCCTAAGTAAGGCTCCCATCAGAGCCAAGTTTCAGGGCAATATATGCTGGGTTACTGGCATGCTCAGAGGATTTACTAATAAAAATTTCCTCACTTTGCAGGAAGAGGAGAAGCCTGTGAAAAAGAAGAGCAAACACAAGAAGAGCAAAGAGAAGGAGGAGAGCAAAGAGGAGAAAAAGAAAAAGAAGAAGAAGAGCAAGGAGAAAAGCAACGAAATAGATGAACTTGAGGCTTTTCTTGGAGGAGGAGGAGCCAGCACAAGCAAGCCGCGAGGAGGTGGGGACTATGAGGAGCTGTAGGTTGGCCGCATGTACACACAGCAGACTCTCCTGTCGTGGCTGTCTCCATCTTTTCTTACGAGTCACACCAAGACAGGTGCAGATGTGTAAAGCTTTGGCTGTTTGCCCTATATTCTCTCAAAACAGAGCTGGCAAAACAAAAGCTTTGCATCTGTGTGTGCTGTTCTGGTACATTTGTTATACAGCTGAGATGTACTTGAGTAAGGGGAAGGTTCAGGGCACGGTTCCCAGGCCCGCTTCCAGGCTGTCATTTTTTCTCCTCCCAGAGATGCCCTGTCGGGTAGCTGGCAGGGTGTGGGAGGCAAAGGGGACCTGCCTCCTGCTCCGCCCCTGCTGTATTCCACTCCTGCGCACCTGAAATTCCTGTCTTGTTAAGAGGAGCGCAACAAAACATGCCGCATGAACGCATTGTGCTCGCCTGTCTCAAGTCTTTAACTTTTTATCCTTCCTATTTTTTTAATGAGAAGAGTGATATTGGCCATTGCTCCACCCAGCAGTTGATGAGCTTTAAGTCGAGCAGATCATGCTATGGTACAGCTCTCTAAAACAGCAGTCACAGGGCCAGAGTGAGAGAGAGTGCGTGTGGTTTTGGAGTCCTTTGAACGGGACCTTTCTGCACAGCAGCTTAATTAGCACTCACTGGTGCTGCTGTTGGAATTCATGAAGCCCCATTGATTTCCTTGGCCCCAGTGTCTCAGACACTACATGTAAGCTGCTATGCAGTTTGGGAAAACAATGCAAAGTGCAAAGCTAACCTGAAAAAGAGAGAGGAAAATCAGTGCTTTTCTGCATTTCCCACCCTTGAATTTGCGTATACTAGAATCCCCTCCCTTCGGTACCTCTCAGGGACATGACTCTTGTGCAGAAATGAAGATATCCAGAGCTTCAGAACTGTCTACAGGGAAGTGTTAGCATGGCAAGGCATTTGCTTCTCAGGCATTTTACAGTCACGCTGTAAAACGCTGGCTGCCTCTACACTGAGAGCGACAACAACTGTAGCTCAGACAGCGTCCTTTCTGGTCCAGCTTGTGTCGATACTGCAGCTGTGTTTACTGGGCCAAGCCTCCCAGCAGCCAATGTGCTGCCTTTTCCTGCCCCAAGTGGAGAGCCTCCTCCTATCTCATGAGTTTGGGAAGGCTTTTAATTTTTGCTTTGAACTTAAACCCATGGATTGGTACCTGCTCAGCAGCATCTGTTGCCATCGGATGGGCACTACAGGTCAGCCCTTCGCACTTGCCTGTGTCTCAGCAAGTAGCCCCTGTGTTTGATGGAGCTTGTTAGTTCTCCATACCCCCTTCTGGTTTGGTTCTGGTGTCCCTTTTGCAGCTCAGATGGTGAAGCTCTCTCCAGGTTCTGTGCATTACATTACCCTGTTGCTTGCAGGTTGATTTGAGGTTTGTTTTTCGTTCTCCCTCTCCCCTTTTTATTGTAAAATGTCAACCATGAAGTCCAAACCTTGGTTTCCTTCTACATCCCTGCAAAGCAAGGTATTCTTTTGATCTGTTGTCCACTGCAGAGTTGTCTTGACAAGCAGGCAGTTACCTGCTCCATTTTTCTTTTTCTTTTCCCCAGCCCCCAAAATACACTTGTAACTGTTTCCCTATAAAACAAACTGGGGTTTTTTTGCTGCATGAGCAGTTTATTGCTCAGATCTGTTTGCCATTAGCATTTGCCTACTTCTCTGAGCATTACTGCATTTAACATGATACTGTAGGGAAATTGCATGGGACAGTTCAAACTTTGCATGCCTGGGGAGGAAAAAGTGGATTGGGACGTGACCAGTTTGCAGCCTGTCTTGTAAAAAGGCAGGCAGGCGTTCGAGCTTCAGCTGGCTGCATTCCTGAAAGCACTTCTGTTCCGTGAAGATTTTGGGTCATGTTCCATTTTGCATCAAAAAAACCTGGTACAATCCATTCTTGACTATAAAGCTCTGTTGTACAACTGCCTCTGCACATCTTCTTCTCCACCACAAGCATGTCTGCCTGGGCTCGGGAGCTGCGTGTCCCTCCAGGAGTGTTTCACAGAAGGGCATCCCGCTGCCCCTTCCTTCTGCTCTTGCGTTCTTGCACTTCATGGAGCGGGGCGCTATATTAAAAATCGTTCAAAAAAAAAAAAAAAGTTGAACGTAAAAACCATGAGTTCTTTCCCCAAAACTGAACTTTGTCCTGAGAGAGCTGTTGTTTCACACAGTGTAAGGGAGATGGTGTTTTTGTTAAGCTCTGCTTCCTTGCAAACACAGCTCTTGGTTAGCAGAAGGCTGTACAGGCTCCGAGTCCCCTGGAAACACTGATGTTGGCATTGGTCTGTCTTTCACCTGGGCTAGATTTGACCACTGTAGGAGCCTTTACACTCCCTGTGGCTCGTGTTCCTTGTCAGCACAAGGAGCGGAGACAAAACCAAGCAAAGATGAGTCATTGTGTTCCAAAATACTCCTTTAAAAGAGAAAAGCAGATGCAGGAGCTCTGTTTACTTATGCTAGAGCCCCAGGAGGGTGTGTGGCATGTTTTGGCTTTGGCAGCAAGGCCAGAGAAATCCTACCCTGTGGGTGAAGGGGGAGTATGGAAGGGAATAGCAGCAAAAAGGTGTTTTTTAGACTTAGACATCTCCCTTTTTCAGGGAATGCTGGACTGGTTAGAGGTACAGCATGAGGTGTAATTCAGTGCCAGCAAGCCTGAGCGAGGGGAGAAAGAAACAGACCTTGTCTGAGCTGGGCTCTCCCATGCCCATTCTTTCGAATAAGCTAAATATAAAAAATACGTGTAGGTTGTGCCTGTTGTTATGGGGAAGCTTCTGCAGGATCACATTGATATAAATAGTTCCTGTGAGCATCTCTAGAGGTACCAGCATATTTGCTTTTGAGTTTATCAGTCATCAAAAAAAAACCGAAGAGCTTGAGGCTGAGGAGCTGCAATTTCTTGCAGTTAATGCTGACCAGAGCTGCATGCTGTACAAGGTCTCAGTTGGTTTAGAGCAGCAGGAGGGAAAAGTGCAAATTTATCACTGCATTTGTAGCCTGCCGGCTGGGCCTGATTCGCAAGCACAGCAAGGGGAGCCCTGTCGTCAGGGGCTGCTGCTGGAGGTACACACCTGAAAGCCGTACTGCCCACTCCCCTGCCTCCGCACCGCTGGCTGGTTGAGATCCACAGGATTGCATCTTGGCTTCCACTGTGCCAGCTTGAAGCCAGAGCATTCATGATAAGTCATGAGAGGTAACTCTGAGGTCTCCTGTTCCCACCTGCTGTGTCTTCCTAGCCAGGATTGCTCAGCTGCTGACTAGGCCTCTGTAGGCTGTGGTACAAGAGCTGCCTGATGAGCAGCCTCTGTTTGCTTGAGCATCAGGCTGGTCTGGCAGCCCTCCAGGAGGAGAGGATACTAGTCTGCAGGAGTCTGTGTGCCTACTTTGTGGACAGCATGTGTAGTATCCCGGCTGGGACAGCTGGGGCTGTGCTGCTACCCGAGACGTGAATGAGAGCTGTGCGCCCAGCGTTTATTTTGGGGAGTGTTCCTTGCTGTACCCGTCCCTGGAGTGGGACAACCCAGCGTGACGGTTAGCAGCTTCTGTCACTCTTGGCAGGTCCTGGTGTGTGACTTGATGCAGCTGCTACGACAAGACGTGGGTGAAGTCATACTCTGAGAGCAGACTGATGTTTTGATCTCTGCGGGCTTCAGAGCGTGCCTTCTGTGCTGGCATCCCTGTGGCTCCCTGGCTGGGAGCCAATTTTAGCGAGACCTTCCAGCTCTCCTGCACCCGCATGGCCTGGAGCTGTCTGACTCCTCCTCCATGCCTGTACATCCTCTCCCTGAGGGTTCCTCCTGTGCAAAGGCAGCGTGTTCTCAGCATCTTTCTCCTGATGGCCCAGGTCTCCTTAGCACAGGTGACTGTCCCTGCTTTTTAAAGCTCTTGCTCATGTTAATCTGTGTTAGTGGCTGTCACAAAACATATCCCTGCAAGAGAATCAAGTTGCTTAGCACTGCTGCTGAGCCATGTACCCCAGCCCCGCATGGCACAGCCTGTGCCAAAAGGACCGTGTCTCTTGATACCCAACCTATGACTTCCTCCACGCCCTTGTCAAAATAGCACAAGGACAGACTGGTCCTTGCGGCTCCCACCACCCCCAAATGAGCTCAGTTTCTGGCATCCCTGTGGGAAGCTGTGCATCAGTTTTCTGCCTTGGGGCTCGGGAGCTGTCTGATAATTGCCATCCAGGTTTATCCCTGGCCAATTTATGCTTATTTGTTCCTTTGCCAGCACTGTGGTTTAAATACTGCTCCCTGCTCCTAGCCCTGTGTGGACAGGGCTCATATCCCTGCTCTGCTTTTGTTCTGCTGCATGGGTTGTCCCCTGGCTGTGCTAGCAGCCGTCCTTGGCACCAGCTCCCCTTTGAGTTCATCTTTCTGTGGCCATGACAGTCCAGATGAGGTCATACCAGGGCTGGTACTTAATGATTCCTGTACAATACCTCTCCTGCTGCATGCTGTGGTGGGGCTGGCCTTCTTCACAGTTGTATCCTGCTGAGGACTTGCAGCTAGCAGCTGGCTCACCAGTGTACCAGGTCTTCATCATTCCCCATGATTTATGACAAGGGCCACATGCAAGGAGTGCAAGGATCCTGCCCTCTGAGGGATTCAGCTTCACCCTATTTCTGTTGCTCCCATAAGGTCATAACAAGTTTTTCCCCGGCTTACCAAGGCCCAGGGTGGGAATTTTCTTCCTTCCCTCCAGCAGCGAACATGAAAATGTTATTGAAACTCAGGTTTTAGCAGGACACAAAGTGAATGTGGGAGCTTGAAGGTGCTCTTGGAGGAGGCGGCTGCTGGAGGTGCTGTGGAGCCAGACAAACACCCGGGCTGTGACAGGCGCCGGCGCAGGACAGGACAGGCAGAGCTGAAGGGAGGGCAGCAAGCAGGCAGGTGGCAGGGCTGGGGACAAGAGGGGTGTGCTGCCTGCAAATTCCCTGCATTCAAGGGTCCCGTGTCTTAGAGAAACTGTAGTGCTTGCTTGTCCTGGGATGCCCCTGCGCTCACAAATGAGTGATTCTGGGGAAGTCCCTCAGTAGGATGGGCTTAGGCACCAGTTCCTGTAATCTAGCAACAGTCTCAATCATGGCATAATGTAATTAATCCAGCATTGGCTCAGTCTGCTGCTTAAAGATACCAGGGCAAGTGGTTCAGCCTTTTTAACTTGAAGGTTTGCCTCCAAAACAAGCCTTCAGCATCTCAGATGTCTCACATGTGTTCCTGGCCCTAGGGCGGCTCATGGTGAGTAGCCAGTCTTCATCTTTCAGCCACTTCACAGGGAAGTTGCTGAGCAAAGGGAAATAATCCCCTGGCACCTTCAGAGAGCTGTCGTGGCTGAACCCTGTGGGTCCCATAGGCTCAGGCAGACCTTGGCCAGGTGAGATGTGGCGTAGTCAGCTAAAGCTGCAGGTTTGGGTGCGGAGCAGCCTGCAGGAAACCAGGGCACTGTTACGGGTTAAAGCAGGAGGTTTTGTTTGTATGCACATGCGCTCTGCTCGGAGCTGTATGTGTGATACTGCTGTGGGGCAGCAAGCCATCCTGTGGACCCATAAAACTAGTTATGTCCAAATTGTTGGCAGGCTCTGCCTTATGGTGGGAGCAAGGAGGGGAAGCAGTGGTGTGGCTTGCCATCACCGCAGAGATGAGATGAGGGGAGGAGGAGGAGGGTGCTGTGTCTCCCAGTGGCAGGGGACACCTGAGAGATGCCAGTCTCCCCTCTTCTGCGTGCCTCTCCCTGCTCCAGGATAGCATGTGTCGGCATGGGGGAGCTCTGCCTGTGCCTGAGGTTTGGCCTCGGTGGCAGCTGCAGACGCAGACCATGCTGGCGTCTGCAGACTGGCTGCAGGAAGGAGCCAGCAGGCTGGGAAAGAGCAGGCTTTTCCCCGGAGCTGGTAGGAGAAACACCCCTTCTTGTGCCGCTGGCAGGAAACGGCTCCGTGGAAGGGTACAAGGTGGTGGGCTCCCACCCTGGCCTGTCTGCCTCCAGCAGTGCCCAGCGTTGGAGCCATCAGCCCAGCACCGAGGAGGTTGGTTCGTGTGTCAGTGTGGGGGCTGATGGCTTCAGGGGATCATGAGTGACTGATGCTGCCATGTGGCATTGCTTGGGCAGGCTGGAGCGATGCCCAGCAGCCCTGCCCAGCGCTGGTGCTGCCCGCTCTGCCTGGGCTGCTGAGGCACAGCTCCCAGCACACGCTGGTGCTGCATCCCGCTGGCAGGACAACGCTGAGATCCCTCCTCACGGGCACCATGGGGGGCGAGGGCATCCAAAGCAGGGCGTCTTCTTGCCTCTGGCACTGCGGTGGGTCAGCAGGTGGATGCCCTGTGCTCAAGCTCAAGACTCGTTGCCAGCCGGCCTTTGGGGACCGACCCATCATTCCCAAGGAGGCAGGCAGGAATGTGGGGTTTGTGACCCTCTTTACAGGCAGGGACCTTCAAGTCAGCACCTGCTCTATAGACTTCATGCTCGTCCTTTTCTGCCACCGAAGCTGTTGGGGGCTGCGGGGCTGGCTCCAGCTCCCTCCTGAGCCTCTGAAGCAGGCAACAGGGCCTGGCTTCTCCCTTGTTTCAGAGCTGGGGGAAGGGAGGTGATGCAAGGGAAAGAGGAGAGAAGCTGGAAGGAGGGGAGAGCTCCTCTGCACCCAGCCTGGGCATCAGGCTGACGCCAGCCAGCTCCACTACTCCTTGCTCAGGGAAAATGAGAGCATCACCCCCAGAGGGGAGCCGGGGGGTACCCCGCAGGCAGCAGCGAGGGGCAAGCGAGCGAGCAGGCAGGGCAGCAGCGAGCATCCCATCTCATCCCAGCTCTGCCTCGCTCCCAGCTGTGGGATGGGATCCCCGCGTTGCCTTGGAAACGGGATTTTGCATCAGCTTGCGGTGGTGCTGCCTGCAGCGGGGTAGGGGGGGAGAGGTCTTCCCCTTGCCCACATCAGACACCGTCCTCCCCTACCTGCCCTGTCCTGCCCTGTTCCCTCAGGCCTGCCTGTGCTGCTCCCCACCTCATCCCTTCCGTGCAGGCAGGGGACGGGGCGTGAAGGCTGCCAGCGCCTGGCTCTGGCCACCCCAGAGCCGCTTGGCTGGCCCTGCAGCGGATGCTCTGTTCCCCAACAGGCTGCAGTGCGCTGCCCGCCTTGGCTGCCCACGCGGCGAGGACGGCAACCAGGCAATGATGAGCCCGGGGTGAAGGGAAGGTATCAAATATTAATCCCTGCTGTAGATTCAGCAGTGGGGGAGGGAGTGGGGCATTGCGCAGCATCTCCGACACCTTCCCAGTGACATCCATGTTGCACGTGGGTCCCCAGATGGACTTTCCCCAGGGCCCCTGGGGGCACAGTGAGGTGCTGGGTGCCCATCACGCCCATTTCCCATAGGGTGGCCATAGGTGGGTGCCACAGCCCCCTGTCCTGTTTTGGGGTGCCCCACACCATTCCCCCAGTGCTGGAGCCCTCACCCTGGTAAATGCTGCATCGGTGGCTGCAGCACCCATGGCGAGTGACCTAGCAACACGCTGAGCTCAGGGGCTGGCAGCCAACCCCTGCCCCTCTCCCCTTCCCACAGCACCGGAGGCCACAGGTGGCACGGCACGGATCCTGCATCACCTCTCAATGCTCAGTACAGAACCCCAACCCACTCCTGCAACACTGGGGCTGTGCGGGTGTTCCTGCTGCGTTCAGGAAGCTGAATGAGACCCAGAAGCCATCTCCTCACCTGCCTCACCAGAGCTGCTCACACTCGACTTGAGTCACGCCCTGGCCCCATTCCTTGCTGAGCCATCACCCTACGGGTGCAATCGCCCTGACGCTGGGCTCCATCTCATGGGGGGCCTCGAGGACAGGCTGGTGGCTGCCTGTACTGCGCTGTCGCTTCCCATCACAGTCCCCACACTGAGCTGCTGAACCCATGCAGGTGCTGCTCGCCTACCCTCAGCTCTGTGCCATGCCATCAGGGCTGCCCAGCCCTTCACCAACAAAACTGACATGGAAATCTCCGTGCCAGGCAGCAGCACGTCCTGAGCTGCTGGCAGGGATCTGCCACGTCACGCAGCCACTGCCCCAGACAGCCCCGAGCACCCACGGGGCAGGATTAGGCTGCTCTGTCCCCTGGGCTTGCAAGGGCACCCTGTCGGAGGGGCAGCTTGGCCCCCGTCTCCCCAGGCTGGGCATTTTCAGGACCTGCTGGCTGCTTGGCATCTGCCAGCCGGTCACGTACCGCTGAGCAGGCCCCGGAGTGTGACCAGCACCGGCCTGGCTGCCCAGTCCATCAGGATGAGCAAACGGGTCGGCGTTCCCGTGGCACACGTGGGGAGACCCAGCTTTGGTGGCCCCTTCCTGCTCTGAGCTGCACCAAAGGGCGTGGGGCTGGTGCTCAGGAGGTTTGATAACCTGAGCCAGGTGGGTATTGAATCTCACAAGCAAGCGGGGAGAGAGCAGGGCTTCGGGCTGGACAGGCAGGTGGTGAACCCAGCCAGCCCTGAAACCTTTGGGATTTTTTCCATTTTCCTGCCACACGACACCAGGGCTGGCTCTGCCAGCTCATCCCGCAGCCGCTCCCTGGTACCTGCAGGGACATGCTGGTCAGAGGGAGGCACCGGTGACGATGCGCAGGAGAGCTGGGGATGGAGCTGGGCTCTTGATGACCCTGGCTCCAGGACCGGCAGGGCGGCAGTGAGGAGGTACCCAGCTCCACTGCAGCCACAGCATGATGGGTGGCCTTTGAGGACAGGGGTGGTGGGTGGCCCACAGGCGCTGCCTGTCTGCATCATCCTCCGGCCCTGTGTTCCCAGCTCTCTGTGTGGCCCTGGTGGACTGGTCCTCAGGGAGGACCAGTGGTGTGAGCCCCCATGTCCACCCCAAGCCAAGGTCTCTCCTGCTTTGGGACTG
Source organism: Morus bassanus (assembly GCA_031468815.1). Lineage (NCBI taxonomy): Eukaryota > Metazoa > Chordata > Aves > Suliformes > Sulidae > Morus > Morus bassanus. Next base: position 12,842,630 of record CM062586.1, read on the forward strand.
GCCAAGTGCCCAGCATCACCACGGACCCCCATGTGACCTGTGGGCACATTGTTCCTCTGTGCCTCAGTTTCCCCCTTGGCTGAGGCACGGCAGAGCTGAGCCTGTTGCACGCAGACACGGTGACCAGGGACACGCTGTGTATGGTGACGGGAAGATGCACAAACCAAGCCCTCAGCTCCAGGCTGTGCTGCCCACCCCCGTCCCCCCCAGCAGTGCCAGGGCGTGCCGCAGCACCACGCGTGCCAGCAGTCAGTGGATGACTAGTGTGAACAGCTACAGCTACCGTCACCGGTGTGGCATGGGACGGGGGCCTCTCCCCAGCTGTTATCAGCAGAGACCATGGCAGGAGCATGCCGCTGGTGGGGAAACTGAGTCACGGGGATGCAGCGCACATCTTGGCTTCGGTCCCCATTGGGCTTGGGGGAGGACCCAGCACCGAGCAGGCAGAAACCCTGACAGAAGAGGGGGTTTGCCCCCACACCGGCCCAGCCTGGCTGCTCCTGGCCCTGGTGGCGAGCCACAGCAGGGCCAGCGGGCCACACACCCCAGACACAGGGACAGAAGCTGCTCCTGCCTGCAGGCAGGTGCCGGGCTGGCCTTTTTCTTGCAGGGCTGTGGGAACAAGCCCCAGCTCGTGTCATCCTTCTGGCCGCTCGCATGTCCCCCAGCAGCAGGGGAGGCGCCCCCAGCAGCTCGGCCAGGGACAAGCCTGGACCTGCACAGCCATGGCGAGGACCCAACACCACTGTCCTCTGCGCCGGGGTAAGGGACAGTCCCGTCCCTCCCTGCAGAGCCCTGCTGCCCGCGTGGGGCTGTTGCCGGGGGCTGTGCCAAGGGGGTCTCCTCTGCCCAAGGGGCTGCCACCCCTGAGGGCAGCAGGCACAAGGCCAGGGCGCAGCCCCCCACCCCTGTCTGAGGGCCACAACGGGGCTTCTTAGCGCCCATGGGGCTGGGCTGGGGGTGCCCCCCCCGCCAGGTGCCCCAGACTGGGTGCCCAGGGTTGTCACAGCCCAAAGCAGCAGCGTGTCCCGGTGCTCGGGGGAAGGTGTCAGCCACTGCCAGAGCCCCTCTGCCCTGCTCCCAGCAAGCCCTGAACAGCCAGCACGGCCACAGCCTTTGGTTCCACCCTCCACCTGTGGGATCTTCCCCTTCTCCTCTCCCCCAGGCTGTCCTTGGCTGGAGGAGGAGGAGGAGGCAGAGGAGGAGGAGGAGATATCCACAGCCCCAGTGACCTCAGCACATGCCATGGCGCTGCCGTCTCCAGTGGCATGGAGATGTGCCCATGGTCCGGTTGGATCCCTCAGCACTTACCAGCCTAAATTAGCAACCACATGGCGGGAGCAAATGGTCCTACCACCCCTCACCATGGGGCTTGGGGGACATTGTCCAGCCCGCTCGTCCCCTGCCCTCAGGCAGCTGAGGCCTCGTGGCCGTCGCAAAGCACAGAGCTCTGGACAGGTGACCTCGATCTATGCAGGTGTCACCCAGGGCCACAGCTGCATGGACGGAGGGTGGTACCGCAGGAGAAGCCCTCAGGGCAGGCATCTCTGTGCCGGCCTGACAGCAGCATCCTCCATGCTGGGACTCCGTGCATTCCCATAGGATTTGGGCTCCTACATCATTTCGGTGACTGCACCTATGGGTGATGCTGAACCTCGGCACTCCCTGGGCAGCTGGCTGGCCTGAACCGTGCCCCACGAGCATCAGTGACCATGTCACAAGCCTTGCCAGTGCTCAGCTCTGGCGCAGGGCTAGCTGGCACAGGGCCGGCAGGAGATGGGGAGCAGATGGAGTGGCACATTGGGGGCCGCGGGGGCCGCAGGGGCAGGAAGCCAGGGGCAGCGGGAGTGGCTGAACTGGCAGCCTGAGCATGGCATCCTGCAGGGAGGAAAATGGAAGCGCTGGGGGGGGTGGGAGGGCCTGGCTGAGAGTGGCCCCAGGGCCCCGGGGAGCAGCTTGGCCCTGTCTGTGCAGCAGGGACGAGCTGACCCAGCTCCCCAGCTCCCCCCGCCCAGCTGTTGCACCCTGCTCATCTGTGCAATGAGTTCCTGGGGCTCAGCCCAGTCCCAGGCAGGGCGTGTACTGCTGGCCCCAGTGGGCTCAGCTGTACCCACAGCATCCCTGGGAGCACAGGGGGCATTTCAGGGCAAAATGCATCAGCCTGGGCTGCATTCCTGCAGGACTCATGGCAACACCAGTGTGCTGCAGACCCCACGCTCACCGCAACGCTCCTCTGCCCGGTGCAGACATGGGAGACTGTGGGAGGATGCTCCTGGCGACACAGCGGAGGGAGGGAAGGGTCTTGGCTATGGAAGATTTTGAAATCAAGCAAATCCCAGTACATGCCTGCCGCGCAGAGACACATGGAGGGTGGCAGACCTCAGCTCTGGGCTTGGAGCCACATGAGCTCATGGCAGGTCCCTGGTGCCAAGGCCCCTTGCCAGGGCACCCACAGGTGCCGGGACCCTCGGCTGCACCAGTGGTGCCTTCAGGGCCATAGGCAGCGGAGGCTGGCTCAAGCAGGTGGGAGATGGGGAAACTGAGGCAGAGCTCCAGCGTTGGGGCTGTTGTGTGCTGAGAGCTGTCGAATGCTGCCTTCGCCCATCTTGGCACATTGCCCGGTGCATCACTGCATCGCCCCGATGGGGGTCCAGCCACCACAGGCAGAGACAGCCCTGCCGCCTCGGGGAAAACCAGGCCACTCCACAGAGGAGCTTATCAGGGGATTTCGCTGCCCAGTTGGCCACAGCCGGGCAGGGCTGCGGTGATGTGCCAAGGTCAGGCGGGACGTGGCACTGGCAGGGACAGGCCCAGGGGGCTGCCAGCACTGGGGAGCTGCCGGCACTGGGGAGCTGCCGGCACTGGGGGTCTGCTGGCACGAGGGCAGGCGCTCGCGAAGGCACAACTCCCTGCAGGGGTGGTGGGCTCATGGCGCACGACATGGGGCTGGACCACCCGGCACCTCTCTGGGAGACGCTAGTGCCTCGCCTGGGGGCACCGGGGGTCCCGCGGGTGCCCACACCCGGGGTGCAGGGGGGGCCGCCCCCGAGGGATGGCACCAGGAGAGGAGCACGGGGGCGTCGGGGGTCCCTCGGACCCTGTCCGGGGGGGTCCCGCAGTGGGCGGGGGATGCTGCCGGAGGGTGGGGATGGGGTCCAGGGCCGAGCGGAGTTGGACCGGGGACCGGTGATGGGGACCGGTGACGGGGACCGGGGCCGGGGGCGGCGCCGGTGGGTGGCTCCCGGTGCCGGCCCCGGCCGGTAACTCCGCCTGCCGTATTTATGGGAAAACAAGCGGCGGCGGAGCCGGGCGGCCGTGACGGAGCGTCGGGCCGAGCCGTGCCGAGCCGAACCGGGCCACGGCCACGGCCACGGCCACGGCCACAGCCACGGCCACGGCCATGGCCACGGGCACCGGGGCGGTGGCAGCCCGAGCCTAGCGCGGCGGCGGCGGCGGGGATGCGGCGGGGGGGCCGCCGGGGCGGCGGGCGCGGAGCAGGTAAGGGGGGCACGGGCACGGGGCTGGGGCCTGTCGTACTCCCGGGGGACCCTGACCGGGCCATCCCCCCACGACCTCCCCGCACCATCGCATCACATCCCATCCCCCCATGACCGCTCCGAGCCCCCACCTCATCCCCCCGTGCTCCACATCCCCATCCCATCCCCCCGGGGGACCCCGACCGGGCCATCCCATCCCATCCCCCCATGCTCCCCCATTCCCCCCATCCCATCCCCCCATGCCCCATATCCCCGTCCCCATCCCAACCCCCGTGCCCTCCCCATCCCATCCCTCCAGGCCCCCCGGGACCATCCCCATCCCGCGCCACCGGGCCGAGTCATCCCAACGCATCTCACTCCATTCCCCCGTGTCCCCCATCCTCATCCCCATCCTCATCCCCATCCCATCTCTTCCCCACCTCATCCCGCCGCAGTGCCCGGGCCGGGCCATCTCCCCCCGGTTCCCGGCGATGCTGGCCCCGGCGCGGGCTCAGCGCCCTGCGCGGCCCAGCGGGCCTGGAGCCGCCCGGTGCCGCCCGGTGCCGGTGCGCAGCGCGGGGGGGTGCCCGGGGCCACCGCCCTGGGGTCTGCGGGGACAGCCCCGCTACCCCCACCCACCTCCCCAGGGGCCGCCCCACGCACCCCCACCCGGACCCGGGCACTGCAAACCCACCCGGGGTCCCCCGGCCCTGGGGTGCCCCCAGCCCCCCGGCCCTGCCTGTTTGCGGGTGCCCCTCCAGGATGGGGTGCCGGGACCTGGCCGGCAGAGAGGAGGACCGGGGAGCGCCGGGGGCTGGCTGGAGTCGGGGCATCCCTTGCAGTCCCTGGGGTGCTGCTCACCCCTCCTCTGGATGCCAGCACCGGGGGTACCCCCCTGGGCTGGGGCTGGGGGTGCTGCTCCCCCTAGCAGGATGAGCCCCTCCAGGGGTGCAGGTAGGGCAGGGGGTGCTAGGGCACCCAGGGTGGCTGTGGCCACGCAGCATCTGTGCAGGAGGCCTGGGGGGGGCTCAGGGCAGGGGCTGGGGTGATGAGGGGTTTGCCAGGGGCACACAGGCTGGCAGGCATGGGCAGGAGCACAGGGCTGCGTGGGTCAGGGCTGGGGGGCACAGGGGGTGCGTGGAGGGGCAATGCCATAGGGGCACAGGGCACTATGTGTGTTGGGGTGTGCCCTGGGAGTGGCACAGAGGCAGGGAATGTCTATTTGCTGCATACACAGGGCAGGGGCCAGGGGGGCAGCGGGTTCCTTCACTGTGGGCAGTGCCGCATGTGAGCTCTCTGTGCGGGCAGTGCCCAGGCAGCGTGTGCCCAGGCAGCGTGTGCACAGGCAGCATCGGCCATCGGTGCCCTCCCGGCCGGCACACAGAGCCACAGGCCTGTATGCAGCGGGGCTGTGGGCTGGCAATGCCCACGGCGCAGCCTGCGCAGGCACTGCACCCGTGGCTGTGCGCCGGTGGTACCTCCAGCGTCATCTGCATGAGCACAGTGGTCGCAGTGCACGTGAGATGCTGCCCTGGCCATGTTTCCAGATGCCGAAACCGCTGGTGTGCTTGGGGCAGTGCGTGCGCTGCCAGTGCGCTGCCAGTGCCCATGGGGCCGCACGCAGGCAGTGAGCTCAGTGCAGCGCAGCGTGTGCTGGCAGCATGCTCGGGCTGCCAGCAGGGTGGTGCAGTGGCAACATGCTCAACTGCATGTGTAGGCAGTGTGCTGGCAGCGTACCCGGTGCAGTGCGCCCAGGCAGCATGCAGGCAGGCAGCGCACTGCCTGTCTGCTCAGCGGGACCAGTGCAGGCGGCGTGCGAGCAGGGTGTGCAGCAATGCCCAGGCAGGGTGCGGGCAGCATGCACGGGGCAGTGCCCTGGTAGTGTGCTCAGCGCTGTGTGTAGGCAGCACCCTTGCTGTGTGCATGGGGCAGGCAGCAAGCTGGCAGTGCCCTGGCAGTGCTCCCTGCAGTGTGTGCGGGCTGTGGGGCATTGCCCTGGCAGTGTGCTCCAGGCAGCGCGCAGGCAGTGTAAGGGCAGCATGCTGGCAGCGTAGGGGCAGGCTGCAGGCAGTGTCCTGGCAGAGCATTCAGCGCAGAGCTGGCAGGCAGCACCCTCGCTGTGGGCATGGGACGGGCAGCGGGTGGGCAGTACACAGGCAGGGTGCTGCAGTGCCCGGGCAGCACAGTGTGCACTGGCAGGGCACTGCACAGCCCCACTGGTCAGACTGCACATGCCACATGCAGGCAGCGACCCAGTTCCTGGCAGCCTCCCATGGGCCCCTCCAGCAGCCCGGGGTTGCTCCTGGCTGCCAGCACCCTCATGCTGCTCCTGCAGGCTGGAGCTGCCGGAGGCTCTGTGCTCACGTGTGGCACGGCGGGAGCAGTGTGCTGGGCATCATGGGGTGCCAGGCTGGGAGCGAGGGCAGTCCCCAGCTGCAGGCAGGGCCCCACAGGCAGCAGTGGGTGCAGGGCTGGGTGCTGAGTGGGGCGGAGGCATGTGGGTGGCACTGGCTCTGCAGCGGTGCCAGGCTGAGCCATGGGGTGGTCCTGTGGGCTAGCATGGGGGGTCCCGCTGGGTGCCCCTCAGCAACACTGTGGGTGTGCTGGAGGGGAGCTACTATGCTGGGGACATGCTGGGCAAAGGTGTGTCCTGCTCAGCAACAGGGGCATGGGGGGCTCTGCGACAAACTGCCTGGGTCTTCCCTGGGGTGGGGATGCGGGCACAGGGCTGGCCGTGTGCCTCTGGGGGGTGGCTCCCACGCAGGGAGCTCGGTGGGCATCAGCAGCCCTGAACGCGCTGCCAGCTGGTGTCAGCATCCCCAGGCTGACACAGAGCGGACACCCTGGGCAGGGAGACTGGTTCCCACTGAGAATGGGCAGGGCTGGGGGTGAAGCGGGGCACCTGGTGCCCACCAACCAGGGGGTAGGAGAGCAGAGGGGATGCGAGAGGGGACTCAGTGGTGGGAACATGTGGGGTTTGGGAGCACGGCAGCACTGGCAGTGTTGGCGGGGCTGTCCTGGCTCTGCCCCACCCCCTCCTCCCCCCCCAATGGGCAGAGGATGCCCATGGCTTTGTGGGTGCTCTGCTTTCCCTGCGGTGCTGCAAAGTCCCGGCTCCCCCGGCCCCCTGCAGCGCCGCCTCCCCAGCAGCCTCCCCATGCACCCACACTGTCCTCGCCGAGGAGGAATAATTTGGAGAAACCATGGCAACCCCGGGCAGCACTGGGGTTGCCAGCACCATGCTGTCCCCGGGTCCCCCTGCCGCCACGGCCTCGTGTGGCTCCGCGGGTGGTGGGGTGCTGCCAGGGTGGCTGGGGGGACGTGCCATGCCCATGTGATGCGGTGCCCATGTCCCCAGGGCAGAGGAGTGCACACAGTGGCCTTGCTGGGCTACAGTTCAGTTTGGCTTATCAGGACTGCAGCTGCAGGGTGTCTCTCAGGGTGCTCAGTGTCCCCCCAAGGTGTCCCATGGTCCCAGCAGCCGCCCCACCACCATGGTCAGGGCTTTCCTGGGACCCTCATGTGTCTCTCTTATTTTGCAGCGCTGGGATGGAGCTGTGGCAGAGCCCTCGGCCAGCTCAGCCCACCCACCCTGTCCCTGCTGCCGCCGGACCAGGTAGGACCCTGGGCTGTGGTTCCCTGCCTGCCAGCCGCCCTGACACCACAGGGATGGGCTTCCTAATGCCACTGTCGGCATTGCCGTGGTGTGGGGTGCTGCCCTCCTGGATCCGGCCCGGCTCCCAAGCATTGTAAAGCAGTGGGGCCAATGCTGAGCCTCTGCTATGGGTGCAAACCTGCCCCCCCAGCCCCGGAGGCACCGGGAGCCCCATCTCCTCCTGGCATCAAGCTCTCCCCAGCCACTGGGCTCCACAGCCCACCTGGGGACAGACACACTCCAACCTTCTGGCTTCACCCCTGCTTTGGCATCTGTCCCCCCCAGCTTCAGGGTGAGACAGGGCTTTATCCAGGTTACAAGAGGGAACCCAAGCACCCCCTCCCCATCTCTGCGTAGTTGATACTGCTTCTTGCCAAAAAAAGTCCGTTCCTTTTCTCCCAGCAACACATTCCCTGTGGTCCTCTGCTGCTGTTCAAAGCCAAATGGCTTTTACTGGCCTTTGCTGCGCACCTTTAGTGTTTCATGGAGCAGCTGGCACCCACCTGTGCTCCCAGGCCCCTTGGCCAGGTGGCCAAAAAACCAAACCCTCATAGGATGTGATAAGCATTAAAGCCAGCCAGGCATCCTCGCCGTGGGCAAAGCTGGTTGTACGTCTCCTCCATGCTGATGGCAGCCTGCAGCCAGCTCTCGATGTGAAGATCATTGAAGATCAGTGCCACAACACACCAGGTCCTGCAGGCAAACCGCCTCATCTGCTTCCCCGGTTGCTCTGGGGGAGCTCATGCTGACATCCCCCCTTGACACACAGCTGTGTCATGCATGTGGCCGGGGGGCCACGCGGTCAGGGCTCTGCCATCCCCCAGTCACCTGTGCGGCATCATCCCAGAGTGGGTGGGATGCACAGCACTGGTGCACAGTGGGTGCCAGACCTCATGTCCCATGGGAGTTGCAGCCGCCATCCTGTTGGCTCTCTAGCCTGTGGCCCAGGCAGGAGATGTGTCCCGGCTGCAGGATGCAGGAGAGGACAAAGGCGGTGGGTGCTGAGCCAGCACAGTCCCTCTGGCGCGGGGTTATTGCGGAGGGACCCTGGTCTGTCCTGCTCGGAGCCACAGGAAGCAACGGACGAGCCACTTCTGTCACATGGGGTTGGGGCACTGGCCACGGCACCCCTCTGCCAGCCCTCAGCGCAGCCCATGCTGGTCCAGAGGAGACCCAGGGAGTGATGCGGCTGCAAGCAGCTGGGACGGTTGCCACCCCACAGCGGTGTTTGTGGGCCATAGTGGGTGCAGCCACCATGGGGAGGGGGTATGGCTCCTGCCCCTCTGGAGCCCCAGAGCTGTGTAGACTTCCCAGCTGCCACGGCAGGTGCTTGTGGTACCCATCCCTGGGTGATGCTCCTGCCTGTGCTGCCCGCAACACTGGCACTGGGTGCAGCGTGTGCTAGGATATGGGCAAGCATGGTCCCAGGAGACCCCGCAGCCACTCGGATGCTCACAGTGGGGGCTGGGCATGCCTTTCCCTTCCTCTACGGAAAACCCCGGTGTTGAGTCTCCCCAGCCCTGTTCAGAGCTGCCATTTCCCATGATGCTGCAAGAGGGTCCCTATGTCCTGTACCCCAGGAACAGGGCACGGAGGTCTGTGGCCACCTCTCCCCGTGGTGACTGGCACCCCTCCCTGGCTGCCCTGCAGTGCCTAGTGCACCTACACGTGCCCTGCCATCCACTCCTTTCATCGCACTCTGGATTTGGAGCCCTTTTCCAGCTTCTTCCCCCAGCTGCAACCCGACTACTAACAGCAGCAGCGGAGGCTGGGATGCCCCCGAACCCCCATTTCTGAAGAGGTGGTGAAATCCACCCCCGAGCAGGAGCTGTGGGGATTTATCCAGTGCCACTGTGGCTCCCTGAGGTCCGTGCCAGGATTTAGGCGCCTCATCTGTTCTCTTGCAGGGCCGGCTGCCTTCCTCTGAGGCTGTCTGAAGGGGAGTTGGCAGAAGAGTCGCTTCTAAGATGACACGAACGGACCCACCTGACATCCTGGTGTCTACGGTGTACCAAGACATAAAGGTGGCCACTGCAGCCCCTGGGGATTCGATTGTCTGCCAGCCCCTGGCACAATGTGATGCCTCCATGTCCTCGTCCCTGCCCCGCGAGCCGCAGCCCTTCAACAAGCGCCATTGCAGGAGCTTCGACTTCCTCGAGTCACTGGACGAGCAGCTGGGCACCCCCCCAGCCATGGAGAACCCCTGCCCACGTCCTGGCAGCCCCGAGCCTGCACCGGGGCTGCCGGGCAGGCAGGTGCCACCGAAGCTGGACCCTTACGCCGGCAGAGCCCCCCCACCAAGGAGTGAGCCGAAGCGACGTGCCCGCTCAAAGAGTGCGCCACGAGTGAAGTCCACCTTCACCCCGGTGCCCATCGCCGTCTCAGCATCGCCACCACCAACCCGGCGCGGGCGGGAGGTGCTGCGGGTGGCGCGGGAGCCCTCCCGCCCCGAGCCCTCGCCGCGCCGCGAAAGCCAGGTTCCCCTGCGGGCGCTCGCTAACGAGGTGCACCCCATCAAGCTGCAGCCGCAGCGCAGCAGCATCAGCCGCATATCCCCGCTCTGCCTCGGCAGCAACTGCTTCGAGGAGGGGCCAGGCGCCAAGGTGGGTGCCAGCCCCCACGTCAGGTGCCGGGTGGACATCAAGCCAGATGAGGCGGTGCTGGTGCATGCGGCGCGCAGCCTGCGGGCAGCCCAGAACCGGCAGGAACTGCCGCGCTGGCCCCGCACGCCTGGGGCTGCCCGCAGCCTGGCAGTGCCGGGGAGCAGGCAGGCATCTGCATCCCACACGCCCACCCCCAGCGACTCCTACAGTGGGGATCCCCCACTCCTGCCCTACCCTGGTGAGTACTATGAGGCAGACCCCCGGGCGCTGGCATACCAGACGGTGCCAGTGCCAGCCTCGCGGGATTACAGGGAGTACCCCGAGAGGGGCTGCATGACCTTCTCGGCCCCTGGCGTCCCTGCCAAGTTCTTCTACGCTGAGGAGCCGGCACGGTGCCCCAGCCCCGCTGTGCCCCTCCGAAGCTCTGGCTACGCCAGCTACCCCTACCCCAGCCGCCACGGCATCCCCCAGCACTTTTACGCCGAGGACCCAGCCAAAGCCGCCGTCCACACAGTGCCACCCCGGACGTTGTACGTGGAGGAGGCACGGGGCTACCCGGTGCAGGAGGCGCCCACCCGCGCCTTCTATGGGGACGAGCCCCGCTTTTACGCCCCCCGCAGCACCCCTGTCAAAACCCTGTATGCCGAGGATGCCCGGACGTACCCGGCCCTTGGGTCCTCTGCCCGGGTCTTCTACGCCGAGGACTACGGGAAGTACCGGGAGCGGGAGGTGCTGTCGCGGACGTGCCCCCCGCCCCGCAGTGCCCAGCCCTTGCACTTCAGTGACTGGTACTGCCCCGAGAGGGGCACGCTGCCCTACCAGACCTTGCAGGTGTCCCGCTTCACCCCGCAGCCAGCTGGGCGCGAGGCCATGCTCTCCTCCTGGCACGCCAGCTATGGCGTAACCCCGCCGCGGCTGGGCCGGGAGAGCCAGCACTACTCCAAATCCTGGGATAACATCCTGGCGCCAGCGGCACGCAGGGAGGAGGTCCTGCAGCGCGGGCGCAGCTATGAGAACCTGCTCGCCCAGGAGCAGCACCGTGCCTTATCCCCCGAGGAGCGCCGGCAGCCGGTGGTGATCAACCTGTCGAGCTCACCCAAGCGCTATGCCGCTCTGTCCCTCTCAGAGAGCTCCATCCTCGAGAGGGTGCACGCCGACGGTGGCCGCGGCCCCCCGGGCCGCTCCTGGTATGTCACGCCAGAGATCACCATCACCGACAACGACATCCGCACCGATGGGCTGGGCAGGAGCGAGAAGCGCTCGGCCAGCTGGGACGTGCTGGACGCGGGGCGGGAGCGTGGTCCCTACGCCGTGCCCTGCGCCCCGCAGCCCGTCCCCAGGGAGAGCGGCTCGGGGCGCCAGCGCAGCCTGGAGCAGCTGGATGAACTCATCACTGACCTCGTCATCGACTACAAGCCAGCGCCAGGCCACCGCGCCGGGGACAGGGACAGCCTTGCTGAGCAGCTCAAGCAGCTCCTGAGCAGCAGTGCCCCAGGGCCCCCCCGGCGGGGCGAGGGCAGGAGGGTCCCTCCCAGCATGCCTGAGGGACCCCGACCCACGAAGGAGCAGCCAGGTCCCAGCTCCCGTGCTGGCGCCCCCCGCCCCCCGCCTGCCCCGCTATCTGTTGGCCCCTTCGAGAAGTCACCAGAGAACTGCTCGCCCGACCTGAGTGCGGAGGAGGACGACATGATGATGTGCTCCAATGCCAAGTGCCGGCGGACAGAGACCATGTTCAACGCCTGCCTCTACTTCAAGTCGTGCCACAGCTGCTACACCTACTACTGCTCCCGGCACTGCCGCCGTGAGGACTGGGACACGCACAAGGAGAGCTGCGTCTACGGGCGCGTGGGCAGTGTCTGCCGCCATGTCCTGCAGTTCTGCCGGGAGAACACCGAGGTACACAAGGCCTTCTCACGCATCGCCAAGGTGGGCTACCTCTCCCGCGGCCGCGGCGTCCTCTTCCTGGGCTTCCCCAATGCCGGCTCGGCTGAGAACTTCCTCCAGTTCGGGCTGGAGAGCCTGCTGATGTCCCCCACCTACCTGTCCCTGCGGGAGCTGGAGAGCTACTCGGACAACCTGGGGGAGTACGCCCGGGAGCTGCGGGAGACGGGCAACCAGTACGACCCCGATGAATGTTTCCTCCTGAATGTAACTGTGGCCGTCACCCAAAAAGTGCCGGAGAGGCCATCGCCGAAGACGCAGGTGCCGACGGTCAGGAAATACGCCAAGGTGGCCTTAGCCTCCTCCAGCCCCGAGAAGAAGATCCTGAAGAAGGAGCGGGACATGGAGACGTTGATCCTGACGCCCCCGCCCGGCACGGCGGACATCGACAAGGAGGGGGAGGAGGGCCGCAAGGCGCGGGAGGTCTGCTTCATCAACATCCAGCGGGAGCTGCGCATCCGCGGCGTCTTCCTCAGGCATGAGTTCCCCGCCGTCTACGAGAAGCTCTGCGACTTCGTGGAGAGCAACAAGCGCTTCACCCCCACCACCATCTACCCCATCGACAAGAGGACGGGCAAACAGTTCATGTGCATGATCATGGCAGCCTCTGAGCCCCGCACCCTCGACTGGGTGGCCAGCCCCAACCTCCTGGATGACATCATGTGAACATGGGGTGGGGACCCCCCAGCACCCCGGGGTCACCCCCCTTTGTAGATAGGTGTTGCCCCATCGGTGCAGTGGGATGGGGACCCCCCTCTTGGATGCGGCACTGAGGGGAGGAGGCTGTGATGGGCTGCGGGTGGCCAGCGTTGGCTGAGGGGGGCCACAGCCAGAGCGGCGGGGGGCCTGCGCTGGGGGAGGCGCGGGGTGACAGGAGCAGGGGCCAAGGTTTGCCGTGGGACACAGGTTCCAGCCAGCATCCTGGCAAGACCCTGCAGAGCCCCCTCAGTGTGAGCAGTGCTTGGCCAGGGCGGGGGCACCCCAGGCACCCCCCCAGCCTCTGCCCAGCGGACGGCCTGGCTGGCTGCCCACCCAGAGCCCCCTGTGCCTGCCCACACCCCCTGCCCGCGCCTGGGGCCCTGCCCAGCGCTCCCGGGCTGTGCCCGCAGCACCCGGGGTCCCGCGGCGCTGCCGAGGCTGTACCGAGTTCGTGGGTGCTGCTGGCAGCCCTATAGGGTCTGCAGCAGCGGCCCTGTACGGTTTGCGGGTGGGAGCTGGGTTGCACAAGGCCTCTGTTCCTATAGCGTCTCTGTGTCCTGAGCATGTCACTGTATGATCTTTAGGTGCAGCGGGGACCCTATGAGGGTATCTACGAGGCACCCTTGGGTGCCCCCCGGGACCCTGTAGGTCTCGGTACAGGGTACAGTCCCTGCACGTGGGGTGGGGACGGCGGGGGGTCCCTGCGTGTTGATGCTGGCACAGGGCCGTGCACCGGGTGCGGAGCCAGGCCTGGACCCGGGGTGCGGCAGGAGGGTGGGGGGCGGCCACGGGGGAGCCCAGCCGTATTTCCGTGGGCTCGGGGCGAGGGATCCGCGCGGGCCGGCACGGCGCGGCGCGGCGCGGGCGGCCGTGCGCGGCGGGGGGCGGGGGCGGGGGGGGTGTCCAACCGTGGCAGGGGGGCAGCGGGGGTCCCGCCAGGGCGGCGGCGAGGGGTGCTGCGAGCCAGGGAGCGGCGGCGGCGGGGCCCCGGCTTTGGGGCTGCCCGAGGGGGCGTCACGGACTGGGGGGGGCAGGGCCGGGGCAAAGGCAAAGGCAAAGGCTGGCGCCGCACCCCCGCTCCCCGCCACCGCTCCGCGCCCCCGGGGCTGCCTCACGGCCCGGCCCGGCCCCGGGCTCGCGCAGCACCGGCCGCCCCGCCCGCGGCCCAGCGCCACAGCCGGGCCCCGCCCCCGGCCGCCGCTTCCAGCCCCGGCGCCCACCGCGCCCCGCCCACCGCGCCGACGCCAGGCAGGGCTCCGCCCCCCGTCTGGGGGCGGGGCGAGCGCTGGTTGGCCCCCGGGGCGGAAGGGGCGGGGCGCGGCAGCGGGGCGGGCGCGATGGCGGCGGCGGCGGCGGCGGCGGCGGCGGCGGCCGAGGCGCTCTCGCGGGTCGCGGACGTGGAGATCGACGGCGGCGGCGTCTTCAAGTACGTGCTGGTGCGCGTGCGTGCGGCCGGCGGGCCCGGGAAGGACGTCGTGCGCGGCCACGGCTGGGCCGAGTACCACGGTGAGGGGCGCGGGGCGCCGGCACGGCCGGCCGGGCTCGGGGGGTCCCCGGGGATGTCTCCGGGGGGGGGGCGTGTCCCGTGGGGGGCCGGGATCCCCGGCGGGGCTGCGCGTGGAGCTCCGCCCCGCCCACCCGTGGGGCCGGGGGTACCGGGGGAAGCGGCCGAGGCTGCCCCACGCCGTCGCCCCCCTCCACGGGCCGCGGCCGGGCCCGGCAGCTGGCGAGGGGCTCAGGCGGCGGGTCCCCGCGCCCACCCACGCCCCCTCCGCTCTCCCCCTGCCCCACGGCTCCCTCCCCCCGCAGCCGACCTCTACGAGCGGACGGCGCAGGAGCTGGCGCAGCAGGGCCTGGGCTGCGAGTGCCTGGGGGGCGGCCGCCTCTCCCACCACCCCGAGCAGAAGAAGATCCACGTCTACGGGTACTCGGTGGTAAGCAAGGCGCCACGGGGGTGGCGGGGTGGCGGGGACCCACCCGTGGACGCGGCTTCTCCCTCCTAACTGCAGCACAAGTGCCCGTGCCGGTCCTGCTGCTCGTGGCCAAACGGGTACTGCATCCCCTCGGGAGCAGAAGGGCTGAGTCGGAGGGCGGCAGGGGGATGCCCGTGTCCCCTTGATGTTCCTCTGCATGCCCCGAGGGGGATATCGGTGACACCGGTGCCGGTTTTCCCAGCTCCGGGGTGGCACTGTCCCCCTGCCTGGGTGCCGTTGCTGTGTGGCAGCTGGAGCCAGGCTCAGCTGCCCATGGTCTGAGCCGCTGCCACGGGGGGATTGGAGCTGATCAGTCTTTCATAGACATGGGCTCAGCGGCGTCTTCCACTGCCAGGGACTGCTGCTGGAGCCTCTGGTTAGGGTGAGCCGCCCCAGGGGTTCGCTGAGCTCTCCCGTGCATGGTAACTGCCTCAGCTCTACTTCAGGACCTTCATTCTTCTGCCAGGGCTTTGGGCGAGCGGACCACTCCGTGACTACGGAGAAGCTGAAAGCACAGTATCCAGACTACAAGATCACCTGGGCGGATGAAGGCTACTGACTTGCTCTGGCTGTGCGTCGGCATCGGCACCAGCCTGGAGTTGGTGCGGCCAGATCCAGCCTCAGGGTGGTGGCAGCAGGCTCCCCATGCTCGGCAGCACTCTGGGCTCTCCTGGTTTTTCTTTGCGTTGAACTCGCCTGTTCTGCACCCTCGCTGGACTTCCCACACACTGTGGATGCTCCCCACCTCCCTAGCACAGCATGGCGAAGCCTTGGTGAAGCTGGTGGGTGCTCTGCCCCGGCCTCCCTGGTGGCGAGGGGGTATGTCCCCATGTGTGTATGTCAGAATTAAACACGCTGGGGAGTGCAGCTGCTTGAGTGGTCCTGCGTTCATGGCTCCTCCAGGTCTGGCTTGTACCCCCTTACAGCAGCAGTGACCCCCCTGGGTTTCCAGCCCCCGTGGGGGACCTGACCCTGGAGCCAGCGGGGTCTGGGGTGGGCACAGCAGAAGGTGCATCAGGATTTGCCTTGGGAAGGGCTGAGGCAGATGAGGAGAAAGCGATGGGTCTCCCTGCCTGGTGGAGGGAAGGGCAGGGTGGTCCTGTGGGAAGGACCATCCCCATCTCCTGCTGGGAGGAAGCCAAGCTGCCCAGGAGCGTGGTTTGGAAGAACATGCCCGTTCCCACCCCAGCAGGTGGTCACACCTTGAGGTGGAGTGTCCTTGAGTTCAGTTCTCTGGATGGCCAGGACTGGCTCCTGTCCCTCAGTATTTCCCTGGGAGACTCTCTTGCACTTCCATGAGGAGCAGGGTGGGGAGACTGAGAAAAGCTGCTGGTGGCAGGAGATTTCAAGGGAGACGTGCAGGTCAGGTTGGCCAGGTGGATCGCCCAATTGCCGTCCCATACAAGGTTGGGGCTGGAGGAACCTCACCTCCGCTGGACCCAGCCGCATTTTACTTGGGCTGTGATTCTGTGTGCTCCCAGCTCCTGCCCGGCCGCTTTGCCTGCTGCTGCCGCCTCCCTGCCTTCCCCTCTTGCTGTCAGGGATGCAGGCTGCCTAGGCAGGAGAGGGTTCCCGTGTGCCTGGAGCAGTGCAGGGTTAGCATGACCTGCTAAAGCTCAGCCCCTGTGCCTGGAGTCCTGCCCCAAACTCAAAAGGGAGATCATGATGGATGGGGATGAGCTTCATGGGCCAGGCTGGGGTGCAGAGCCCACCGCCCAGCTGGTGGCTTGGGGCTGGAGCTGGAGCTGTGTCTCCTGCGGAGGATGGTGCCCAATGCCACCTCCAGCCTTGCAAGCTGGTGGAGGGGGAAGCATGCTGGGGGCTAAGCCCAGGTACCCTGAGCATGCATGAGGCTGCACTGGGCCTCTAGAAGAATAGCTCTGCTGTACCTAGACATTACCTCTTGCAAGGTGTTGGCCGTTTCCCCCATGCCAGGGGTGAATGTCACCCAACAGTCATGCACACATGGGGTCTAATTCCCTAACACTAGAGGCTGTTAAATGCCAAGCCCTGGGCGCGTGGGGGCCGAGTGCCTTGCATTGTGCAAAGGGAAGCACAGCTTCCCTTTGAGTCACCAACTCACAGAGCTTGGAGGCACCCTGGAGATGGTCTGGTCTGGCCCACTGCCCCAGCAGGGCCAGCTCCAGCAGGTTGCTCAGAGCTGTGGCTAGGTGGGTTTTGGGCAACTCCACAGATGGACACCCCACAGCAGCCTGGGCAACCTGCTCTGGTTTTGATGACTCTCACAGGAAGAAAGGTTTTTCTTAATCTTAAGTGGTGTTTCATGTTCTTGCTTTGTTCTAGTTGTCTCTTGTCCCTTCATGGGGCACTCACTGCTCGGAAAAGGCTGGCTCCTTCCCTCTGCTCCCTCCCATCAGGTCTTTATACACATGGGTGACGTCCCCCTGCGCCTTCTCTTCTCCAGACTGATCAGCTCCAGATCCTTCAGCTCCTCCTCGTGGGAAGTCCAGTCCATCATCATCACAACCCCTAACTGGATCTCCTCCAGGATGCCCACATCTCTCTTATACTGGGGCCCAGTATCCCCATGTGTTTCCCCAGTGCAGAGGGGAGAGATCAGACCTGCTGGAGATGCCCTGCCTACAGCGCCCAGGAGGCTGGTGGCTGCTTGGCTGTAGGCCACAGTGCTGGCTCGTGGTCAGCTTGGTGCCTGCCAGGTTTCCAGACAGGAGGGGAAGGGCAGAGCTCCTGCCTGCAGGCACTGCTGGCTGCAGGGTACCCAGGCTGGGAGGGCACAGGGTTGCTGGCCTCTGCCTGTCCTGGCTCACGCTGGGGGAAGGAGCTGAACCCTGCAATTTACTGCACCTGATGCAATTGTGCTGCAATCTGCTGTCCAAGGCCATCGGCTAGGAGGGGAGAAACCTCTGCGCTCAGCCTTCAGCGACAGGGGGCCCTTTCCAGGCACAGGGGCTGCTGGCAGCAGAGGCAGGAGAGCTCCCCTGGGGCAGTGCCAACCCCCACGAGCCCTGGCAGCAGCTCCCCCTGTCCAGGTGGGGAAACAGAGGCAGGGGCAGTGGTTGCCATCAGCAGGCAGCTCTGGTGGTGCCATGTGGGGGCTCTGGCTGCTGAGCCGTGCTCCTTCCAGGCTCAGTGGACCCTTCCTGGGGCTCTGCCGGGGTTGTTCTCCCCCAGGAGTGACCTGGTTGTGACCCTAGAGCTGTGCCCTATGGCAGTCATGGGCTGGGTGCTGAGATGCTCCTGCCAGGTGGAGCGGTGGAGGCTGGCTCCTGCTGATGGCGCCTCTGGGTCCCCAGGGCCAGGGGCTGCCTGCTGGGGCTGGGGAAGAGGGTGCAGGCTGGGGAGAGGCAGCCATGAGCCTGGGGCAGGAGTGCTGCAGGCAGCCTGCCAGGTTCTGCCCTGGGCACCCTCCGAAAGTGGCTGCTGCACACACCACGCATGGCAGCAGGAGCATGGGGCTGCCAGGCTGCTCTGCCCGGAGTGGGCAGGCTGAGAACCACCCCTCCTGCCTGCCATCGGCGTGTCCCTGGGGTCTGCTCCAATGGGTCCCTGGGGCTGGGCTGGGCTGGAGCCCCAGCTTTCGGCAAAGCCACCTCAGCTGGGTGCTGGGACAGGCTGCTCCTCCTGCCTGTCCCTGCCTCCTCTCGCAGCCTGCCCCAAGTCTCCAGACAGCCAGAGTTTTGTTCTGAATTCAAAGCCCCAACATTTTTATGGCTAAACATCCCCCCACAGTCCTATGGATCCATGCCTGCTGCGGCTCACCATTGCATCATGACCCATTTTTACCTTTCCTGCCTTGGGGGTCACTCCTTGCACCCCATTTCCACTGCCTCTCAACACAGCTGCCCTCCCTAGCCAGGGTGCACCATGCTGCCAGCCTGTGCCTAGAGCCTGTGCCCTGCACCCAAAGGCTCTCCCACTGCTCCTTATGCTCAGGGACTGTTTCTCCCTGTGGTTAGACACGATACAGCCCAGGCAGCTGGCACAGCATGGCCCCCACACCCCTGGCAGACATGCCAGCTTCTCCAGGGCTGGCAGCATCACTGTCTTGCCAGGAAGAAGTGGCTTTTTCCCTCGCTGAGCTGGTGTGTGCCACCAGACTGTGTGAGCAAGCCCTGTCCTGGTCAGTGGCACCCAGCGTCTCAGCACGGTTGGAGAAGGGGGGCTGAAGAAGAGAGGTTCGGTGGGGAAAAGCAGCCAAAAGTCTCCTGGGGACGCACAGCTGCCAGCTTTCCGCCTGTGATGCTGGCACCAATGTCAGATGGCAGGACCGCAGGTGACCTGTCCCAGCCCAGCAAACCGCCTCGCCATAAAGCCTGCTGCCGAGGCTGGGAAGCTGATAACAGCGGGGCTGAAGTCCAACACAGGGCAGGCCCTGGGGAGCAGATTCCAGCCCTGGGCTTGCGGTGTGGCCTCCCCCACCAGCCCTGTGCCTTTCCTGACTCCATTTTACCCTCGCTGCGGCCCGGAGGTCAAGATGGCCAGGCTGGTGGTGCTCGCCCTCCTGCTGCTGCTGGGTGAGCTCTCTGCCAACACGGAGGTCGTGCTGCAGGGAGGGAAGGGGCTGTTGGTGCTGGCTGCTTCGGTCCCCAGCATGGGGTCCCATGGGGATCGCTGCTCCCCCCAGCTTTGGGGGGCCTGTGCTACTCTGGGGGGGGCAGGGCAGATACAACCCAGGAAAACCCTCCTCTGGGCTCTGGCAGCAAAGGTCAGCCTGGGATTCCCCAGGGAAGTGAGCGCTGGAGGCACCAGTGCTAGGCTGGATATTGCCGATGGCTTTGCTCAGCATGGGGAGGGAAATGCCCAAATTCTCCTGTTTCCCCCAAAATGGGGGCTGAGACTTGGAGCAGGGGTGTGATATACCAGGCTGGAGGGTCAGTGCCCCAGCCCCGGTGGGCTCTGGCACCCTGAGGGTGAGCAGGAGCAGGGCTGGTGATGGGAGATGGCAAAGCGGATGTGGGAAGTGTGGGGCAGTGGCGGGGGTCCTGTCCAAGGGACAGTGCCATTGACAGCTCAGCACTCCCCCCAGCAGGGTCCCAAATTGGGGAGCCCAGATAAATGTCACCTGCAGGCCACGTGTGCCCTCTGCTACCTGCCATCGGCACTGTGCCCTGAAACTTGTGGGGTTTTTAGCTCCATTGTCTCTCCCGTAGCCGGGATCGTCCTCCCTGGCGAGTCCACGGTCATCAACAGCTGCAGCAGCGTGGCTGAGTGGCTCTGTGACTTCATCTGCAACTGCAGCGACTGCTCCGATGAGAACCAGTGTGGTGGGTGCCCAGTCCCCCCAGTCCCCCAGCCCCACTCCCAGGCCCTGCTCCTGGGATGAGAGCAGACGATGGAGCTGGGGACACCGTGCATGCAGGTCCCTGGGGTGGGTGCAGGATCCTGGGGTGGGTGCTGGTGCCAAGGGTGGGTGCAGGACCCCATGATAGGTGAAGGTCCCCCAGGTAGGCGCAGGTCACTGGAGTGGGTGGAGGTCCCCAGGCTGGACACAGGTTGCCTGGGTGGGTGCAGGACCCCAGGGTAGGTGCAGGTCTACCCAGGTGGGTAGAGCTCCCTGGGGTGGGTGCAGGACCCCAACATGAGTGTACGTCCCCCGGCTGGGCACAGGTCCCCAGGGTGGACCCAGCCCTGCCCTGACACCCCGTCTGCCTGCCCTCAGGGTACTTGCGGGGCTCAGCCCCACTGGGCACCCCCTTCGCCTGTGATTTCGAGGAAGGCGACTGCGGCTGGCAGGACGTGAGCACCTCGGCTTACAGATGGGTGCGGGGCCAGGCCAGCCTGGCCACGAGAGGCACGGGGCTCCACTCAGACCACACCATGGGCACTGATCTGGGTAAGCAGGAGCTGCTCGGCCGCTGATCAGGCTCTGGGCACCCACGGCACTGCACCGCTGGGCCGTGGGTGCCCTGAAGCCAGGGTGCCAGGACACCTATTCTTGTAGGATGCAGGGGACAGAGCAGACCCATGGTGGGGCAGGAATGGAGCTGGCTGCAGTGCCAGTGCCATCCCATGGGGCTGCAGCCCCCGCTCTGCTCTCTGCCCTCTCCAGGGTGGTTCATGGTGACCGTGTCCCCCCCGGCAAAGGCCACAGCCACAGCCTGGCTCAGGTCACCGGTGATGCGGGAAGCAGCCGCCACGTGTGAGATCAGGGCCTGGTACCACCTCTCGGGAAGCGGTGAGGGTGCCCACGGTGGGCACGGACAAGCCTTGGGGTACTGGGCACAGGGAAGCAACGTTGGGGGGCAGTGGGGAGGGATGGGACCATCTGCCCCCATGGCAGGGACAGAGCCACTGGCACCTCAAGACGGGTCCTTACCATCCTGCTTGCCTCTTCCATGCTCTGCAAGCAGAGCTGGTGGGACCCAGGGGTCTCATCTCCAGTCCCCAGAGCTGGAGGGGCTCAGTTCATCCCCGCGGGTACCCTGGGATGCCCAGTGCCAAGGGCTGTGTTTTGGGGCTCCCCGCAGGGCTCAACCAGACGGAGCAGCTGGTGCTGCGTCTGACCATGGTGTACAAGGACGAGGTGGTGGGGCTGTGGCAGATCCCCGAGCGCAGAGGCGAGGGCTGGCACCAGCTGGTCGCCTACACAGGCCGGGTCGCAGAGCAGTTCCAGGTGAGACAGGGCCATGTCAGTACCTGGCACCAACCCCACAAGCTGGGGCCAAAAGGGCCGGGTGATGCACCATGAGCTGAGGACACCTGGGCAGCTCATGCCATCCCTGTCCTCTCGTCGGCAGCTCATCTTCTCCCTGACACAACCGCCTGCATGTGGGGCAGAGCTGGCGCTCGACGACATCACCTTCAGGAACTGTGGCTTGCAGGGTGAGTCCCGCATCTGCTGGGATGAGATGTGAGCTGGGATCCCCAGGGAAATTGGTTTGGCCTTTGCACACTGGGGGAGATCTCCTGCTGCCCGCTGTGTCTTGGGGGCACCTTGCCCTGGCCAGGGCATGGAGCAGGTGGCAAAAGCCTGTCCCTCAAGCAACCCAAGGAAGGATGTGAGGGGAACCCAGCACATGCCAGGATCCCTGCAAGACCAGCCCTGTGCTGACGGCATGTCCCACCACCGCAGAGCCCGGGCAACAGGTCTGCACAATGGAGGAGAGCTGCTGCGGCCGGGGCTCCTGCCTGGCGTGGCACCGCTTCTGCGACGGCACCGATGACTGCGGGGACGGTTCAGATGAGGATGCAACACAGTGCGGTGAGCATTCCTGTCCCCGAGAAGGGGGTCCTGCCCACTGGCCCCCCGACCACACAGAGGGGCTGAGGATCTGCCCTTGGCGGGGCAAAGCAAGGCCATGGGGCACGGCAGGGTTCACCCCAGCTGTGCCCCATGGCTGTGCAGCTGCAGGGGTAAAATCACCCTGAGGGTTTTGTGGAGGGGTCAGCCCATCACAGGGATGTCCCTGGGTCACTCTGCTGTCCCTCTCTCTCTGCAGAGTCCTTTATGCCCTGCTCCTTTGAGCAAGGTCTCTGCGGGTGGAAGGCAGAGGTCGGGCAGCCGGCATGGGAAAGGAACACGAGCCTGAACCTGGGGACCGCATACAGCATCCCCACCCGGGACCACAGCAATAACAGCAGGGCAGGTACATGGCTGGGCACCGGCACCCTGGGGGAGCCCCACCGTGGGTCCCTGGGCCATCACTGGCCCTGGGGTGGGCATGCTCTCCGGCCCCTCGGATAACACACGCCTGGGCTCAGCTTAAGGCTGTGCCGGGAGAACAGCATCTTGCACCCACATGCCCAACTCGGCACCACTCAGCCCCTTCCCGGTGTCTCCCGCAGGCTTTTTCCTCCACGTGGGCAGTGCCTCAGCCACAGGGGCCAGTGGTATGGCACGGCTCAGCAGTCCCACTTTCCAGGCCACCACCAACTGCTCCGTGAGTCACGGCTGGGACCCCGCATCACAGCCCGTGCGGGCATGGCCCCACATGAGACTGGGGCTGCAACTGGCCCTTTGCTGGGGATGGGCAGTGGGTTTTTGGGGATGGTTTGGTGGCGTCTCCAGTGCCCCTTGGGAGCTCTGAGCTGCTCCAGCCCACCTTTGTGAGCATCCTGTGGGGCAGCAGCTGCGCTGTGGGGTTCAAGGGCCTGTGTGCCCCTGCCCTGAGGCTTTGGTGCTCACTCAACCCCCTCCCCGTCCCCAGCTCGTGCTGTACTGCTACCTCCATGGCTCCGCCACCAGCAGCCTCAGCATCTCCTATGTGACCAACTTCACCAAGCACCTGGTGAGGGAGAGGGTGGGCGACCTGGGCAGCTGCTGGGTCCGGGAGAGAGTGCACTTCAACGTGACGGGGAGCTTCAAGGTCAGCTGGCGCTGTGCTGGGACAAGCTGGGCTGCCTGCGGGACAAGGGGCACAGGGCCACCCCAGAGAGGGCACAGGGCCATCCCCAGTATGCACCCATGGGACCAGGGGTAGGAGTTGAACTGGGAATCGGACACCAGAGCTGAGCCTCCTGGTGCTGGCATGTGCCACCCTCGTGTCCCTGTGCCCACACCTCCAAATCCCCCTACCAGCCCCCCCAGCCCAGGGACCACCCCACTGGAAAGGGGAGGGGGGGTGTCTTCCTCCATCCCATGTCACCCCATGACTTCCCACTGTCCTGTCTGCTGTCCCCCACAGCCACCCATACAATTTCACCCCCTCCCAGCTAGCCCTGAAGGGCAACCCAGTGGCCTCCTGAGGGCACCCAGACAGCACCCCTGGGCAGCCACAGGCCATGGCTGTGTGCAGGGGCAGCACCATCACCCCAAGCCCACCAAGGCCCTGCCAGCCCCACCCCACACACCCCTTCCAGCCACAGCATCACCCCTGCTCCCACTGAGCCCCTTCCTGAGGAAGCACGTGTTGTCCGATCACAGGAGCTGACCCTCGGCTGTCCCATCCCATGGCTCCTCAGTGTACCCCCTGCCCTGCAGTGTCACCCATCCCCTCCATGCTGTGCAAGACCCTGTGTTGACATTGCTGGTGCGGCGCTTCCCTGCAGGTGCTGATCGAGGGGATGGCCAGCGGCACGGGAACCGTGGCCATCGATGACCTAATCCTGTCTCCGGGCTGCGTGGAGGAGCAGCAGGGTGAGCCAGCAGGTGGTTGTCCCCTGCCCTGCTCTGGTGTGGGCAGCAGTCCCCAGGTGTCTTGTGCCCATGGTACCATCCCTAAAGGACCCACCGCAGGGTCTGCCTGTCCCTCTGGTCCTCACGGTGACCATCCTGGGCACAGCATGGGAAACACTTGCCCTGGGGCTCACAGCCTGGGTTGCCTGGGCTCCTTGTCCTGCAGATGTGACAATCCATCACCTGTGCCAAAACCTCCTGCCTGAGCCATGTCATGCAGGCAGCTATCACCAACCCCCTCTGTCCCCTTTGTCTGGTGGCAGCAAGCAGGACAGGACAGGGCAGGGATGGGGCTGGGGGAAATAGAGAGCCAGGAAGATGGGCAGGGACAGGGGACCATGGCTTGAAGGGGTGACGCCGATGATACTACCAGGCCCTCTCACCACTGCTCTCCATCCCGGGGTGTTTTGCCATCAGAGAAGCCTTCAACTATGCTGCCAAGCCAGGCAGGTGCCAGCCCCTGCACAGCTGAGGAGGTGGCCTGCGACAGCGGGAAGTGCATCAGTGCAAAGCTGGTCTGTGACTTTGCCAAGACATGCGACGACGGCTCTGATGAGAAGCACTGTGGTGAGAGCCACGGGTGGGCAGCTGGCTTCCCAGTAGCCAAGCGGCGGAGGAGACCAGGGCAGGGTGACCTGGGAACCCCGTGGCTGGCACGGCCGGGGTACATGGGTGCCCGCGCGGCCCCCAGGAAGCAGGGTGGCCTGGGCGGGGCTGAGCCTGAGTTTTTGCAGGATCGACCACCTTTGAGGTGGGGGCTGGGGGCTGGCACGATGTGAGCGTGGGGCGGCTGCGCTGGGACGTGCAGAAGGCCACCAAGCCTGCCGACACCATCCTCACAGGTGAGGCTGTTCCCACTACTGAGACGATGCTCTTTGGTCCCCAGTGCTGAGGGGACTCCCAGGGTGCAGGGACTCCCTGCTCCCTCCCGACCTGGCCACCACCGCTGGGTGGGTGCCACCGCAGGAAGGGTGGGGGTGATGACCGGGCAGGGTGCTGGGCTGGGGGTGCTGCCAGGGGTGCAGGGCCCCTGCCCTGACTTCTCAAGGTGTTTCCTTGCCCAGGGGCTTTCCTGGCCCTCCAGGCAGGAGAAGGACAAATGGTGGCTGCTGCAAAGGCACGCACACCTGTGCTGGGCCCCTCTGGCCCTGCCTGCGCCATGGAGATGAGCTACCACATCCACAGCAGCCCCAGAGGTAACCCCCATGCCTGGCCCCGGGGTGCTCTCCCTGCTTCCCTGCCCAGCCCTGGGGTGCCCTGCCTGCTCCCTGCCACAGGGCAGAGCCCCCCATCCTCTGCCTGCCTTTGCTGCCTCTCTCGGCCCTCCTCTGCCCCATCACACCATCCTGGAGCTGGCATGTCCCTGTCCCTGTCCCCTGTGGCTGTGGGCTGGGTGGGTGCCGGGGCCCCAGGAGGGGCCCAGGGTGCGGCTGGGGGCTGCTGGTCCCTGCAGCCTCTTCACCACCTCTCGTGCCCAGGCTTCCTCGCCATCAGCGTCATGGATCACACCACTGGCACCACCCACCTGGCCTGGCACACGCCAGGGCACAGCAGCACAGCCTGGGTACACGTCCGCATCCCACTGGGGGAGAGAACAAGGCCCTTCCAGGTGTGCCTGGGGGCACAGGGACCAGCCCGGGTGGGTACTGGCAGGGCAGTGCCGGTGCCACCAGGCACCCTGGGGCTCACCGCTGCCATGCCGCCCCCAGGTTGAGCTGCTGGGGCTGGTGGATCTGCAGGATTCGGTGAGCGCTGCCATTGACAACCTGACGTTCGTGCAGTGCCACCCTGACGTGGTGCTGCCGGAGGCCACAGGTACGGCCAGGGGTGTGTGGGCAGGGAGGGTGGCTATGGGCAGGAGGGGACCCCGGCTCCCCACCTGCAGAGATGGATCCTGCTCCCATGGGGGCTGCTTGGTGACCGTCACCCTGTCTCCAGCCCAGGGACAGGACCATGGTGCAGAAGCCCTGGGGCTGGGGCTGAGTATGCATCCTGCCCCAGGGCACTTGCATGGGTTGAACTCAGGGAGTGGGGTGGGGGAGCAGAGGGAAAGAGACATTTTGGGGACCTGTTTGCTTTTGGGGTGCCTTACCCCCAATCCCTCACCATGGTTGCCTCTCTCTGGCCAGAGCTGTCCTGCAACTTCGAGAGGGGCATGTGTGGCTGGTACCAGGATCAGTCCAGTGACTTCAAATGGGTCCGTGGCACGGGGCAGGGGCAGGGCTCTGACCACACCACTGGCTCGGGTAAGGGACTGGCTCCTCTCCCAGGGACCCCAGGCAGCCCAGGGGACCCCACAGTCTCCTGTGCCCAGGGCCAGGACGTGCCCTGCACACTCTAAGCAGCCCCATGCCTGCGGGGTGAGCTCAGCTGGGGCAGCCCAGGGACACCCAGATCCAGGACTGGGGTGCGGGTGATGCAGGCACAGCTTGGAAAATCCATGTCCATGTCCCCTTTGCCCTGGCTGTCCCTGACACTCAGGCTACTTCTTGGCTGCTGACCCCTCTGCGCCATGGAGCCATGGGCAGCGGGCACAGCTCGTCACCTACCACCAGGAGCCTGCCACCGCCCCACGCTGCCTTTCCTTCTGGTACCGCCTGGCTGGCCCGCAGATCGGTACGCAGCCCCATGGCACCCTCCCGGGGATGCCCCAGCTGGGCTCCACTCCCCTGGAGGCAGTGGGGACACTGGCAGGTACAGGATGGCTGCCCAACACTCCCCTCTGCCCAGGCACCCTGAACCTCAAGCTGTGGCTGGAGGGAGCAGAGGAGACAGTGCTGTGGACCCGGTGGGGGACCCAAGGCAGCATCTGGCACCAGGGATGGGCAACGCTGCCTGCCACGGGCCAGCGGCAGTACCGAGTAAGGACCAGGTGCCCCCAGTGCCACCAGGCGTTGACGGGGCGCAGAGCCATCTGACACCACTGCCCCGGTGCCAGGTGGCCTTTGAGGCCCTGCGGGAGAGGTTCCTGGGGGACATGGCGCTGGACGACTTGACGCTGACAGCGGGGCCCTGCAGGGCAGAGCTCTCCTGCTCCTTTGAGGCGGATGCCTGTGGGCTGGCAGCCAGCGGGCAGCACACCTGGCTGCGGCAGAGCAACAGCACCGGCACCACTGCTGGCCCCACGGCCGACCACACCACCGGCACCGCCGCAGGTACTGGGGCCACGGCTTCCTGGGGCTCTGGTGGAGCCCTGCTGCCTGCCCTCCCTGCCCCCTAACCATGGGGCTCTCCAAATATGGAGTTTCCCAGCCCCAGGGCTCCCCAGCCTGGGGGCGAATCCCCAACCTGTGGTGGGCTCCCCAGCCCCAGCGGTTCCCTGGAGCCCTCCCAGCAGGGCCGGGTGGGGGTCACGGCACGGGGGCTTCTCTTCCCCCAGGCCATTATATGGTGGTGAGCACGGGCAGGGGCTCCCTGCCTGCAGGCCACGCAGCTGCCCTCACCTCCCAGCCCTACCAGCCCTCCACACCCACCCAGTGCCTGGCATTCTGGTACCAGCTGAGCGCCGGGACCCCAGGTGAGTGCCAGGACCCCCCACAAGGTTGCCGGGGGCACCTCTGGATGGGTGGGGGATCCTGCACAGCACAGCCTGGGACCGCCCCCTCCATGGTGCTTGCCCTGGGCAGGCTCCCTCGGCATCTTTGTGGAGCAGAGCGGGGTGCGGAGGAAGGTGTTGGGTGTGAGCACCATGGAGGGGGATGCCTGGCACCGCGGCCATGTGACTGTCCAGCCAGATGGGGACTGGCAGGTGAGATGGGGCAGGGTGCTGGGGCCCTTGTGGTGGAGAGGGGGACAGGCTGGGGGTGGCAAGGGGTGCACAGCGGCTGCCAGCCTCAGAGTGCCACCCTGTCCACCCCTCCGGCAGGTGATATTTGAGGTGGTGGGAGCTGGGGGTGACCACGGTTACATCGCATTGGACGATCTGCACGTGTCGGATGGACCCTGCCCTGAGCCAGGTGAGAGCCCCATGCTGTGGGAGCACTGTGGACTGGCCGGGGGAGATGGGCACCCCATGGGGGCACACGGCCATGGGGATGGGGACAGCCCAGCCCATCCATCATGGGTCTGCTGTGGCTGCTGGGCACCCCTGCTCCTGCCCTGAGCTTGGCCTGGCCCAAAGTTGAGGGCAGTGGGGAGGAGGCTGGGGGCTGCCCCCCACCCAGATGCCCCATCTCCCACTGGGCAGTGCAGGGCAGTGGGTGCCTGCAGTGCTGGGTGCATCACAGCCCCCCTTTCCTCCCAGCGTCCTGTGACTTCGAGCAGGACATGTGTGGCTGGAGCAGCCCCTCGGACCCACACCTGCACAGCTTCGCCTGGGGCTGGAAGAGTGGGGTACCCCATGCCAAGTACCCTGGCCCCGAGCAGGATCACACCCTGGGCACAAGGCATGGTAGGAGACACCCATCCCTCCCAGGGCACACCGGCATGGCCACAGAGAGGAAGAGGAGCTGGGAATGGATGGGGTCACCAATGAATGTCCCCCCACAGTGCGTCCCAGGGGGCCCGGCTCCACAGCATCGCCATCCCCTCCTTGCCCGAGAGGGATGGCTCGGTCCCAAAGGCCATCAGGAGCAGGGCTGGGGTGGGGGTGTGCAGTCCTCTGGACCCTGCTCTGGGCATTGTGGCGGGGAGCAGGACACATGGGGTGGGCTGCAGAACTGGGGGGACACCCTGCGCTCTGTCCCTGCCCATCCAGGTCACTATGTGCACTTCGACACCAGCGTGCTGGGCCCGAGGGGCACCACTGCCCAGCTGGAGAGCCAGCATCTGCCTGCTGCTGCCGACTCCTGCCTGCAGTTCTGGTACCACATGGATATCCCAGAGTATCTCTGTAAGCACTGCAGGGGCAGGGAGGAGGTGCTGTCCCTGGGGAGGGTGTCATGAGCCCACGATGGGAGCAGGGGGTGCTCAGGCAGGGGCTGCAAACCCCCTTCCCATGCACGGGACCATGGACACTCTGGTTCAGCTCCAGCCAGGGAGTGGGGATGGCCCATTCCCACTGGGTACTGCCATCCCAGGGGAGGATGGCATGGCCGGGAGGGCCCGTGGCTCTTGGGAGGCTCAGTGTGGCCATTGATGCCGGGGCACCTGTCCCCCCCTCCACATTGCAGCCAGCGGGGAGCTGCGGGTGATGCTGCTCAGTGCGTTGGGGCAGCACACGGTGTGGAGCATGGCGGGGCACCAGAGCCGGGGCTGGCGGGGCGGCGTGGTGCCTGTGCAGAGCCCCAGCGAGTTCCAGGTGAGCGAGGTGGCACTGGGGTGCAGGGTGCCCTCCGGGGGTGTGGGGTCCCCTCCCCATACATCACCCCCCCACATCCCACCTTCCCCCGCAGATCATTTTTGAGATCACCACGTGGAGGTGGCCGACGGAGGGGACGGTGGCACTGGATGACATTGTGTACAGTGCTGGGGGGGGCTGCCGTTCCAGTATGGAGGTGTCAGTGGAAGGTGCGGGACCAGTTCTGCCTGTGAAATGTCAACTCGGTGCCACTTGGGGTGCTGGCGCTTGAGGCTGGGGCTGGAGCCAGCTCTCCTAGGTGGTGAGTCAAGCCTGGCAGCATCTCCTCTCCCTGCAGAGAAATCCTCCGGCCGCTTTGTGGCAGAGGTAGTGCTCAGTCTTCTCCTGGCCATCATCGTTGTGGTGCTGGTGGCTGCCGGAGGCTGGTGCTGGCTGAAGCGGCGAGGGCTGGCGAGCAGGACACTGGCAGAGAGCAGTCCTCCCCAGGGCTTCGACAACATCACTTTTCGAGATGTAAGGACAGGGGTGAAGGGCTCTCCCGCTTGCCCCCAGCTGCGCCAAAACAGCATTTTCCTAAAAGCTCAGCAAATCCCAGCAGGCTCCCTCTGAGCCTGCACTCTGCCAACATGTCAAGGAGGTGCAAAGGGCTCTGCCTCTTATCTGGTCGCCAGCAAACAAGTGACCCCTGGCTGTAGGACTGACCTAGAACTGCTGCTGCCGCCATCAGGCAGTTGCTCCAGAAAGAGCTGAGGCTGTGATCCTCCTCCCCAGAGCCCTGCAGGGAACAGGTCATGCAAACATTGCTCATCCTTTTCAAGCCAGCAACTTAAAACCGTGAGAGGCAGCTTAAGCTACAGTTTCCTTTGATGGGTTTGGTGCCACATAGTCCCCAGAAAAGCCTCCAGCCCCAGGACTGACCCCAAAAGAGGATGTGGAGCCCCCCTGGCCATGCTGAGGGGTTTGGTTCCTCTGCTGGGGTTGTGGTGGGCCAGCACACGGGTTCTCCCCTCTGCAGCCTGGAATAAGTCCTTGTACTTCAAATTAGACACAGCCTACACCTAACTGTAACCAATTTCTGTTCACCCTCCTTTACAGGACCAGGTCATTATATCTCCAGTGCCAAAAGAGGGGGATGAGAATTGAAATAATAAGCAAGCAGCAGTAATTGCCTACTCATGCCTGTGAGGTGTATGCAGGGCTGAGCATCCCTCCAGCAAGACCTCACACTCCAGCAGCCGCCTCTCAGCATCTGACATCTGGCAGCAGGGAGCTGCCACAGGTGCTCACCCCAGGGTGCCAGCCCCGCAGAGGGAACGTGCCACTGCCTCCACTACCTCCAAGAACTCGGAAAAGCATTGTTGTCTTTTGTAACACGAACTTTCTGCACCAAGATGTAGTGATGTGCCCATGCTTTGACAGGCGCCATCAGCAGGAGTTTCTTGCAGCGGCTGTCCTCATCCGAGCAGGGTCCTGGCCGTGGAAGGGGGCAAAGTGTGCAGTCCTGGCCCCTCCAGGGCTGGGCAGATCAGCAGTTGCTGCCTGGGGCAGGAGGCCCTTCCCACACCCGGGATTAAGCACAAGAGCTCCTAGGGCATAAAGCCACTATGGGGAGGAAGCCCAATGCTTCTGCTGGTTTTCAAGGCGGGGCTGGGAGGGCAGAGTGCAGGGCACCATGCAGCACACTTGCAGGCAGAGAGCAGCCCTGACCCCACTGTATGGGTGCCCACCTACCACAGGACTGCCCGCGTGCCTTTCAAAGGCTTTTGATAATTTGCATTTAAATATCTTTGGGAAAAGAAAAATGTTCCCCAGGTGCGGGCTGGGCTCAGGGCCAGGGTGCCCACACCTGCACCCAAGGCCACCCTGAGCCCAGGACCCCCCTCTTCCCCCATAGCTTTCAAAACTTAATTTAATAATGTGCAAGCCCTAAATAGCCCATGGGCAAAGCAGCCACCCAAGTACAACAGCAGATGGACCAGTTCAGCCTCTGTGCAGGTGAGCCACCCATCAGGGATACCTGCTCTCCACAACACCCACCCCACCCACCCCCCCAACCCCCCCCCCCCGAGCTTGTCTGGAGGGGATGGGAGCATCCTGCTTTCCTGCTGGGTGACCAAAGCCTGTTTTTCCTCTTGCCCTGCCACAGACAACTCCCCCTTCAGCTCTGTCCCACTTAGGTTATGCCACAGTCACGTGGAGCACCATCCCTACAGCTCCACCACTGCACTGTCCCAGCAGCACCCTGCAGGAACGAGCACCCAGCAAAGCTGTGCTCCTGTGAGCTGGGTAATGGCAGGGGTGAGAGGTAAGGAGAGCTCTGGCTTCACAGAAACATCTCTCCATCCATCTTGCTCTGTAGAACGAGAGACTCCACTCACCTCCACACAAGATAAAGCCACATTATTGATTTCATCCCTGGGCTGCAAGCCAAAGCTGCGGTCCTCACCAACAGGGAAAGGAGTGGAGCAGCCGAGAAGGCTGTGACAGCATCATCCGTTACCCCAGATGCTCCAAGTAGCCCCACTAACTGTGCTCCCAGAAGGAAGAGTGTGCTGCAGCTCCAGTCACACCCAACCACAAAAATTTACCACCAGCTGGTAAACATGCAGAAACTACCCTGTGCAACTGAAGGGTATCAAACTTTATTATAGATCTCTTTAAAACAGGCTGGAAGGAACAAACAAAAATGCTGTTATGATGCAGTGACTGAGTCATCATTTCAAATGCAGACACTGATCAACCCTCAACTCTCCCAAATTATTTATATATAATATATCCCACCCATCCCCCAAATTGTTCCAATTAAAGGATCACATTTCAGACCACCCCAAGTGTCTTAACATTAGCTGCTTCTAAACACCAAGACGTACAAGTTTTCTGGCAAATCGGATGCAGTATTTTTTTGGGTTTAGTTCCTCAATCTCTGGAAAGGAGGAAGGAAAAACAAAATCAGGAAAATCGCGCCTTTTTACAGCAGGTACAGGTTCGGCAGATTTCCCCCCCCCCAAGCAAGTCGGAAACCCTCTTGTCCAGCTTGGCAATACGAAGAGAGATTCTGGTGGTTAAGGAGAACCAGCCAGACAAGATCAGTCTGAACAAACTGATTTCGAGGCTTTGTTGTCATTTCCCTTTGGGGCCGGTTTCCAGCGGTTTTCCAATATCCTTCCCACGCAGTTTAAGGCCTGGAATAAGACAAAGGAGACAACCACCATCAGCTGCAATCAGCACTCGATCATTCACCTGATAATTTGATTTCCTCAAATTTTCGCCAGAAAGAAGAGAACATCCAAAAAAGAGGGCAGGGAACCAGAGTCAGGGAGAATCCTACTGTAGTTTCTAGGAGCACCAGACTAGTTTCAGACAAAGCTCCAATTCTTGCTTGTGCACCAACTATCTTCCTAGAAAATGGTATCTGAACCGGCCTAGGAGAGTAACATCAACACTGGTGGCTGCAAGATACTTTCCCAAGTATAATCAGGCCTTCATGGGTCTCAGTACCTCGTTGATTTTGGGGGGACAGCATGCAGGGGTGGTCCCCAGGGCATGGCCATGCATGAAGATGAAGAACAAAGAACAAGAGCCTTGAGTTCTGGTTTCAGTCAGCAGATCCAAGTTTTATCAGAACATGGCTTAATGACTCCCCACCCCCAGTAACCTACAGCCAGCAACTCTTCCTGACATGGAAAACTTAACTTAAACCAAAACATCCCTCCCAGGCACTGAAAACATCATCACTATTTTTGAAGCCTCCCTTCTTAACTTACCAATGGCTCTTTCGATCTTGCCCATAACCTGGTTATTGGGGATTGCTCTTCCTGATTCGTAGTCAGCAATAACCTGTGGTTTTTCATTGATTTTCTAAAAAGAGAGGACGCATCTCAACCACTGGCTCCATACACAGCAAACACTCAGCACCAACCCCCCAGTGCTCACACAGATAAGTAACAGCCTCTAACCAGATCAGAAGACGAAGTGCTCCTTCCAGGCTTACTTCATCACCGTTATCGCCTCCCTCCACTATTTGAGTGTCGCAGCGATGGTGACACCCATCCTGGACAGACTTCTACTTCCCTCAGCCTCCCAGGAGGAGCAGTAACACTACGTATTGCTGTTCCTTAAGACAGCAGTGAGCTTCTGAATGCTGCGTCAGGCCCAGATGGTACAAAAAAAACCCTCACGTCAGGGCCAAGTTGATCGGAGGAGAGGAAAAAAAAAAAGCCTCCTACCAGCTCACCAGCCGCAGCAACGCTCCATCTCCAAGCAGGTGTTCAAGGGCTGCACAGAAACCCAAAACATTTCCTACATAACTAATGTTGCCTGGAGATCTGATATCAGAGATGTTGCATTCACCAAACTTCCTGCTCATGATACCATCCCACCGCAGCTGCCCACAAGGGGACAGGAAAAATGTCCACCTTTGCCTCGAGGTGCCTAAATCTGCCTCAGGAGAGCAGAGGCCAGCGGGCCCCGGGCCATACTCACGGTGGCCAAGTCCTTCTGTGTCATGCCCTTGCTCTGTCGGCCCTGCTGGATCACTTTGCCCACCTCCAGGGGAACTCTGTCATGGTGCAGCTCTTCTGTTTCTCGGTCGAGCTTGGCCGTGTTCTTTGTAATAAAGTGTTGTTTGTTTTGGCCTGCTGCCCCTATCATTCAAAGCAAGAAAAAAAAAAAAAGAAAACAAAAAACAAAACAAAACAAAACAAAAAAGGAAGAACAAGAAAACCAAGGCTCAGAGCTGCGCCAAAAAGTATCAAAGCGCTTTTTCCAAGCGCTCAGCTGCCCAGGATCCCAGGGAGCTTTCAAGACTTCAACATGCCAACATCAGCACTGATCTCAACCAGATCCTGCCCGCTGCAGGTCAGAGGACATGTTATCTTAATCCTGTTAATGCTGGTGTCTAAACACAGCCATGCAGAGCCCTCCCCTTTCTTGACTTCACATCTGAACTTCACTCCAGATAGGCAAGATTTTGCTATTGCTCAGGGATTTAATATTCAAACTTCACTCCAAGCACACGTTTATGCTACAGCGTGGGGAGGTTAATATTTGAACTTGTACCTTGTTTGCTCAGGTATAAGGCAGTGTGAATAAGTGGCTTTTAATCAATTTTCTGATGCCTTTTACAAGTAAACTGTAACTCTACTTAGCTTTGCCGAAAGCCTGAGGTTCAAAAACATGGTATTTGTTTTGCCTCACTTTAATTACAGTAAACCCTAAGTTTTTAAGTCATAGTTTGAATGCTTTCTCTCACATTACTCTCTGACATTCAGTCTCTTGATAAAGCTGACTAAACTTCGTTCAAGGATCATCTATTTATTTATTTCCAACTCTCATAATCTCATCCCTGTGGCGAGAGAACCTGAGAATTCACATCAGACAGGAAACGGGGAATTTTTAAAGAGCAACACCCCAGGAAGAGAAGCAGTCACTGAAATCCTTAAGCATATGCTATCAACAAGAGAAATGAGCTGCAAAAAGTGGCAGTTTAAGTTCTGTGATCACGAAGGCTCTTCCAAGAGCTTTGCAGGCTCAGCAATACTAATGTCCTTGCTGGCATTTTTATTTATATTCGCTCTGACACCAGCCAGCGCTCAGCTCTGGGCAGCCAGAAGCTCGAAGGTGGCTACAGGGGAGCGCTCCCGCGCCCCCGAGCGCTGCCCGCCCTCCCCAGCACGCCCGCCGTTTCTCAGGTCTCTGCGGCCCCGGTTAGGAGGACCCTCGGCTTGGCCGGCGGTGCTGCCTTCGGGCCCCCGCTCCCGGCGGCCGCTCGGGGGGGGGCGGCGGGGCGGGGGAGCCCGGGCACGGCACCGCCGCGGGATACCCACACTTCTTAGAGGTCTCCACGTCCTCTCCGCGCCGCTGCGCCGCCAGGATCGCCTGGGGAGAGCAAAGGTGCCGCGATGAGCGCCGCGCCGGGCCGGGCCGGGCCGGGCCGGGCCGGGCCCCGCCGCCCCCGCAGCGCCGCCCGGGCCCGCCGCAGGCCCGCCCGCCCCGCCGCCCCCCGCCCGCTGACCTGCTTGGACTTGGCCTGGGCCGCGCTGGGGCCCTTCTTGCGCAGCACGGTGACCGTGTCCCAGTCGCTCTCCGCCATGGCACCGGCACCGACCCCGCCCGCCGCCGCCCCAGGGACGCGCCCGCCGCCTCGGGGGCGCAGCCCAACGCCCGCCCCCGGGAAGGCGGAGCCGGCCGCTTAGCCCGCCGATAGGGCAGCACGCACGCCCTTCGGGAAAGGCAGCCTCTCATTAGCGGGGAGAGTCGCGACGGCAGCGGGCGGGGCCTCGAGCGCCTCGATGGACTTCGGCATAATAGCGCCTCAGGCGTGACGCAGTTGCTCTTAATAGGCACAGAAACCTAGCAATCAGCCTGCTCGCTATCCGATTGGCTAGTGTACACGCCAGA